>JANRMT010027041.1:107544675-107568582 GCA_026402145.1 Polypterus bichir lapradei
ATAGATAGATAGATAGATAGATAGATAGATAGATAGATAGATAGATAGATAGATAGATACTTTATTAATCCCAAGGGGAAATTCACATACTCCAGCAGCAGTATACTGATAGAAAACAATATTAAATTAAAGAGTGAAAAAAATGAAGGTAAAACAGACAATAACTTTATAGTCTGCCTTCCTCACCAGTTTGTCCAGGTGTGAGGCGTCCCTCTTCTTTATGCTGCCTCCCCAGCACACCACCGCGTATAAGAGGGCGCTCGCCACAACCGTCTGATAGAACATCTACAGCATCTTATTGCAGGTGTTGAACGACGCCAGCCTTCTAAGGAAGTATAGTCGGCTCTGTCCTCTCTTGCACAGAGCATCAGTTTTGGCAGTCCAGTCCAATTTATCTTCCAGCTACACTCCCAGATATTTATAGGTCTGCACCCTCTGCACACAGTCACCTCTGATGATCACGGGGTCCATGAAGGGCCTGGTCCTCCTAAAATCTACCACCAGCTCCTTGGTTTTGCTGGTGTTCAGTTGTAGGTGATTTGAGTCGCACCATTTAACAAAGTCCTTGATTAGGTTCCTATACTCCTCCTCTTGCCCACTACTGATGCAGCCTATGATAGCTGTGTCATCAGCGAACTTTTGCACATGGCGGGACTCCGAGTTGTATTGGAAGTCCGATGTATATATTCTGAACAGGACCGGAGAAAGTACAGTCCCCTGCGGCGTTCCTGTGTTGCTGACCACAATGTCAGACCTGCAGTTCCCGAGACCGATTCTGAGGTCTGTCTGTAAGATAGTCCACGATCCATGCCACCAGGTATGAATCTACCCCCATCTCTGTCAGCTTGTCCCTAAGGAGCAGAGGTTGGATGGTGTTGAAGGTGCTAGAACATACTGTATTTCTTACAGCACCACTGCCTCTGGTGTCACATCTAGAGCCTTATGTTACAAGAATAGGCCTTGGCTCCCTATACCATGAATACAGTTACTTAGGTTTGATAATGGATGTATACCTGGTTTCACACACGTGCGCATGGGAGGCAGCTAGAGGGCTTAAATAATAGTAATATCACACCAGATCAGGGGGTAGCGAGCTGCACTAACTCTCTCTCTCTGTCCTCTGCAGACTATCCTTGGGAAATCCCACTGGGTGCCAGCACTTTTGATAACGTCACTTCCAGTACCAGCGCCAACAGTGATGTCATGTCCAGTCCCGAAGACGCCACTTCCAGTTCCAGTGCTCCGGATGACGTCACCTCCGGTCCCAGTGACATAACTTCCAGTTCCAGTCCAGACGACGCCACTTCCTGTCACGACCTTTGAAACCACCATTTTACTCAACCTAAGTCAGTTCTGTTTTGGACATTGTACTACACACAACTCAACAAATATTACTCATTTTGCAGCCAGGAATATTACACAGGTGGCTGCCCCAAACCTTTGATGTATCCTGAATCTTTTTGTGACACTGGATAATATGATTGCAGAAGATGAAACCGATAATGATAAAGAGTTGGGACATCACCTTAGTAACCCTGTATAATTAGATGAACAAAAAATAAAGAAAACATGCAAGAAATGTGGAGTAGTCTTTTTCAGACTAAAGTTCTGTATCTGAACTGAACAAGAAGGATGACTTCTGGGTTATGAGGTCAAGTGACAGGAATTGGAGGGTTCAGGTGGACGGACATGGAAGTGACTTTAGAGTCACTTGGAGAAGCTGTCAGTCTTCTGTCCTGGAGAGAGAGAAGAAAAGAGGCATTAGTATACAGCGCTAATCCCTGGTCCGGCAGGTAATTAATAACCTCACTGAAGCTTTTAAGCTGTCTTCTGTGCACACCCGCATGACAATGACATAATATTTGGGAAGATGGTGCAGTGTGTACCCCTCTTTTAGCCCAAGATGAAATCTTGTCTCAGTCACTCCTTGGGTGAATTATTTAGTTTTCCTTCAACCTTCCAGCACGTGCACATTTTAATGATTGTCAATTCTAAAGCATGCAGGTTTAAGTGAGCAGAATTATGTTATGGTGCATTTTCTTAGGATGTTTCCGGCCTTTCAGCAATGGCTGCCAGTATAAGCTTCAGCTCCATACAAGTCTGAAACTGTTTTAAGCAGATTAAGGCAATGGGTAAAGTTAAAAGAGTGATGAATGTAAAAAAATATTACAATATTCGTCCATTATTGAACTCATTAGACATACCTAGTTGGCACAGCTATGCTCACTCATACTAGGACGATGACAGTTGTTAGTTGACGTAAATCACACATCTCTCAGAAATGGAAGAAAAAATGGAGAATGTGGAGAAAACCCACATGAATATGCAAACCACATATAGACATTGAAGCCAGCCTTGTGGAACTGTGAGGCAGGAACATTAACCACTGCCCCACTAAAAAGCCACACTCGATAAACATACAATTAAAAAAAAAGTGTATTTTTTCAGTTTTGCACATTTGTTTATGTCCTGAGGCAATTCTTTTATGAAGGTTCAAGTGATTTCTTAAAAAATCCTTGAATGTATTGCAAATTTCATCTTTTCACACAATACCTTTAGGAAGTAACATGTTTATTTTTAATGCAACATGTGACTGGGAAGTTTAGAAAACAATACATAGTTGGTCAGGATCAGTCCCTTTAATTTGTGACTATTTCCATCTCATTATAATGAACTAATTGTTGATAAAGCAATAACCATGGTTTGCCACTTTATAAATCCTGCATAAACACTCTAACTTGATCCAAGGAAATAAAAACTACTTTGGACCACAATTTCAGATCAAAAAATCGGGTTCAAAACAAGTAGACCATATTGTATGCCAGAAACTAATATATAGAATGCAGCTCTCATCTGTCTATAAGAGATAATAAATAGGGTTCTTATAAAGGGGATACCCAGACTAGTGGTGGACATGCTTGTTACTTACCCAACTCCAGATCCTCTCCCTTCATCCTTCTCTCATTAGCCTAACTCAGTCTTAAGGTAGGCATTAATACCCCGGCAGTGTTACTATTTTGGTAAGAACTCTAACAATACACTGACGTAGTGTGAAAGCATTGACTTTCCTGAATAAATAATTATTCTAGGAATCGAAAACCGAAATTGACAAAAATGGAAAATAATTGAATCTTAAATGAGTCTGACAAACGAAACACAATAAAAAGAATATGATGTAACGGTAACACTCCTGTTTATTCATTTTTAAGACTATTTGTTAGTGTGTCACTGACTGAATGTGCTGAAATTAGCTGGCAGACTTCATAAGTGAGTAGATAGTATTTTAAGAAAGAAGCTCTCAGAATGGTAACAGGTGACAGGCTACTATGTGTTCATTTAAAACGGTGTTTTCAAACAAAATTGATCTTTGTCCACACTAGCATCTTCACGCCATTTATGGAAGTATCTCCGTCCACATTTAAACAAAAATGCATATGATGTAGACATTCGCCTACACTTGGCATACTTGCATCCATGTAAAAAATTTTTGAAGGGACAGTAATGCTGTTGGTCATAGGATTTATTGCAAAACTTTGCCAACAAGTAAATTACTTGCCTTTTGCGTGTGTATGCCACATTCAAACTATAGAAAACACATTTTAGATGCATACAGGAAAGCAATACAAAAAGCACCATGGAAAGCAATCCTTCTATGTCCATTATGTTAGAATATGTTTTTCTTCTGTGAAGGGTGGCCAATCAGGTGCTGACACGTTGTAATGAGCAGGATCCAATCAGGGAAGTGCTATGTGATAAGCACAAACAAATCGGAGTTCGATTAGAACCTCCGTTTTTTGAAGTCAACATTCTAACAGTGAGATGATGTTTTCAGAAGTATACGGCTCTAGAGAACATTTTCAAAAGTCTTCATTTTCGGGTTAAAACACCAGAATAGTGTGGACAAAAGATGAAAATGGAGACTAATTTCTTAAATTTACCTGTTTTTGGGAGACTCACAGATTAGGTTTGTTGAAATGTCTAAATTTTAATCAAGTGGATTGCCAGAAGGCTATATGGTGATCTAATCTGGTCCTTTAGTATTCCCAAGGCATCAATACAGTTGGGTGTTCACAGTGGTGCTATGGGATCTGGTTTTGATTCTTGGCCTAGTCACAACCTCTTTGGAGTTGGCAAAACTATCCCAATATCTCATCTAGATACTTCTTAAAGGTTGTCAAGGTTTCAACTTCAAATACATGTCTCGGTAGTTTGTTTCAGATTCCCACAACTCTTTTGAGTAAAAAAAAAAAATGCTTCCTGTCTTCAGACCTAAATGCTCTTCCTCGTAATCTCCGCTGGTGTCCTGGTGTGCATGAATTGTCATTTAGTGTAAAGAATCTACTTTATTTACTTTACCCTTTCAAGGCAGGATATGTGATGACTCCAAATTGGCTCTCCATGTTTGAGTGAGGGTATGTGACTGTGCTCTCTGATGGGTTGGCACCCCTTCTGGGGTTGAATTTTTCCATCTATCCATCCATTATCCAACCCACTGAATCCGAACACAGGGTCACGGTGGTCTGCTGGAGCCAATCCCAGCCAACACAGGGCACAAGGCAGGAACCAGTCCCGGGCAGGGTGCCAACCCACCGCAGGGTTGAATTTTTCTTTGTGCCAATTCTTCAGGTCTAAACTTCAAATCTCCACAGCCGAGTAATCAAAAAAAAAAAAAAGTAATGGATGTCAATAAAGCTAATCCAGAAGATTTTTTGTAACTTAAGTAGTAACACATTTATACAAACACATCATCTATCCATTCGTCTTCCTGAGCTTGGAACTGGGGAAGCTGGAGCCTATTCCAACAAGCATCGGGGTAAGGCAAGAACAATCCCTGGAGAGGGAATCAGTCCATTGCAGGGTGAACACACACACACACACATACTGGGGGCAATTTAGCAATGCCTTTTCACCTAACATGTGTGTCTTTATAGGAGAAAACCTGCATTGACTAACAGGCACCTAGAGGAAACAAACACAGACACGGGGTAAACATTCAAACTTCATGCAGGAGCACCTGAGAGACAAACTCATGACTCTGTAGCAATTAAAAGCAAATGCATTAAAGACAGAGACCAGGAAGATCTGTTTCACATGCAAAATCTGAAACACACTAAAAATTTAAATATTAGAACAATGACAACAAAATAGACTAGGAGTACTCCACTCCGGATCACTGTGGCTACAGGGTTTTGCTTTAACCAAACTTTTTATCAGAACCCATTTATTTACTACTAAAGCAATATTTTTTGGCTTAGTTTGTTACTGTATTTACTCACATTTAAGTACTTCCACAGATAAGTCTGGGCTTGATTTTGCCATATAATTTCCAGTATTTTATAGTGTCAGTCATATAAGTCAAATGCGGAAAACTCACACTCCAAGAGATTATGATATGCTAGTGACCACCTGAGAGAGTAACAATCGAGCACACTGCCTTTTTTTTCTATGTATTGTGCCTACGTCACCACATGGTAATATCTGAACTATTCCAAAGTGATGTTTGCACTGTTTTGTGTTTTTTTGTATCTCACACCCTCATGTACCTTTATCATAAAAGCATCCTTTATCTACGATGGAGCGTTCGATCAGAAGAACATACGAAGCGGGTTTTAAATTTAAAGTCATTGAAGTGGTGAAAAAAAATGGAAACTGCGCTGCTGAAACAAAATTTGATGTGTCTGAGAAACTGGTGCGAGATTGGAGGAAGGAAGAAGATGTAAAAAAAAAATTAAGTGTCATATTTTTGAACGGGCGTATAAGTCTGGGTCTGATTTTATGATCTATTTTTCGGGTTTCAAGACCCGACTTATACGCGTGGATATACAGTAACTCATTTGTTACAATTCAGAATCCTTCATTGCCTATGCTAGTTTTAAACTACTGCATCAATATTTTAATTATTTCCTGTTTTCTTAACCATCCATTAGTTATTAATAAAGTGTCGAAGAAGCCACCAGGTCTCCAGCTAACATGTTTCCATTTAAACCTGTATGTATGCATCATGAAGTATCTGTGTTAATAAAATGTTTTGAAACAAATGTAAGACAAGGGAAGGACCAAGAGGTACAAATCTGTTCCAGTCACAAAACATATGGATAATGTTCTCAGAAAACTAAAAAATCTACAATGTGATAATGATTTGTCTTGGAAGAATGAAAGTACTAACAAACCATATAATGAGATGCCAGGTTTCATGTTCTGAGAGGCCTGGCTTCTAATTATGAATCTGGTTGTAATGAAAACCTGACAACCCTGTAGATCTCCGAGACCATTGCTGAGTACCCCTGAAACCGGCCATTCAGCCGAACATAGAATATCAATCTATCTAACGCTTACAAAATAACATCTCGTCAAGTTTAGAGTGTCTCCAAAGTCTTACTCTGAACTACTCAGTAACTTGTGACATGTTTATGTGGTTCTCCGTGTGAAGAAAACCTTGTTTGTTCAAAATTGAAAACATGACATGACAAAGTCATGTGACTGAAGTAGAATCCCTAATGGCTTTTAGAAAATGGTATGGGACAACTGGGCCCTTAGCTAAGGGAAAGAGCTCGATGGATTGAATTGTTTCAGCTCATTTGTAACATTGATGTTCACATGTACAGTAAATTACCCTACCATTCAGGAGGTGTAATTTGGATTCTGTTTTGTATTGGTCCAGTGGACCAACTAAGAGTCTTTGCACGGACATTTGCATGGCCATGGACATTTGTCAATTCTACCTTTTTCGCAAATATTAGGAGAAACTTTCAAGAAATAAAGAACAGTAAACTATGGTTGATGCAAATATATGTCTATACATCTCTATGAATGTTTGTCTAACTTACCAGTTTTGTCATTTGAATATGACACTCGCAGTTATTTGTACATAGATAACATAATTGTTGTTTTTACATAGATAACATAATTGTTGTTTTTTGCTTTCCAAAAGAGAAACGTTCATTTATGGTGAGTGATATCTTTGATACTTATTTTCCTTAATTTACTGTCCTTTAATTCATACTGATATACACTGGTCACTGACAAATAAAACCTGCTTGATATATGGTGGATAAAATTTCTGTATGTCAGCTGGCATTGATAATTTGCTGGATTTTACTATAAATAGTATTTTTGAACAAAACACCTTATGTACAGCTAAAAAAATAATGCTGAAAAAATTATATTGCTATTGTAGCCATATGGCTGAGCTTGATATGACAGTTCTGTGGGTAGCTTTCCCATTGCATTGCATGATGATCCAAGTCTATTTGTGCACCTCCTGTGTGGTGTTTGTACATTCCATCCAAGTTCCTCTGGGGCACCTGCTTTCTTCTGACATCCCAAGCTGTCTGATTAATTGACAACTTTATTTCAGCCAAAGATGAGTGAATAGTTTGTGACTGACATGCAGGACTAAGAACTCTGGTTTAGCTGCTCATAAGTGTTAAAGCTAATCCAAGAATCACTTCAAAAGATATACCTAAATAGTAAAATGATATAATAAAAAAAACAGATTTCAATAACATTAAACTCAATATAATTTTTTAACTTTTATTTAGAAGAGGAAAATGAAATTTAAAAGGGAAGAAAAATAGATGAGTGGTATAATGGTTAACACTGCTGCCCCATGGATCTAGTGTTGTCAGTTCAAATGCTCTGCCTAGTCTTTATTTATGTAGAATTTCAATGTTCTTCTAGTTTCCCTTCTGTGTACTTCATTTCTCCTTACACATTACCAAAGATTTGAGGTTACATTGATTGGCCATAGCATATTGACCTTTTTATGAGTACAAGTGTGGTTGTGTGTATGAATGGGCCTTATGATAGACTGATGTCCTGACCAGGGCTGTTTGCTCATTTGCTTTTGGTGCTTCCTGTTAAGCCTCAGTCACATGACTAAGTGAGTTTAAATGGGTTTTGAGAATGTTATGGGTAATGGTTGGCACTACTGCCTTGCAGGTTTTGGGGCCTGGAATAGGCTGCATTCTTAATAATTTTCTGTGCACAGTTTACCCTTTCCTTGTATTTGCATGGATTTCTTTAACTGGGTACTTTTACTTCCCTACTCATTTAAAAGAGATGAGCATTAAACAAACTTTCCTTGGATAAAGAGTTTGGGAATGGTCATGTTGGATCCTTTCGGCTGTCCAGTAGTGGTAGAACAGACTCTGGCTATCTGCTTCCCTGTAATGGGCTCAGCAAGCGTATATTTATGTATGCATCTTTGCAAGTGTATTCAGTACTAAGTTAGACATCTATTATAAAAAAAAATGGAAATCAACAGAACTTCTCAACGATTCATCAACTGAGTCCAGATATGAAAATGTGGCAGATGTGAAGACCTGGAGTATACAAGGCTCTAACAGTGAAAAAGGATCACACACTGGTATTAACAACCTACATCAGCATGCCCACATGAGACGATGGACACTGGCTGATGGCAGTCTTATGGGTCCTGGGGTATAGGGTTTGATTCCTGGTCTAGTCACAACCTCTTTGGGCACGTTTGACACATTAGTCTTTCTCCAGGTAGTCATGTTTCCTTCTATATCCTAAAGACATAAGAAAATAAGAAATTTAACAAGAGAGGAGACCATTCAATCCATCGATCTTGTTTGTTTACCTAATAGCTAAGCTGACCTAATATCCCATCCAGTTACTTCTCAAAGGATGTCAAGGTTTCTGCTTCAACTACATGTTTTGGTAGTTTGTTCCAGATTCCCACAACTCTTTGCTCAAAGAAATCCTTTTTGCTTCAGTTTTAAACTCACCTCCCCTTAATTTCCACTTGTTTCCTTGCATACATGGTTTGTAATTTAGTCAAAAGAATTTGGCTGTATCTACTTTATCATCTTAACCTTTTCTTAAGGTTAAGATTACTGGTGGCTCCATGAGACCCAAGACACTGGCTGATGGCAGTTTGGACTTTGAGAGTGCTGAGTGCCTGGAAAAGGTGACAGGTTTGTGCACTTGTTTGTATGGGAGACAAAAGTGGCCTAATGAAAAGCATGCTAGGTTACCACAGGTGACCCAGCAGTAGTCAGGCTTGACTAACACTCTGGAAGGAAAGAACAAGAAGCCAAGAAGCTAAGGCCTCCTAACCACTAGAGGGTAAGAAATCTTAGGAGGGTCATGGTCTGTGTTGTTGCATGTAACATCATCATATAAAAGATATTTAAATGGCGACTTGGTAATTTAGGCAGTCATGTTTTGGATTAAAACAAGATAAATCAAATTTGCCCGTGTGTTAATTATATAGGGAAAGGATATTAGGTCATCAGGAACTTTTGTTCTGAACTTTGACATTGTCTTCTGCCTCACGCCTCTAATTTGTTGGTGAGTTTCGTCACTGTTCTTATGTCCCCTTTGCAATCCTTTCGGACAATTCTAGAACCTCAGTCCTTTTTTGTTTTGCCTTTGTTTCCTGGTCTTGTTTGTATTCCTCCTTTCAGATGAGCACTTTCACCCTGCTCACAACACTGGCCGTTCGTGACCAATAGAAGGCTCAGTGGTGTAGGTACACCAGGTGCCCCTAGGGGGAGCTCTAGGCAGGTGTTCCTGTTACAATTATAGGGCAGTTCCTGAACCTGGAAGTAATTTCAAGAGCTTGGTTACACGTACTCCCAGGATGGTGTTTAAAGGCCGCTTCCTACCAGGTGAACAAAGAATCTAGAATTGGGTTAAGAGGAGGATCGATCAGAGGGGGGTAGGAAAGACCAGATATTGGACAGAGGTAGAAAATGAAAGGAAAGGATGTGAACTGGTATTTTTATGCGGGCAGAACAGCGAGGCACTTCATATGTTAGGCTGGACTTGAAGATCCAGTGATGTAAACCCATAAACGTTATGCTTTCTTTTTGTTTATCCTTGACTTTGTTTAATGAACAATGTGGCTTGTTATGCTGTGGTCTGCATATTATTCTGACTTCTGGCTGAAAAAGTGTCCCTTTTAGAAACACTGCAAAACATCTAAAACTCTTTGGGGTCGTGTACACCCTGAAGGAGAACTAGATGATGGCTGTTTGGCCAATTGGCTAAAGAAATGGTTTGTAAACCACAAAGTTTACTTACTCACTGTGTGACACTGAATGAGTCATGTAATCTGTTAATTGGAGAAATTTAAAAACAGCTGTTGTAATGGGAACTGTTAACAAATAAATAAAGAAACCCAATGAATATCTACAACAGTGACAGTTAATAAAAAATGGCCAGGACATGTCAGATAAAACAAGCCAGCGTGGCCTGGGAAATCTGAGGCCCAGGACTGGTTAAGCAGCATATTTTAACCTAGGGTTTCTCAGCATTGTGCACTTGCAGTATACTGTAATTTTACAGGCAGCATTTCTTAATAGTTATCCCCCATGGCACTTCTTTTCACCCTTGAGGGTTGGGGGTAGTTTATATAACAAAGCATTCTAATACTTGCAATGAGAAATGGTGGGCTAATGAGTCCCCTGACCTTCTACCATAAATGTTTACAACACTTTCCCACATGTAAACCTACAACACAATATTCTCTTCAGAGAATAATTAGCAAGTAAAATCCATCTAAAAATAGAGATGGTAAATATATAATTAAGTGCTGAACTCTTCAAGAAAAGTTCTACCTTTCACAGGCTTCAGGGACATCTGACCAGAATGATATTTTGTAAGGTATTTACAGTGTAGCCAGCTAAAAGCTGCCAGGATGATAAAGCCTGTGACTAAATGTTGACAAATGCAGCGTACAGGGTGTGTCCGGGGAAACAATTTATCTCCCTCCTCCTACTCCTGAGATACAATGACCCTAGTGTAAAAGGAATTTAATAAAATGAAATGACTTTATATACTTTATATCATACTGATTTAACTGCATGTGCTGTGTCTAAAAAGAGGTAATAATATATAAACCAAAATGTGATATAATGGATTGAATTATTATTACTTATGATTTGGTTGATGCCTTTATCCAAGGAAACTTACAAAATTAGAGATACAATTAGTTACACTTGTTCTGTTTTGCCAATTGGAACACAGGCAGGTGAAGTGACTTGCTCATGGTCACACAGTGTCAGTAGTAGAATATGAACCTACAACTTCAGGGTCTTAAAGTCTAAAGCCTTAATCACCACATCATACTGCATATCCTTTCAATACAATAAAATTGAATTTTTCAATTGTTTAAAACTTGGGGGTTGGTGGTAGGATTGGCACTCCAGCCACCGTAAAAAAACCTCACACTGTTCCAGTGTGGTGCTGAGGTGTCACCCATTGCACTCGGGTCCCAATCCAAGTGGTTTGTCGTGTGGTGGGTGCAGCAACACACTATCAGTGCATGTTCCTTATCTATGTCTCTTCACAGTATTTTCTTGCATAAAACAGCTGTAAATTAGAATTAGCATTCTTTTAGTCTAAAATCAAATATTTATTTTACACCTGTAACAAGGAGAACAATGGTGGCACTGTGGCGCAGTGGTGGCACTGCTGCCTCGCAGTTAGGAGACCTGGGTTCACTCCCTACGTAGAGTCTGCATGTTCTCCCCGTGCCTGCGTGGGTTTCCTCTGGGTGCTCTGGTTTCCTCCCACAATCCAAAGACGTGCAGGTTAGGTACATTGCCAATTCTAAATTGTCCCTAGTGTGTGCTTGGTGTGTGTGTGTGTGTCCTGCGGTGGGCTGGCGCCCTGCCCATGATTTGTTCCCTGCCTTGCGCCCTGTGTTGGCTGGGATTGGCTCCAGCAGACCCCCATGACCCTGTAGTTAGGATATAGCGGGTTGGATACTGGATGGATGGATGGACAAGGAGAACATAAATATTGCTCACATTTGTCTGTTGAGTGGTGCAAATGTCCTGAAAAAAAGGATAATGTACAGTAGAACACAGCATATAGAAACATAACTCCCCTCAAACAGTATACGACAGTGTGCAGCAGGTCATCTAAAACTACTACATTGAACAGTCTAAGAGTGCAGGCGTGCATGATTGCAGGTTTGTCACTGAAGATTTGTAACTCTGGTAATCCAAAGCAGGTTGTGATTCTCTAAAAAGTCTCTAAATACTCTACAACTTTGGTGACTTTTGATGCCTGTAGGATTTGGAGAGAATTATCATGTTAGTATGCCAAAGGCTGTTGATCACAACACAAATGATGTTTTTCCTCTATCTTTGCAAGATGAAAGGATCTTGAACCTACAGTGTCAAGTTAAATCTGCAAAGTGAAGCAAGAAAGTGCATCCTCATAGATGGTTGCCATCCTACTATTAATACATTTTGACAAGTATAGAGGTAACCATGTAAGGCAGATATAAGGGCTTGGCACTCAGAAAGAATACATTACAAAGTCATCAGTATGATTCTTCATGTATATAAGCTAGAGTTGTGGGGCCCACCACCAAGGAATTCATCAGACCTAGAATGAGATAAAGAAGGTAACATCAGTTTCACTTGGGCCATACATACTAACTCCAATGTGACCAGATTTGCACACGTCACAGCCGACGTGGCAGCATTTAAAATGATATTTTTGCTAGTATCTAGTTGTTTTGACCAGAATACTGTAACATCTGTGGGCTTTTGGACTGATGATCAGGAAATAAATGTAACCGCTTTTGTGCTTTGTGTGAGTTTATTTTCTGATAAATAAACATAGTATAATTTCAGGTAAAACAAAATAAGGACAATGTTCGCAAAATAAAATGTTTGTTTGTGAAAATAAAGCATATATGTATTTTTTTGCAAGTACAGAACTTCTGTCAGACTATATTATGAAGCATCTGAGGCTTTAAGACATTTTAGCAGAACGATCTTTGCTCTCTGTGTGATTCTTCACACTCCATCTTGGATTTCATACAATCTTTTTTGAGCATGTGTTTTTTTTTTCCTGAACAAATGTATTGAATGGAACAAAATAAGAAGCCTTCTAGTATTAGCTCTTTTGGTGCTAACCTGAATAATAATATATGTTAAATATAGAAACTTGCTCATGTCCATTCTGATAACTTGACAGCATATTGTGTTTCAAAAACACAGTGGAGAACTGAAAGCCTTAATAACCTTGTGATTATTTTTTCAATTGGTTAAATTAGAAGTCATCTGAAATTGTTGGCCATGGTGGTTCCTTGTAGTGTTTAGCCTAACTCTGCTCTTAGCTGTCGGCATATGTATGTGCATTAAATACATCTAGCGTTGTAATGCTGAACATACTTTGATATGATTTTTTTTATTAACGTTTGACTGTATTCTGTGTTATAAAACATTGTTTTGCATTTTTTCCAGGTTGTACATTTTGCTGCTATATGTTGTATTAAATACAATTCCCTTCTTACAGCTACATTGTTTCTGTATGAATGACAAATATTCAGTGCATATAAAAAAAAAAAAATCACTTCTTGGATGTTTTCACATTTTATTGTTATACAAGATTGAATCTAATTTAAAATTTTTGACTTTGATTAACAGAAAACAACTCTTTAATGCCAAAGTGAAAACAGATCTCTGTAAAGTGGTCTAAATTAATTACATAAAACACAAAATAACTGATGGCACAAGTATTCATCAATGGAGAATTTGTGTATGGACTTGAAAAAGGCTGTTCATATGTGATTCCCTATAGAACATAACAAAAATTGAGCAGTTTTGCAAGGAAGAACAGAGACAAAAATCAAGTGTGCAGATGTGCAAAGCTAATAGAAGGCTGACCACACAGTCTCAAGGTGGTCACTGTTGCTAAAGGTTCATCTACTAAATACTGATTTGAAGAGGGCAAATACTAATGCAATCAGTTATTTTGTGTTTTATATATATAATAATTTAGAAAATTTTGCAGAGATCTTTTTTCACTTTGACATTAGACTTTTTGTGTTGTGTGTTGCTATGAACTTGCATTACGATCCATCTCAGATTTACACTGAGGTAGTTGGTAGTGGTCTGCGGTGGGTTGGCACACTGCCCAGGATTGGTTCCTGCCTTGTGCACTGTGTTGGCTGGGATTGGCTTCAGCAGACCCCCGTAACCCTGTGTTCGGAATCAGCGGGTTGGTAAATGGAAGGATGGATAGTTGGTAGCAGTAGGGCCACAAACCCATGACATCTGGATTACAAGAGCCCTCAGAGGCAGCATTCCTTATGTTCATGCACTAAAGAAGAACTCCAGTGACAAGATGTGAGCAATGTGATACAGAATGCTTTCTGGTGACATCAGCTGAACTCTTTCTCTCACTCCATCCCCACTGTGCTGTGCAACAGCACCTCCACAGAGTCAAAAAAGCTAAATTACAATTTACTGTGATTCAAGTCAAGTCAAGTCAGGTTGGGGAGCATGCACTGGTACAGAGCGTTGCCGCACCCACTACATGGCGAAACAACTTGGGATCCTGATTTGCAACCTCCGAGGCAGACACGCGATCCAGTCCTACCCTCCAGAAATGACCCTCTATCTGCTGCAGCCAGATGTTACGTGGGTGACCCCTTGGCCTGGTCCAGCCACTCGGGTCCCCGACAATGAGGATCTTACGAGCCGTATCACCCTCGGGGAAACACGCCACATGACTGTAGTGCCATAACTGACACTCCCTCACAATGCAGGTAATGTGCCTCATTCGGGACTCCATGAGCAACCGCTCATTCAACACAAAGTCAAACCAATGGTACCCAAGGATTTTCCAGAGAGACACAGTACCAAAGGAGTCCAGTCTTCGTCTCAGGTCACTGGATAGTGCCCATGTCTTGCAACCATATAGCAAGACAGGAAGCACCAGGACTCTAAAGACTTGGACCTTTGTCCTTTTGCATATATATCAAGAGTGCCACACATCCCTTTCCAGTGACCTCATGACCCCCCATGCTCTCCCAATCCGTCTACTGACTTCACAGGAAGAGTCACCAGAGACATGAATGTCACTGCCAAGGTAAGTAAACCTCTCAACAAGGTCAACACTCTCTCTGCAAACAGACACACTGCTGATGGCTGTACGTAAGAGGTCATTAAAGGCCTGGATCCTGGTTTTTATCCAGGACGCTCGCAAGCCCAGACACTCAAACTCCTCACTCAGTCTCTCGAGCACCCCGATCAGAGCCTCCATTGACTCCATGAAGATCACAGCATCGTCAGCAAAGTCATGATCCGTGAATCTTTATTCACCAACAGATGCCTCACAGCCATTACACCCCACGACCTTGCCCAACACCCAGTCCATACAAGTATTGAACAGAGTAGGAGCAAGAACACACCCTTGAGGAACCCCAGAATCAACTGGGAAAAACGCAGAGGTTCTGCTTCCACTCTGCACAGCACTCACAGTACCAGTGTACAGGCTGGCCATGATATCCAGCAACCTTGAGGGGATCCCGCGAACCCTCAGGATGTCCCATAGGGCAACTCGATCAGCTGAATTGAACGTTTTGCAAAAATCGACAAAGGCTGCAAAGAAACTCTGCCGATATTCGCGTTTGCGCTCCATGAGAACCCTCAGTGCCAGGATGCAGTCGATGGTAGACTTCTTAGGCGTAAAACCAGACTGTTCTGGTCGCTGGTAGGTGAGCAAGATCCTATTGAGGATGACTCTAGCAAGTACCTTACCTGGCACCAAGAGCAGTGTTATCCCCCTGTAGCTGCTGCAATCCAGGCAATCACCCTTCCCTTTCTTTCCATATAGGGATGACAAGTCCCGTTTTCCAGTCAGTTGGGATGATGCCAGTCTCCCAAATGGAAGCAAAGATTGCTTGCAATGCCAGGAGGACAGCCTTACTACCAGCCTGGAGAAGTTCACCCTAGATACCACAGATCCCTGCAGTCTTTTCCCCCTCAACTGGCTCACCACTTGTGCAATCACAGTGAGATTGGGTGGTTCACAACTAACTGGAGGATCAGTCTCAAGAACCGTAGACCCAGAGACGTCCAATCCAACGTCCTAGCCGGAGGATCAGCTTTGAATAACTGCTTAAAGTAGCCAGCCCAGCGGGTCACAACTGCAGTGTCATCAGTAAGGACTGTTCCATCAGCTGTCCTGACTGCGACTCTGTAAGGAACAGATTCAGATGTGCGGAATGCTTCAATTCCTCTGTAAGCAGGACGTGGGTCGCTAGACTACAGATGGTGTGTCACCTGCTCACAGATTCCACTAACAAACACCTCTTTATCTTCCCTCAGAGCCCACGCAGCCTGTCCTTCTCAGTTCCTGGTACAGACCAGAGTTTCCATTGAGCCGTGCGCTGCAACTCCTCTCAATGATATCCAGGGTGCCCTGCGAGATGAAACACCTCCTTCTGGGAACACTGGTAACACCAAGACCAATGATTCAATGTTATATAATAATTAAATCTGAAAATGTCCAAGGGGTGAACACTTTTTATAGGTATTGCAACTACATCCAAAGAATGCCTGGCCTTGAGTGATGCTTTTCTACTAAGCAGTTCTTCTGAATATTTAGAAGTAGTGTTGATTGATGAAATTCACCAAAACGTTTTCCCCAGCGAATATGTTGTGTTTGGCGGTGACCTTGTTTGTGGAGTAGTTTCCTGGAAATTAGATGTTTGCTTGACATTTTTTGCCCAGTGTCCCATGATGATTTGAGAGACCATCATGACACCACAAAGATATAATGGCCATATGCAGAACTTTCACACATACTTACTGTAAGATTGTTGCCAAAGTAGCTGTCATAGAGTCTCAAACACAAGAAGTAAAAAAAGTAGTATGGGTACTTGACAATGTTGTGCAATATTTTCCCTGACACTAACCACACTCATTTCAACAAAGGGAAACCCCACTCTTTCACTCGCAGTTTTTTCCACCCTGAACCAGGCTTTTTTATTGCTGTGTGTGGACATTAGGGAACTTAAAAAGGCAAAAATGAGTCAGAAGCCACAAAACCATTGATTGATTTCAACCGCGCATGTGTTAAAAATAAATAAATAAATAAACATATATTCTTATTAGATAATGAAAATATTACAAGTACTGCCATTGGATATATAATGCTGATCAATGTGTGCTGGCAACTCAACACAGCATGGCTAATTATGCATTCAAATTATCCAAGTGCCCTGCTACAATCCCAAAACAAACCTTAAAGAAGCCCTTCCCTTCCCCTTCATCAGCAAACACAGTATACTAGTAAAAATAATAAAAACAAGATTTAATGCTTATTTACAAGGTTCTTCTTTTTTCTTGATGAACATATCGGAACAGATAAATCAAACCAAATCCAAGTAGCCATTATTACTATTTAAACACTTAAGTGAAATATTTACTTACTTCAAAGTAACTTTTATAGTAACCTAATAGTAACCTTTTGCTGTATCATAAAAGACCATTTGTGTTTTTGCTGTCTGTAATGGTTCAAAGATTTCTGATGACTTTATATTTATTTCTTGTATGTATTGTGAAAGATTAGATTAAGCTATCACTAAAAAGGAGAAAGATTTATGAGTGACAAACTCATACAAATAATTTGTATTAGATGCCAATTTGTGGCACAGAGAAGGTTTAAAAGAGAAAGCTAAGTCAGTAATGGTAAAGAATGGAAAATGGTGCAAATCCCAGAGTCATTGTGAAGTTAAGGAACCATCTTTCAACCTATTGGCCCCACAAATAGTGTAGAGAATCAGTTACTTTCATATCCTGAATAATACATTATTCATTAATTTTTTTAATTAATTCCCGGTTTTTGCTTCTTCATTGTTGTTACTTTTAATGTCTCCCTATCATTGCCTTAAATCAAGGAGCTTCTCTTTCTCACACTGCTTTCTGTTGTCTTTGCTGGGATAGCAGTGCTGGTCTAACATGACTGACAGGGCTGCTTTCATAATATTATAGTAGCAACTGAATGAGGTGTTCTGTGTTCAAAATTGGAGATTTATTGATGACTCATTGCAACTAGCAACAGTTTAAGACACACAGATACCTGTGTTTCCAAAGGACTGGTGTGCTAGCTGTAAGGTGATACCACAAGTTTACCACAAGGGAAATTCCCATAGCTCATATAAAAAGTGTAGCTGTGTAAAAGGAATAGGCGCATGATGAACTGCTGCCAACAATGCAATTTTCTCATTATGCTCACTGAAAAAGATGTCAGTTTTATTTTATACTAAGATATAAGCAAAATAAAGAGAAACACCACTTTAATGAAGTTTGGGGAGTGTGAAATTGTGTAACATTTGCATAGTTTAGCATACTCTTTGTAAGATAATATTCTTTTCACTCATACATCGCTTCAAAGACCTTCATAGATTTTGCTTCATTCATTCATTCATCACTTCAGGAAGCTCCACAGATTTTTGTTTAATGTAGAAAATGTTTAATTAAAATGAGACATCTATGACCTTACAGTGTGTAGAATTAGAGTAAATAATTGACATAAAAACAGCAAGTTAGTTGAAGAAGACAAAAGTTGATAAAACTAAACAGTGGCCGATAATCTCATAAAGATGAATACTCAAGCCAAGGATTAGAAATGTATTTGACATCTGCTTGTTTGTTTTTTCTGATCATTATTAAGTACTACTTTCTGTTTTCAAAGATACTATCCTTTACAGTTTTTTTTTAATGGATGCTGCCATTTTGTGAGTGTGGTTGCAGTACATTATCAGACAACGCGTTACCAGACAACAATTTACTTGTCAAAAAGACAAGTATGGCCAAAATGATACAGAAACTGTCACCCTAATCATCAACAAGCCATCAGCTGTATGGCTTGTGATATTGTCACTATTGCCCCTGTAAAGAAGGGGCCATAAACTGAATACATTGGGCATTTGTTTATGTAACAAGTTATGAGCAAAATCAAAAATAAAATTTAAAGAGTGTTGTCTTTTTGCATACAATTTTCATTTTGTTTTTTGGATTATGATTTTTGGTTAGTGTTTTGGTTTTGACAAAGAATCATTTGGCTTTTCATAAAATTAATCCTGCTTGTTTAGCAATTACTCTTTATTGATTCCACTTAAAAAGACATTTGCGTATCTCTGCTCATCACAAATTCTATCAGAATAGGACAACACCGTCTTCTCCTTTAATGATTACAGTACTGAGCAAATCAAAGTACTCTTGAGTGATTGGACTCGTTTCTGATCCTGTTTAATCCAGTTTTGGAGAGAGGAAGCCATTTCTACCAGTATTTAATATAAGACATGCAACATCTCTGGACAGAGCACACACACATTGGCACTCTTTTAAAATGAGCCACTTTATAACTATTAATTAAACTAACATGCATATTGCAATATGAGGGGAAAAGCTATTTGTCCCCAGAAGAAGCCACACAGACACAGAAAATACAAACTATTAGCATGCTGATCACAATAGCATTCCTATCAAATGATTGCCAATATGCAACATATCTTTTAAGTCTAAATATTTTAAAACTTATTCCATATAAGTCTAAACTGACAAAAAGTGAAGTATGTCTGGAGCTGTTCTGTTGCAACCCCTGTTCCCCTGGAAAATTGTCCACTGTTCTTCTTTTTCCTCTTCATCTTTTCCCACTTTTATGTGGCATAAATGTACTTGTTCATCCTTCTCCATACAGCTTGGTCCTGCACCTCCTCCCCGGTCAGATCCTTTCCCTTCAAATTTTCTTTTACTTCATCCATCCACGTCCACTTTGGCCTCCCTCGCTTTCTCTTCCACACTGTTTCCATTCCTATCACACTTTTGCCTACATATTCCTTGTCTCTCCTTATCACATGCCCACACCACTTCAACCTACTTTCCTGTACTGTACTTTCTTAGCTATCTCTCCCACTTTTGTTGTAACTCAGATTGTCTCACTTCTTATTCTGTCCTTTTAGTTAACTCCACACATCCGTCCCAACATTTTCATTTCTGCCAGTATGCCACATCTAGCTTCTTTTCCTGCACTCCCTTCACACCTCAGCTCCATACATTATTGCTGGTCTTACTATCTTAAAAACCTTACCTTTAACCTTCACCTTAATTCTTCAATCACACAATACTCCTGATACCTCCTTCCTGCTGTTCCATCCACTCTGCAGTCTATGAGTTATGTCTGCATCTAATTTTCCATCTCGGGCTAGCACTGATCCTAGATATTTAAATGTAGTCACTCTTTTCAATAGCTCTCCCAGCAGGCTAAACTTCGAAAACTGATCATCACTAAACCTCATATATTCTGTCTTCTTCCTATTTATCTTCAATCCTCTATCTTGCAAAGCTTGTCTCCATTCTTCCAACTTCCTCACTGCTTGCTCTTTTCTGGTCCTACACAACACAGGGGCATTGGTCTTTTATCTGATGACTCTACATATCCATTATTAGATCAAAGAGGTAAGGACTTAAAGAAGATCACAGATGAAGACCTACACTAACTGGGATCTTGTCTCTTACCCCAACTCTGCTTTTAACCTGAATCCTCATCCCCTCATATGTATCCCGGACAATCCTCACATCCAGTACTTCTTTCTCTCTAATGCACCCCCAGACCTCTTGACATGGCACTCTGTCATAAGTGTTCTCCAAATCAATAAACACAAAGTACCATCCCTTCTGTTTTTTCATTGATCAAGGATAGTCCACTATGTTTCAAGTATAAGCAAACTACAAAAGAATAAGCCTTGTGTTGGTTCTATATAAGATTAAGGGGTCCTTGGAGCTGGGCCTAAAGGTGATGTTCACATTTTAGCACACTGTAAATCATCAAGAGAACTTACCACTTGTAACATGAGTGGACGAATTTAGGTGAAATGTTAGATGGATGTTAGTCGTAATTGAGATTTGTTTCCATTAGACCTTAGCTGTAGAAGTTGATTTTCAGGAAATGGAATTGAGTCCAGAACCAAAGTTTTGAAACAAGTACGATATCTGTTTTGCTATGGAGTAGCTACTCATGAGTGGCTCAAGGCAGGGTTGGGTAATTTATAAGCCATAAAGAGAAGATGGGGCAGCACGGTGGTGCAGTGGTAGCACTGCTGCCTTGCATTAAGGAGACCTTTGTTCGCTTCCTGGGTCCTCCCTGCGTTAAGTCTGCATGTTCTCCTCGGGTCTGTGTGGGTTTCCTCCGGGTGCTCGGGTTTCCTCCCACAGTCCAAAGACATGCAGGTTAGGTGGACTGGCGATTCTAAATTGTCCCTAGTGTGTGCTTGGTGTGTGTGTGTGTGCCCTGCAGTGGGCTGGTGCCCTGCCCGGGGTTTGTTCCTACTTTGCACCTTGTGCTGGCTGGGATTGGCTCCAGCAGACCTTCATGACCCTGTGTTAGGATATAGCGGGTTGGATAATGGATGGATGGAAAAAGAGAACACTTTTCATTATTATGAATAAAATGCAAAATACACATATAGATGATTTTCTTCTTTTATTTAAAAAGTTGCTTATGTATAAGAATATCTAAATAAATTAATTGATTGATTGGGAGGAGTAGGGAGAGGCTGTAAAAAAGGTATGTGTTTTGCCATGGAAATACAACACCACCCATCCCAGGTCACACATTTTACACTGTGATAATTGCTAGTGGTCAGTTGTGAGCACCCAAAGTGTGGATTTCATAGGCACTCAAAAGCAGTTCCCCTAATGCAAAAATAACAGAAGAATGTCCACCCTTCGTTGCATGTAAGCTTGTAAGCAAGAAAGAAGTAGGAAGAAAGAGTAAGAAGGACAAGAAGAAAGGACACAGTCACCAGGAAGACCTATGCTGTGAGACTTTTGAGTTGCAGCAATATAACCATAAAAGACAATGGGTGTGTCGGCAAGCATTGTCTATGAAACCTGCTCACCCATCCAGGTTGCATGGTGATTTGTCATAGCCATTTGCTTTTTGCTTCTGCTTTTGGCAAATAAAGAACCCTAAAAGTGTTAAAGAATATAATGAGTAAATAAGAACTTTATACCTGCTTCCTTTACTTGCCATATTTACTCTTAATCTTGCAGCCTGAGGTATAGAGAATAGAAGGAGACATCCTCCAATAGGGAAAGTGAAGCACAGTAATGGCTATGTCTCCTTTTCAGACATATGAGTGCAAGGATTTGAAGACAGGAATTGGGATGGAGTACATAGGTGTGACTCTACATAGCAAATAATCTGGGTGTTGGAGTAAAAGAACATTTTAGGATAGAGTCACTCTATACCCCTTCCGCAATAAAACAGTAGGATAAATGTGGAGAAATGTGACAATGAAGAACTGTGGTAGTGACTTTCATTGAACTTCTGTTCAAGTTACAGATTTTCTGTAGCAATCAGAATTTTGAAAAAGACCCAAATACATAAGATTTATAACAACTTTGTGTCTTAGGTAAATTATTTAATTTGTAAATATCTCAAGGAGTATAGAGTTGTTGACTGAACATCACTGTGTGGGATGTTTTGTCATGCTGGATTTCATTATGATTCGTATGGAAACATATTTTTGTAAGATGTTTTAATTCAATGGAATAAACTGCTCGTGAAAGGAATTTCTTCTGGGATTCTATCAGGATTTGCTGTCTTAAATGGGTTAATTGAAAGGCAGGGCACCAGAAAAGAAGATACTGACAAATGGCAAAACTTGGATTAAGGAGAGAGTAATGCAGATTCTATCCTAGCTGCAAAATAGTGGATTACAATTTTTAATAGCAACTGGATGGTTACATTTTTATGTGAGTATGCTTACCTATTATAATTACTGGATCTGACAAAGGAGTATAATGATACCTCTCACGATCATTTGTGGAAACATATAGTGGAACAAGCACTGTGGCAGACACAAAATGCTATTAAACCATTTTAAATGTACAGTTTATACAATGTGGGTTTTTATTATTGTGAATTTTCAATAGTAACATTATTATTGTTTGCAAAGTTTGTTAATGGCTTCTTGGGTATGCTTGAAAATGTATGTTTACACAAAAAAATGTAACACATATCAAGTACACACTCTGCACAAGATAGTAGCATTAGGGTAACGTTAGAAAATGGCATTCAAGGAAAATGGATTATTAAGGTAATCTTAAAAATAGAAATGGTACATAATCAATTTCTGTTTCTTTTGTAAGTCAAGAATGAGCTGCTCATGAAAAAATTTAATCCACTTATGAAGCAGTTGCAAGTTTCTGAGCTTATGTCAAATCACACTAAGTTTATTACTTGTTGAATTTGTTTACTGGAAAAAACAATACTTTATAAGTATTGTTTGAAAACTCTAGCTGAAACTAAGTGACTGAAGTGACAAAGGTAAGTCTGTATATTTTTACCAATTATGTGTTTTATTGAATGTATTCATGAGATAATTCAACATTATGTCTTTGTGAAGAGAATATCCATCCATCTATTATCCAACCCACTATATCCTAACTACAGGGTCACGGGGGTCTGCTGGAGCCAATCCCAGCCAACACAGGGAGCAAGGCAGGAAACAAACCCCGGGCAGGGCGCCAGCCCACCGCAGATGAAGAGAATATGATTTTTTAAATTAATTCACAATTAGCAGAATTTCAAATGAAATTCTCTGATGTTTTAAAAACACTGTCTACAATCCAATATAAAATATGTATCATTTCATATGTATCTCAATAGCAATATATACATGTATATGATATAGCAATAGCAAAAAAAAAAATATATATATATACAGTATATAGTTTACAGGCTCAAATAAGTGCATTTACCCGCCAAAACAGGGGTTGGCACTGCCCTCTAACTCTTTCTCCTCTCTTCCTGCAGAAAAACTGATGAATCCTTGACCAATCATTTCCGGTCCTCAGACAACAAACTTGACATTACTTCCGGTCCTGAAGATCTCGCCTCCTCCTGATGTCACTTCCAGTTCCAGAATGGCATTTGCTCATGATGTCATTTCCCTTCTGCCGACTTTATATACAACCTCCATTTTTGTTATTCTTGGTTCTGTTTTGTACTCCAGTCTGTAAAAACCTCATTACATTTCCTATATTCTACAATATACAGGGTGGATCCCCGAACCTTTGACATTTTTCTTGTGTTTATTTTACAATATAAATAAAT
>JANRMT010027041.1:107568982-107592090 GCA_026402145.1 Polypterus bichir lapradei
CATCAGATTTTCACTCAAGTCCTAAAAGTAGATAAAGAGAAACCAATCAAACAGATGAGACAAAAATATTATACTTGGTCATTTATTTATTGAGGAAAATGATCGAATATTACATATTTGTGAATGGCAAAAGTATGTGAACCTCTAGGATTAGCAGTTAGTTTGAAGGTGAAATTAGAGTCAGGTGTTTTCAATCAATGGGATGACAATCAGGTGTGAGTGGGCACCCTGTGTTATTTAAAGAACAGGGATCTATCAAAGTCTGCTCTTTACAATACACGTTTGTGGAAATCTATCATGGCACTAACAATGGAGATTTCTGAGGACCTCAGAAAAAGAATTGTTGATGCTCATCAGGCTGGAAAAGGTTACAAAACCATCTCTAAAGAGTTTGGATTCCACCAATCCACAGTCAGACAGATTGTGTACAAATGGAGGAAATTCAAGACCATTGTTACCCTCCCTGGGAATGTTCGACCAACAAAGATCACTCCAAGATCAAGGCGTGTAATAGTCGGCGAGGTCACAAAGGACCCCAGGGTAACTTCTAAGCAACTGAAGGCCTCTCTCACATTGGCTAATGCTCATGTTCATGAGTCCACCATCAGAGAGGAGAACACTGAACAACAATGATGTGCATGGCAGGGTTGCAAGGAGAAAGCCACTGCTCTCCAAAAAAAATTGCTGCTCGTCTGCAGTTTGCTAAAGATCACATGGACAAACCAGAAGGCTATTGGAAGAATGCTTTGTGGACGGATGAGATCAAAATAGAACTTTTTGGTTTAAATGAAAAGCGTTATGTTTGGAGAAAGGAAAACACTGCATTCCAGCATAAGAACCTTCTCCCATCTGTGAAACATGGTGGTGGTAGTATCATGGTTTGGGCCTGTTTTGCTGCATCTGGGCCAGGACGGCTTGCCTTCATTGATGGAACAATGAATTCTGAATTATATCAGAGAATTCTAAAGGAAAATGTCAGGACATCTGTCCATGAACTGAATCTCAAGAGAAGGTGGGTCATGCATCAAGACAACGACCGTAAGCACACAAGTCATTCTACCAAAGAATGGTTAAAGAAGAATAAAGTTAATGTTTTAGAATGGCCAAGTCAAAGTCCTGACCTTAATCCAATCGAAATGATGTGGAAGGACCTGAAGTGAGCAGTAAACATGAGGAAACCCACCAACATCCCAGAGTTGAAGCTGTTCTGTATGGAGGAATGGGCTAAAATTCCTCCAATCCGGTGTGCAAGAATGATCAAAAGTTACCGGAAACGTTTAGTTGCAGTTATTGCTGCAAAGGGGGGGGGTCACACCAGATACTGAAAGCAAAGGTTCACATACTTTTGCCACTCACAAATATGTAATATTCGATAATTTTCCTTAAAAAATAAATGACCAAGTATAATATTTTTGTCTCATTTGTTTAACTGGTTTCTCTTTATCTACTTTTAGGACTTGAGTGAAAATCTGATGATGTTTTAGGTCATATTTATGCAGAAATATAGAAAATTCTAAAGGGTTCACAAACTTTCAAGCACCACTGTATATAGCAATCTACTCTTTAGTTTTCTGTTAAATTTATTTATTTTCATTTATTTTAGATACAATAATTTATGTCACCTTACTACCATTTTGCTTTTTTAGTTTGTGAAGGTTAAAATTCTTCATGTCCTAATACATGTCCTGATCTAGTAGCTTACACCAAACACCAGCTTTATTTATGAGATAAGCTTTCTTTCATGTGTAGACTCGTCAGGGGACTGACATTTAATCTGGCATCCCTAAACCGAGGCATCAGAGCTTGCTTGTGCAATTTATTTTTATTCTAGTTGTGATGACTGAACTAAGAAGTAAATGGCATTTAATCCTTTAGATTTAAAAAATATATTGTAAGACTGAAATTTAAAAAAGGTTTTAAATGCTTATCATTGCATGTATTGTACTTTTTTTTTGTTGTTGTGAAATGACCGGGAACAGCAATGGCATGGAAACTCAAATTATCAAACACCAAGACTTTTACTTTGTGTAAAGAAAGGAAAGGATTAACAAAGGGACGAAATATATTTCTAGAAAGTACACTAAAAATGGATAAATTCTAGTTGCCATATTGGCTACACTTCAAATTTTCTCTTGTTATGATTGTTTTTCTGTATTTAATATTTCTAGTACTTCCTTAAAATGTTTAGACCAATTTATGAATTGTTTATGGGCTTTTATGCCCAAGGAATTTTTTTTGACATTTATTTTGCGGGCTAATAAAAAAGTCCAACTTGTCCGTGGCAGGCACTGACTATGGATTTTATTACTGACCTTCCTCTTTCTAGATAGATAGATAGATAGATAGATACTTTATTAATCCCAAGGGGAAATTCACTTTCTGATGGATTTACTAATATTTTTGTAGTAGTAGATTTTCTAAGTATGCTAATTTTATTAAAAAATATTCTTCTAAAGTACTTACTGATCTCTTCATTAAGCTCATTTTCTCGCTATGGTTTCCCAACTGCCATTATTTTCGATCAGATTGTTTCTCACTTCTGAAGGTTACTATGGAACCATAAGGGTTGTATGATTAATTTAAGTTTCAGATATCACCCAGAAGCAAATGGTCAGACAGAAACAGTAAAATGTGATCTCAAAAAGTGCTTTCATTACAGAGTGGATTCTAGCAAATCAAACTGTATCATTCAGCACTTAAGATGTCTCCTTTCAAGTGTTAATTTTTTTCTAATTTAATTTTTAATATTTAATTTAATTTTTGATCTAAGTGCTACCTAAGTTTTTCTGAGAAAGTGATTTCTTCTGACATCAGCATTGGTGGTTGCTTTGGTGAAGGACCTTGGAATCCTCGGAGGTTGTGCTACATGTGTAGTCATCAGCACGACTATATAAATATCGATGCTTCCTTTGCATTGTATTCAAGATTGGATAAATCTTGTAAAATATTTTCAATGCCTTTCTAGTTTAGGATATATTTTTCTGAACTCATAACTATGGTTCTTGTTTTGCCTTTGTTCTGATGGAAGGTCGGTTTGTGCCCTGATTTTCATTTCTGGATTATGACTTTCTCCTGGTCCTTTAAAGAAAAATACCTTAACTGTGTTTTAGACAGAACAGCTATGACTGGGGTGGCTCACCCACTTGAACACTTCTGCTGGACAGCGATGCACTTCCTTTCACTTCACCGTCTCTTCCTCAATAATGTCTACCTAGAAGAACCCTGCACCATTTGAGCAATTTTCCTGCTCACCTCCTGACCCATACAACATGCTGCTTTATGAATAACATAACCTCTTTGTTTTTCATCAATAGGAATGATCTGTGTGGCAGACATTAAGATTACACACAGGCAGGACCATCTCGTCCACATTGGTGAAATGGGTGATTGCCCATATTTTGTTATTAATTCTGTTTTTGGTTTTGTCTTTTTGTGTATGTCATCAATGGCCGGGACACCTCTGCTATGGAAGGACCGGGGGAGCCAATGTGGACAGAACCCTACCTCCCCTGAAACACTAGATGGCCGCCCCCCTGGGTGGCAGCCGTACCTCGGACTCCCACAGGGCTTCATGGGAGACGGAGTACAATACAGCCCTGTTGGGATACGGGAGCGCCACCAGGGGGCAATGCAGCTGTTCCTGAGCCTGTGTGGGCGGTTCTTCCGTCACACCCAGAAGTGTTGCTGGAAGTAGGACAATGAGCACCTGAAGCACTTCTGGGTGCCTTATATAATGGACCAGTGGACAGTACTTGGTGAGCCAGAGTCGGGTGGAAGGTGGATGAAGCTTGCCGAGGAAGAGTGGAGGAGTAAAAGAGAAAAAGAATTATAAGTATTGTGTACTTTTGTGTTTGTGGGACTGAGTTTTGCCTGTGGGAAACAGGAAAGGTGTTTCCCACCTAGTGAAGAAAATAAAAGTATCCTTTGTTTTATAAATGGGCCTCTAGTGTCTGTGTGCGTCGGGTTGGGTGGCTGGCATGCTCCCTAGAGTTGTTACAGTGTGTTTATGTTATAATGTTTTTATTAATATTGATTTTATTAATTAATTTTACCATCTTGTATTATGTTACTAATGAATGGTTCCATTTTACTTATATGCCCTGTCTCCTTAAAGTGAAGGCCAAGCAAGCAAGGCACCCTGATTATGCAGCTTAAGAAATGTCCCAGCAGTAAAAAGGGAGAAGATGCTTTCAGCTTTCTGTTTTTGACTCCTGATTTTTTAATGAATGATTTTGTTTGGATTTGCTGGATATTGGCCCCTGTTTCATGCCAGGCCATAATTCTATTTTTGTGTCTATTGGATTTGTTTGCTTTAGGTGTTTGTCTCTTTAATCTGTATATAAAAAAAAACTTGAGGACAACCTCACCTTGAACCTTGATCTTGGTCATCATAATCGAGAGCTTATGATGTAACACGCATAGTAGTAGCAAAAAAAAATTGAGGTGCTTCCTACCTTGCTAATGTAATCAGGCCTCTTATTGTTCTGACATTAAGCTGCAGCTTGGGCATGCATACAATAGTTGACAGGAAAACACAATGGCAACGTAGTCACAAGCAATAGCTGAAAGGGAGAGAGCAGACGCATGGGCTTGCAGTGGCGATATCCATTGTCAAGGATGGGGCAAACAACGTCATAATAGGAAAAGCATAGCATTGTGAACCATATTACACAGACCATATTGACACTGAGCTGCGGAATACTGAAACTGATTGATGAAGTGACATGGCAGAAAGAACAGCAGAGGCTAACAACTCTGTAATCGGAAAGTGTAGTGATCGACACAGTGACACGACAGACATCTTTAGTTGGTGAAGCACGTTGAACAGAATGACTGACTAGTACTTTTCACTGCAACCCACATGCTAACAATCTGATCACTGGAGATAGTCATATGTAAAATATCTCATGTCACACAAAAGAACAAGAGCCATGATCCCAGGAAAATGCAGTGATCAACACAATGACATGGTAGAAAGAACAAAAGTGACTAACAAGTCTACAATAGCAAAGTGCTGTGATTGACACAGTGACATGGCTGTCGGTGAAACACATTGTACTGACTGACTGATGGTTGTCTGCTTGCATATTTACAGCAGACTATTCCTTTTCATTGTAGCCTACATGCTAACACTTGCTAGAAAAAATCATCCACATACAGGAACCTCATGCCACACATAAGAACAAAAGCTGCAACCTCAGCTCAAGCCAAATGGATGACACATTTCACTGCTGAAGAAGGAGAAATGATGAGATGGTAGGGTACTGCAGTACTTATCAAAGCAAGTGTTCAGTCTGATAATGACTATATAACAGGAAAGTATGGTGATCGACACATTGACAAATCGGAAAGAAAAGCAGCGCCAGATTGGAGGTCTGTGTGCGTCTGTTAAGTAAATTCTTAAAATTTAAAGGAACTTTGTTTTTGTTTGTCCTTAGAGGTTAGAGATTTTATGGTTTCCCTTTCTCCATATCAGGACATTTTGTGACTTTGATCTCTAAAAGAAGCTTCAGCACCATGTTTGAGTCCAAGTGTCCCTTTTGAGTAAGATGATTGGCTGGATGGGGTGAGTCCTAATTTTGAGAGCAGACCTGCTTTATAAATAAAGTGCTTTATTGTGACAAAGAAATCATGGACAGTCACTTGAAGAAGGCGCGCCAAATGTACCAACTTAAAACAAATATGTGACTAATTAGGGACCAGAGGATGACATCCTACAAGGCTCTCATTAATCATGTTGAATGGCTGAGGAATGTGTTAGTCGCAACTCGGGCCATCCACCCTCGACTCTATGGCACTGGTGCAGGTTCTGAACAACAAGATGAGACATTGTCAATCTAGTGCAGTAAGTGTGTTTGGCTGCAAATACAAAAGAGACAATTAAAAGAGCACACACTCCAAAACCACAAAGGCTCGTTCATAAACTATACTGTTTCAGATATTAATATTAAGAGTCCTCCTCAACCTTCCTATCTGATGCTAGATCTGATTAAAACTAACTACCTCAGCAGTACCATGACACGGTGAAGTCCTAATATGACAGGCTATGATTTCCTTAGAGCTTGAACTGGTACAGAAAATGAAAATCGAAGAGGCAGTTCACACTTTTGATACCAGGCATACACACTTTTTAAAATTAGGAGTAATTGAAAGTTTTTTAAAAACCATAATTACATAAATTAAACATAAATTTCACTTTCTCCACTAATTACAAATTTCGAGATGAAATTAACAAAACACTTTCTGCAATATGCTACATATACTGGAGAGCACTACAAGGAGAGTTTATTAAAAAATGATCTTCGAGTGCCTGCTCAGCGTATGTGTAGATAACCTGCCACAATAAAATTTGCCAGAATGATGACACTGAAATGTCACTGAGCATGGCAGAGCACCACAAGTGGAACACTTTCATAACTGTGTGAGTTGGAGGCTGAAAGTGAGAGCTGCTGGTGTTTCACCATACCTTTCAGTTTAACTAATAATTGGTTATACTGAATGCATCATTGAGTAAAAAATTGTTTTCTATTGAAAAAAAAATGTATTTTTCAATTGTTCTTCACAGTTTAAAAATGCTTTCTTAGTCTGTTTTGACACAATCTTCAAAAGATTATCAAGAACCCACAAACAGACATAATGTAATGTAATATGTAATATCCATCCCCCAGACACCCTTTGGCCCTCGGTACTGTCCTTAATGAAAGAGCTTATAGCTCTATGGTATTTTATTTGGATTTACACAGAGATGAGATCTGCAGTAACAGGTCCAGATTTCTTTTTTCCTTCAGATGCTTCTGTCAGGTGAACCAGCAGAAAACTGATTCAGACTTGGGCAGAAAATTACACAAATGCAGTTTCTGGGCGAGGAGATAATCCTCCTGGATTCTTGGAGCTTCATCCAGTCTAACCATAATTATAAGAAAAGTTGCAATTTAACTAAAATAGTTATTAAGTCTTTAAATGGTCCATTGTAGAATGATTAATGCTACAGTAGTAGTTTGCATATAATAATCGTTCACTATCAGGTTATACAAATGTAACATTGTGGTTCAAATGTCTGTCTTCATTACATTATATGCGGGACCTATTATATTAATATACTTGCCATAAATAGTTTAAAGGAAACATATGAATGGCAAAAAAAGTCCCACAAGCCTACTAAATCACTGCAAAGAGTGACATGTTATCAGGCAGTGCTAGTGGTCTGTGCAGGGATCTGACCGGCCATGAGGCCCTGCTAGTTAGTAACGTGCCTCATCGGAAATAAAGGAGCAATGAAAAAATGTATCTTTTTTGAAAACAATCTGCAATAAGGCAAAACATAACAGTGCTTCTCAAATATCAACATTTCAAAGCAGGCTTTTAAATTCGGCTGAAAGAAGCAGGTAAACATGCCAGATCAGTCCTGAGATCAGGGAATATGTGAAATATACAATATGTCAGTCGTGCATGTTACAGTCCTCTTCCTTCTTGAAGAATGAATACTTTTACAATTCTTGGAAGAAGTGCAGCTATATTACAGTTGGCTTTGGCCTTTCACTCACTTTTTGCCTTGAAGGAAGGGACTTGTGAGCTTAGTTCATATCATAAATTAAAATCAACCTTTTTTTTATGAAAAATGTTGAGATGAAGGCAGCCACTTCTTTGGAATAACCGCAGTACTCACTGTTCTTCTATCTGGAGTGGTTTTACAAATCTTTTTTTTTCCTTCCTGTAGAATCTAGTTTTTGGTTAGTGAAGTCTAAATATAAAGATGTCAGCACTTGTCAAAGTTTCACACTTCAGAGTCAGCGATTGGAGGTAATAGCATATTCTTCAAAAATCTATGGTAGTTCACATACTGGCTTTTACTTCACTGCTAATAATATCACATCACAATGAATAAGGGGTCTTTTCAAGTGTTTTTTACATTTTTATCGATGTCTTTTTTTCCTGCTTCACTGACTCAGCAGCTCAGTTTATGTGGGCATCCTCAGTTTTTCAAGCTGAATACTTAACATTTTAAAGTAAGACACCAAATAAATGATAGAAAGTTAATAAAGTGAAGTCAAGTTTATTATCTTGTGTACATAGCATAATGAAAGTCTTACTTGCATGTCTTCTCAGACCAGTTGACAAAAATACAATAAATAAACAAATACAATAAACAATAAAACATAGCATACAACACATATACACAATATTTGTTCTTATGAACAGTGACTTTACAACTTACAACTGTCCCTGAATCTACTGGTTTGAGTGCCGATAGTCCTGTACTGTTTGCCAGAAGGGAGGAGAAAGAAAATCAGTTCTGTAGGATGGCTGAGGTTTTTAATTGTACTGTTAGCTTTCCAAAGACAGCAAGTGTTGTCAGTCAGTCAGTCAGTCCACAACCCGCTATATCCTAACACAGGGTCACGAGGGTCTGCTGGAGCCAATCCCAGCCAGCACAGGGTGCAAAGCAGGAACAAACCCTGGGCAGGGCGCCAGCCCACCGCAGAGCAAGTGTTATGTTAGTCCTAAATAGAATGTACTGTAGCTGGTGCAGGTAACATTCTGTGCTGCCGTCACCACCCTCTGCAGTGTTTTTATGTTCTTGAGCCGAGCAGGTGCCATGCCAGGATGTGATGCAGCCAGTGAGGATGGACTCGACTATGCCCTAGTAGAAGTTCATGATAACAAATGGAGAAATACGAGCTGTTCTCAGGTATCTGAAAAAGAAGAGGCACTAGTGAGCCATTTAAACAAAGGATGAAATGTGTTGTGTCCACTTTAGATTGTCTGGGCGGAGTTGACATTTAGGCTGGTGGGGGCCAGAGAAACCATAAAACATAATTGCATTTTGTTTTAGAGTCATAAGTATAGGAGGGTATGCTGCCAGTCTACACATGCAGAGGTCTGATAGTTAGGAAGTCCAAAATTTAGTTGCAGAGAGAAGAGCTGCGTCCTAAAGTGAGGAGTTTGGTGGTCCAATTTACTCGGAGAAAATGCTGAGCTGTAGTCTGTCGTCTGCAAATGGGACTCTAACAGTTGTTACTTATTTACATTATATCCCAATTAACATATCATAAACTATTTGTAAATCAAAGTTACATTATAACCTAACTCTGTCAATGACACATTTAAAACTTTGGAATTATGAACAAGTACATATATTTTATTAACGATGGTGAAATAGCTAGTGTGAAAATGTATGAATGGCATGATATTCAGGTGTTCTGAGTTAACTGCTTTGAAAAGTGGGTTGGGAATCCTAAATTGCCTCCTGGTTTGTGTGTGTGATCGCCCTACGATGGGCTGGCGTGCTGCCTTGCCCCCGATGCTTGCAGAGTTAGGCTCCAGCTTCCCTCGTTCATTGCCCTGGATTAGTTTGTTTAGAAAATAGATGGATTAATGGAAAGATGTAGCATTTTTAACTTATAGTTTACTTACTCAAAAGCACATTTTTGTTTGTCACTGTGGCATATGTAATGCCTTGTCACACATGTGTGCTTGGGAGGCAGGCTAAGGGCTTAACCGAGGGCGGAAAACAAGATCCCCCGAAGGGAAACCAACATTAAGAACTTCCTGCTTCCCTTTCATAACCGCGCCTTCTACCAATTAGTGGACCTCACATCTTCCTCCCTGGCTATTATAAAAGCCCAGCTCCTTTTGTCTTTAATCATCCCTGTTTTGGACGTGGAAACAGATGTTGCTCTTGAGCCATTTCTTGAAAGTTTGATTTGTTTTGATTTGTACGCTGTACAATATAGGGGCCAGTTCCCCAAACCTTTTTCTGCCTTCTTTGTGTTTCATTACACGCCTGTTTGAGGGTTTGCTAAGACCGCTGCACTGCTGCTTGTATAGACAACACATTCAGGCATAACATATGGACACGAATGAGTGACTTGGCGATCATTTACAGTAAGTAGCTACTTGAGGATCTGTTTTGCCAACAGAAGTGGCTGTTTGACATGTAAAAGTGGAAAATACTGTTTGCAAAATCTACAAGTTGAAGTGGCCCCTCTCAAGCTAAATTTCAAACATTAAACTAATCTATAATTTATGTAATATAGTTTTAATGTTATTTGACTTGCAAGAAAGAGTTGCTGACGTAGGAAAAATTACATTACCATATTCATTAATTATTACCATATTTACATTAGCTGTGGCCTTAAAAATCTTTGGAGGAAAAATACAACTCTTTATTGGAGATTTATTGCAGTAATTTGTGCATCAATTGGGGAGGGCCAAGCTCATTCGAGCTCCACTTATGTCCCTCCTATATAGATGGGAGTTTGGTCTTCCTTCTGACATCTATGACTAGCTCCTTAGCTTTGCTGACATTAAAGGCTGAGACTGTTGACCAGGCACCACTGAGACAGCAGGTAGACCTCTGTTCTGTAAGCAAGCTCATCATTGTTGGTGATCGGGCCTATGATGGTGGTGTCATCAGTAAAATAAATGAGAGGAGTCAGAGTTGTGCCAGGACACACAGTCAGAGTTGAACAAGAGAGAGAGGTTAGGAGCACACGCTGATACAGCGCATTGTCGCACCCACCACATGACAAATCAACTCAGGAACCCAGATTAGGACCCGAGTGCAGCCATGCAATGGGTGACACCTCAGCAACACAATAGTTCAGATGGAGTGGAACAGTCTGAGGTTTTTTATGGTGGTTGGAGTGTCAATCCTGCCACCAAGCCCCAAGTTTTTCCCTGCAGGTTGGAGGGTCTACATGCAGGGCTGGATGCAGATTAACGTCATACCCAGGACGGAAGGTGAACAAGGAGTAAGAGAATAGGGGTTCACACTTTACGTTGTGGAGTGCCTGTGCAGAGCATTAACATGAATGTTGTGATGTTGCCAATCCGCAAATACAGAGAGGTCAGTTGGTTAGGAAGTCCAAAATTTAATTGCCGGGTCCAGAGCTGAGTCCTAAAGTGAAGAGTTTGGTGGTCCAATTTACTGGTACAACAGTGTTAAATGCTGAGCTGTAGTATGTAAATGGGACTCCGACATAACAGTGTCTACTATCCAGATGTGCAAGGATTGTATGAAGTGCTAGGAATATGTTAGCCTGTCTGCAGGAATTCACGCAGTTGAGATGGATGTCTCCACTTCTGCTTCATGTATTAACTTTGTCTTTGCTTTAATGAGAACTCCTATAACAAGGTTTAAGCAAGAACCTGAGGAAGTTCATATACCCAAATGTATTTTGTTAAGAATTCGGAAGAGAATGGAAATTAATTAATTGTGCATTTTAATGCTGGAGCTGGGTCTCTAATAACTAAAGATAAAAATGACTTCCTGAATTATTAGCTGAGATAATATAATATTAATGGAGACACATTTATAAAGCAATGAGCTAATATTTTCATAGCAAAAAAAGGACAGTTATTTTGAGAATCAACTAATAGACTTATGAAAATCAGATTACTTTTGCTATGAATTTTACACTTTTTTTTACTGACAGTAGATATTTAGGATGGGATTCCAAAATTAAAACAGAAATATAATTTCCATAAGAATGAATAATTGAAAGCAAATCACATTGCTATGCAAAACTATTGTGTTATATTAGTTAGATTCTGTATTCTGCACCTTGGAATCTTGATTGAGTGCTAAAATATTGTGATAGTAAATTAGTTAAATGAATCACTAGTTATGTTGAACAAAGCAATTATAGTTACATTTACTGAACAATGATCTTATTTGTGATTCTCGAGGAGAACTGCAGTTGTGTTTTTGTTTGATCTGACTTAGCAGAATTGGGCTTCTCAAAGGGGAGTTACTTTCAGTTTCTAATAATAGTGTCATTACATTTTGTTCTCAAACGTAATTTCAATTCCATGTTTAGTGTTTCAGTTCACGTGTATCCTTTATCTGGCAGCATATGCCATGGGGGGTTTGAATAACCCTTGTATAAGAGATAGAAGACAGCAGCATGTAAATGTGAGTGGAGTAATTCAGGTTGAGTATCTACAAGAAACATTTGAAAAGTACCTAAATGGAAGAGTGGTCAGAGTTTGAAGAGATTCATGCTGTGTATTTGTAATTATGAAGTGATTAAAGTGGATGCCAACTAGTTCTTAAGGGTATTAAAATTTTCAGTGTGGGCATGAGGGCAAAACTAGAAGGTGGGCAGATATGAACTTTAAACAGTTTCACAATCAGGAAATAGTAAACCTCCCTACAGTTTCTTAGGAGGGTGATTACGATTAACTCCTTCATACTTAAAAAGCCCTAAATTCTGAAAATAAGAGATGAGTAAAAATTGCTGAGCTATTCTTGACTGATCATGAATGAATGACGTCTGATATTCCACATTTTTTAAATAAAGGATGAATAAACTCTCATTTTCAGTGTGGGTTTGTACAAAATAATATCTGTAATTCAGACAATTGCAGAAACTGTGGTTAGTCATCATGGGTCCAGTCCTTATGTCCTAGTAATGCAAGAGTGTTTAGCAGAAGAACATTTCTGATAAAGCATTTTTTTCTTTTTCTTTAATGAGTTCATCAAGCAAAGTTAGAAAAAAACTGGAACAGTAAAAACAGATGAAGAAAAAACATTAAATAAGTAAAAGTGGGCATGAAATGCCAAGTCAAGGCCTGTAATACAAAGAACGTGCTCATTAACTGGTATAATGAGACTAGCTTTCTAATTATAGATAAACCCAGAACATTTTGCCAATTAAATTTCTTAGCCTCCTGAAAAACATGAATGTTTTTAGCAGACAGCAAAGCAGAACAAATCAGAAAAAAAGCTAACAACAGACAGAAAAGGTACTATCTCCATGTTTAACCAAAGCAAAGGTACAGAAGGTAACTTTAGAGCTTTCATGTATGTAAAAAGGCAGCCTATCCCAGAAGTACTGGAGCACTGGTTGTGTTGCGGCATCACAGGGCACACTTAACACTATCTACAGTATATCTGTACTTCTCAGTTAGCCAGTTTCAAACCTTTGGGATGTTAGAGGAAATTGGAACACCCAAAGAAAACCCACATAGACATGGGGAGAATATTAAAACTCCAGCAGTAGTGCTAACCACTGTGCCACCAAATTGTCATACTTCACAAGTATAATATTCTCAGACCCATATAGTCTAATTCAAGATCACAAAGAGTTACAGCCTTTACTGGCAGCATAGGTCATAAAACAAGTCCTGGACAAGTCCATCACTGGGCCCACTCACACACACACTAACAGACACACACAGGCGCGAGACAGACACACACAGGTGCGAGAGAGACACACACACACACATACACACAGACGTGCGCGCGTGAGAGACAGACACACACAGGCGCTCATGAGACACACACGGAGGCGCGCCTGCGCGACACACACACACACAGAGGCGCATGCGAGACAGACAGACACAGGTGCGAGAGAGACACACACACTCACAGCGGCATGCGCAAGAGACACACACACACACAGAGGCGCGTGCGAGACAGACACACAAAGGCGTGAGAGACACACACACACACCCACACACAGACAGACAGACACAGAGGCGCGCGCTTAAGAGAGACACACACACGAGAGATATACACACACACACACGCAGGCCCGCGAGAGAGAGACACACACACACAGGCGCGCGCGTGCATTGTTGCAATGTTACTTTTCTTGGTTGTTTATTAAATTACGGATTTTTCAAATGTTCTTTTTTTTCCCTGTGCTTAAAACTCATTAAAAAAAAGTGTTTTTAGCGAGTGGGTCATAAGGCTATAGCGCGAACTGTTGCAGTGTTAGTTTTCTCTCTTGTTCAAGCTTTTCTTAGTGTTATTCAATGTTTTTACATTTAGTTTACTATTACACTGTGCTTTCAATGGTATAATTAACTATATTTGTGCTTAAAAACTTAAAAAAATATATATTTACATACAGTTCATACAGTCTGGAACAGATTAATTGTATTTACATAAATTCTATGGGGGGAAATTACTTCGGTTCACAACCAAATCGGGTTACAACCAGAGTTTTGGAATGAATTATGGTCGTGAACCGAGGTTCCACTGTTATTACTGTCAGACAAAATTACAGGCATTTTACGGAAATACAAACCAGTATTACTGAGAGAGAAAATTAAAGGCACACAATACAGTGACACATATTACAGCCACATACAAGGTCCCTTGCCATTTAATATAGACTGTTCCTACTAATGTTTATGCACTACTGTTCTAGCGCCCGTTATTGTAACAGACTTAATGTCTAGTACAGTATAAAATACAGCAAACAGAAAAATGGCAACTGTTATCAATAGGCAACACAAACATGTAGAGGAGAGTGAAAGGCCTCTAAGTACCTTGTCTACCAATAAAGATAGGCCTCATCCCAGGCAGCCTGACCCCAAACTCCACATGCAGGCTTCAGCATGCCCAAGACCAATATGGAAGACTGAGTTTTAAAGCCCAAAAATCATTTTAAATGTTTAAAATCCACAAACGATTTCAAGGGAGAGCTTGACTTGTGAGGCCAACCAAACGACTATCTTTATTGACTAGTGAAACACGTGGACAGTCCTATAAAAATAAGTGCCACAAAAGGCTAGGTATAAAAACAATAAACTCTCTGCTTGCTCTCTGCATTGTTTACAAAGGTAAGAAGTTTCATTTGATTATGACTTCTGAACATGTATATACTGTGTCCTGGGGGTTATTAATAGATGGACTTATGGGGACAATGCTTTAATTACAATAAACTTTTTTGCCCATCAGTGAAGTGGCCATCAGGTCGTCACTAAACTTTTTTGAACCTCCAAAACATTTCAGGTCAAAAGCAATCTATTGGGACTAAGACTATGTTTAAGAGTAAATGAGTAACAGAGGGACAGACATTAACATTTTTATATGTATAATATTTCATATTTTTTTTAATATTTTATATTTTTGTTTTCTTTTATATTTTAAATATACAAAAATGTATTTATAAGCAGAGAAGAAAGATAAACAGGGAAAAAGGCAAAAAGGGTTTGCCTAACAAAGGCAACCTAAAACTAACAAGTCCAATCTGTTATCCAAATCTCAGAATCCAAAGACAAAGCAAAAGTAATCATGAAAATCCAAAAAACAATACTCACAAGAAACAACCAAAAAACCTCTAAGGGATCTACTCCTCAGCCTGAAATATAATCGCTGAAGATCGCTATCTTTCTGTTTCCTCCGTAGACCCTGACCCTCAGAAGGATCTTGACCACTGGGCATCTCTGCCAAAATCCTTTTCAATTGTTAAGAAGAGAAGGGGTCATCTCTAGGACTGAATGAAGTCTATTAGTAGGTAGCTATAAGCAACACTTAATAGGTCTTTCCATCTGAAAACTTAACACTTATTTTGGTTTCTTGTATTCTGTTTCATAACAGGATGATAACTGGAATTATTACCAAGCCTGTGCAGATTGTGTTCCACCAACTGAGAAGGGTACATGTCATTTATCTTTTCAGGTCACACAATTGGCTACCTTTAGTAGCACACATTAAGATCAACTCTCTGATACTTGCCTACAGAATGAATAGTCAATGGCTCAGCATCCATGTAAACTGAGACACTTGTGAGGTGCTATCCTCCTTCTCCCTATTCGGGTCTGCTAGTGAACAGCGTCTTGTGTGGCCGCCTTCAAAATCTCAATCTTAATATTGAGCGTCTATGTGGTGGAATGAGTTGCTCACCTTGACCTTAACTGCTGACTCCCTCCCTGTGTTTAGGAAGCTTTTGAAGACTCGCTTGTTCTGTGAATATTTGCCTAAATGATAATGGCTTTGATAGGTTCTTCTAACTAAGGAAAGATTAATGAGTTTTGTGTGCTGTTTGGGTTACAGATTTTCACTTTTTTTGTAGCCTTGTGCTGTATCACTTGTTTCCTAACAGTGCCCCAAACTAATGTTTACTCGAATATGGTGACCTCTTTGTATATAGTGTCTGCTAAGTAAATTCAAAATGTAAATGTGATACTGTCTCCATTTTTATAAATGGAGGTAAGCACACCATGAAAAACAGATGGATCACTGGCATAAATTTGAGTTTTGAGGTGAAAAGAATCTTGTGAATATAAGAATTGAAATAACAAAAGGTATAATCTTTGGTCATGCATTTCTTCTCTTCTTAAAGAGGGAATTTACTGTATATGTATGAAATATTACAAATACAATATCCTGGCACTGCTTCTTATCACGTCATTTATAATTACAAAGTCTACTCTTACTACAAAGCCTAGTACTACTAAAATGCCTATGAATTTTCCTGCCTTTGCCAAAATCAATTCTCTGACTATTGGCTGTTCTGATTTATGGTTCAAACATTGTCTGATGGTCTATAATACTAATATGATACTGTATTTGGAAGCATATTAAAATATCTAAAAAGAAATCGAAAGGGAAGAGAATTTTTTCAGACACATATTTGAACAAAAATCCAAGTGGAAGTTGTGCTAATTAGAAGCCGTTGTGGTATATGGCCGGCAATTTATTCCGGCCAATGCCCCCACGCCGCTGGATGGAGTCCTCCCTGCAGCATTGAGGTGCCCCGAATTCCAGCAGGGCATCATGGACCTTGGAGTCTTTCTTCACAGCCTTGTTGGACACCATGGGGGCCGCCAGGGAACACTGCAGGGAGGAACAGGGAACTGTATTTTTCAGATAGCCCAGAAGTACTCCCTAATCACAGGGACGGAAGAAACGAAGTACTTCCGGGCTGAAGAAAAGAAGGAGTTTTCACCTGACCCGGAAGTGTTATGAAATCATGTGGACTGAGGGACAGAAGCACTTCCCGGTCAAGGACTATAAAAGGACTGTGGGAGACCCCAGCAGAGAGAGCTGAGTTGGGAGGAAGGGTGACTGAGCTGCTGGGCGGATTGAAGGATTGTTTTTTCTGATTATTGATTTATTATTGTGTTTAGTGGAGGTGTAGGTGCTTTGTGCACATTATTGAAATAATAAATTCATTACATGGACTTTTACCTGGTGTCTGACATGTGGTCTGAGGGTTCAGGGGTCGACAGCGCCCCCAATCTGTCACACCATCTAAGACATTGTGAACGAAACCCAGGCACAGACAGACAGACATGTTGTTTTCCACCACCACATGCTTATTTACAAGTCTATTTACAGAGTCAAAAGTGCACACACAACCCCCCAAAGTCCTGGCCACACTCTATGCCTTTCTTCGGGCTGCCTCCACTCCTGCTTCTCCTGCTTTGTCCTACTTCCACCCGACTCCAGCCCCGAATGAAGGGAGGCGGCCCCTTTTATTCACACCCGGATGTGCTCCAGGTGCTTCCCGGCAATCTCTCACCGACATGCCCCCGTGTGGCGGAAGTGCCGGCTGTATCCCTGAAAGCACTCTGGGTGTCCCTGCTCCTCTTCCCCCCAGCACTTCCTGGTGTGGCGGAAGTGCTGAGGTCCAGGGTTCCTAAGGCATCGGGGCGCCCCCTGGCGATGACCATGGGCCCCTACAGGGTACCCGTGGCCCCCAAAGCAACCAGGGTGGCAGCCCCCACGTGGTCCAAGGCGGGTGCATGCCCTCTTCCGGTCCTCCAAGGCGTCCTGGCCATGTCGTCACCCCTGGCATCCCTGACAACATACAATCAAGACCAAGTATGCAAGGAAGATTTACATTGTTAAGAATGCAGAAGAGCATATCATTAATATGTACCCATAAGGAATAAAACAAGATAACTTGGATATGCTCTAATATGAGGAAGACATATTAGCGAAAGAAACATAAACAAAGGAATTAAAAAGAATTGCACATAACATTTTAAAAAAATTACATGTTGGGTAGCAGCGCTAATTGATGGATTGGTGTCCTGGGTGTGGTTATTGCCTGTGTGCCATTTGCACATCTTCTCTGTGACTATATGAGTTCTTTTCTTGTTTCTCCAGTTCTCTTCCTAAATCTCCTGCTATTTGCTGGTTAGCTTAACTACCATTGGACTGACCGAGCCTCTGTCTTATCCATCTAATCAGCCTCGTGGCCAACATGCTGGGATAGACAGTGGCCTCCTACAACCCTGAATTGGGTTATGTGGGACTGAAAAATGCTGGCATGTTTTATTAACTAAAACAATTACTACAATAAAAATTTCTGTTTAATTGATAAATATGACTGGATTGAAAAAATAAAATGAATACGAATGGAGGGGTAATGGTAACAAAATATTCTCGTATATTGATTTTTTTCCTTTATCTTAAAACATTGCCAATGGAAAAAAACTGTCAAACTGAGCTGTTTTCTTACCATATTACTGTAAATTGTATAGCTTTGGAGGAAAAGGGGCTGAAAAAAACCAAGTCTATTGGAAATGCAAATTGACTTGAAGAAAAAGAATAAATATAGAATACATGCACAAAAGTAAACAATGGAGTATCTTGTAGGAGTGCTGTGGTTAGCAAAGCAAGCGTTGGAAGTTAAAAAAGAAATACGAATGTGGCAAGGATAAAAACATAAAAGAGACAGAAGTGAAACAAATTACAGAAGTTACTAAAACATATGTATATTTTAGTAAAAGCAGGTTTACAATAAAAGTTGAAACAATAAAAATAAAGGACAAGCAATTATGAGAAACTGTATAGGGATGTTGAGGGATTTTAGAAGAAAGAAAAATAGTTCAATGAATAAAAAAGTTTGGGATAAAAATGAAGTCTTATGACTGGAATTTAGGAATTTAATAAGTATTAGCAAATATAATTAAATAAGTAGTCGTAATAGTATTGTCACAAGTACATGGACATTCTTCCACATTCACTAAGTTGCAGTCAATCTCTGGGTGAACAAGTGCATGGCTTACCAGTAATACAGCAGTATCAATCACGTGTAGTTCTGGTATAAGAAATAGCAACTAATTATTTATAAAAAGATATAGGGAACTATGCAAAGCAATGGACAGCTTATCCAGAAAGGTTTGGTTCAAGCCTTGAGTACAGTGTTGCCAATGTAGGCTCTGAATACGAAAAAAGCAGTTACAGAGAATGCATGAATGAATAATACACAGAACGAATGACCTAGAAATTACCATTACTACATTTATTTTGCCACCAGTCTCACAATCTGTTTTACCTGTCTTGGTGTGGGTAACACTGCTTGCAGGTTGAGCAGGTCAGATTAGACTTTTTTTTCTTACCAACTCTATCAGGAAATTCTCCGACGCTCCATAGACAGCTAACAGATATGACCCTTTCAGTAGGTTCTGGTTCCATTGTAGGTGCCTGAACAGCCTCTGTTTGTTGCTGTTAATTCAAAAGAGATCAGCCGCTGTAGTCCGAGGCCTGTCACAAATATGGGACAGAGTGGGCGCTCATCATGCTGTGGAGTGTTGAACCTACCAATTAGGTGACTCTCTTTTCCACCTGAACAAAGTACAAGTGCATGGCACCTAGACAAAGGCAGGCGAGATTCGTCAAACTTGTCGGTGATATCCCATAAAAAGCATTCCTAGCATGGAAGAGAGATTGAGAGAGTTGGGTAGAGACAAGACTGAATATAACAAGACAGAACTTGATTTACTCTCCATTTCTTCCTTTAATGTCATTTGGCTGTGATGTTTTTATAATCTTTTGCAAGACTGATTTTCGACAGGTTTTTCAGAAATTATGCTTTAGAATGTATGTATATTTTGGAATTCATGGTCAATGCAGCGGTAAAATATATCCAAACCAAAATGTTCACGTGATCGCTGTTCAGAGTTTGTATGACTCTTGTTAAATGTAGGATTGCCACAAGCAAAATAAACTCACCCTATAACTCATCTATCTAGATTATGCTGTTTTAGAAGTTTTGCTCTCCAGCAAGTTGATCACCAGGAAACGTCAGCTGTGAATTTACATTCCTATTTTGCACACAGGAGCTTTCTTTCCTTTTTTTTTGGTTGAGGTTTTTGGATGTTGCTGAATTTAAGTTTCACTTTAATTGATACTGAGTAGAAGCTCAGACCTGAATAGTCAGAACAAATGCACAAAGACAAATACTGTTTAAGTGATTTTAGCTTTCACTGCACAAAGGCGTTTGCCAGAGGAAAGTCTTTAGATCAGGTGATGCCTGAGGTGAGTCGGATCATCAAGGATCTTTACGGCGTGTTTTCTTACCCTGGACTCCTACAGCACTTGAACGTGCAGTAAGTTAACGCCTATGATCTTTTCACAGGCTTTGATAATGAGTAGCAGATTGGCCTTAGCCTGAACAGAGGCAGCAGAATGAACTCAATGATGGCTGTGTAGAATTGGACCAATATTGCTTGAAGGAGATTATAGTACTAGGGTGTTGTACCGTGCTAGCCATTATGGATGTAGTGAGAAGTCAGGCAAAATGTCACATTTTTTGGCTAACTAAAAAGATTAAAATATGCAAGCTTGCTTATTGAAGGAGATTGAATTTCCTTGAAGCTTTTTGATGAGCTTTCTTAATAATGCATGTGATGTTATTGTCCCACATAAGGTTTTGTGACAGCACCTTGCCCAGACTCCTAAATGACTCTGTCATAAGTGAGCAGGCGACTGTTTCCTGAAATCTATGAGCATCTACTAATTTTTTTGAAAGTTAATGTTTAGATTATTATGGCTGCACCAGAATGACAGATGTTCCAGCTCTTGCCTGTATTTCAACTTATCTTTGTTTGAAATAAGGCCTATTAGTGTGATATCATCTGCAAATTTAAGAAGTTTGACAGATGAACCACCATAGGTACAGTCATTTATAAAAAGAGAGAAGAGTAGTGGGGAAAGGACATATCCCTGTGGTGGACCAGTACTAAGGGTTAATGGGTCAGATGTGTGTGCCCAACCACACATACTGTCTCCTATCTGTAAAAAAGTTTGTGATCCAATGGCAGATTAAACTGGGCAGGCTGAACTGGATGAGATTCTTATCTAGGAGCTCAGAGATGACTGCATTGAAAAGAGACCTGAAGTCCACAAAGAAGATCCCCAAGTACGTCCCTTGCTTATCAAGGTGTTGGTAAATAAAGCTCAGACCTAAATTCACTACATCATCCACAGACCTGTTGGCTCTCTATGCAAACTGAAATTGGTCCAGTTTAGTAGCATTCTTGAGATAATTCAAAATATGGAGTTTGAAGGTCTTCATCACCACAGAGATGAAAGCTGCTGGTCTAGTCATAGTGTATGACATTGTCACTGTAACCTTGTATAAGCTGGTGCCCCAATTATGTAAGCATTTATGTTTTTTTTTCAATTTGGAAGAACACTGACCTTCTGCATATGTCACATTTGAGCTGCATCTTTCTGACACTTCACTGATCCAGCCAGGTTACTAAAAAATAAGGGGACAAAGAATAAGGAGAAGGCATCTACAACTCAAGTCCTTAGAGGGGGACTCCAGGTAAAAGTGGATACAATAATAAATTCAAGGGTACTCCACAACTGGATTAAAAACCATACCAGCATGCACAGTGAGGTTTCATCAAGAGTTGAATTGTACCTCAAAACTCAGACTGAACAAGAAAATTCTTTGGTTCTGATTTCTGTATTCTCACATAACATTTATTTACATGGACAGCTCTCAGAAGCCACCCAATTTCCTATCAATATTTAGCTTATCAGTTTCAGTCATATTGTGTTACTGTTGAGCTATATAACTTCTCAAGTTAATAAAGAGGATGTTGCTCACACAAGAGACGGAAAGCCCCTGGCCAGATTGAATCATGAAATCAGAATGTTGTCCACTGCTAGTTTTATACATAGCACAGCAGAAAGGCTGCGTGTGATTGGCAGATGTATCATCTAGCTGCCTGTACAATTGTTTAGGTGTACGAAAAGAAACCAGAAAATGTCTAATTATATCAAAACACAGCTGCAGTTAAATACTTCCACCACCTGTGCAATAATGCTGCTACATTTCAGCAATGTTTTGTGCTTATGACAGTCACCCTGGTGATGACCCATTAGCCAAAGTCTAATTTAGTCATTTATTGTTCACTTCAGAGAAAGCTGCTAAGCTATCATAACTCAAAATAAGCTGTAAACAACCTGGGCATTGAGGGAAGTCCCGCAATATTCCACTTTAACTGTTTTGTTTTCACCATTTTTTTGCCTGGATTGCTAAACTTTATACACATCTGAAATGTCTATTTTCAGTTTCTGTGCATATTCCAAATCATTTTAAAGAAATCACATACTTATCACCGCTACATATTCCTAGAGGGTTAATGTATGTGACAGCATTTACAGCCTGTAAATAAGACATTCCTGTTTGCTTTTGCCTTATGTAACTTTGCTTTGTAACCTTTCACTTAGTTTTTATCTAATAATCCTTCCTGGTTTAAAAAGCGGCCTCAATCACTCCCTTATTATGATCTGCCTGGGTACAGAGTGTGCAATAATGACGCTGCACTTTTCGTTGCCTTAGACGGTGTCAACAAATCAGACAAGCCAGACTGCATGAAATAAACACTTCCAACAGCATTTGCCACCATAAATTATTTCATATTTGGATATATCTAGATTGGCACACTGATTGGCAAATAAAACACCACAAAAATGTTTCACCTACAGTACAGTATATTTAAGCGGAATTTCCCTAGAGAAAAAAAAATTATTGACTCTTCAAATTAAACAAAGTTTTTTAGAAGAAAAGGAAGATTGTCGGGGTTGTTCTAAAATTAATGAATGGGAGTTGCGGCCAGCTTCATGCACAAGGCAGGATAATTATGACGTGTAAATAAATTTAACATAAACATTTTGGGAATCTGGATGGAACGGGAAGGCCAACACAAAAACTGAACCCAGTATAAAGGAAGAAGTTGCAAATTCCATACAAGTACCAGGTTGTTACATAAACCAAAGTCCTTGACACTTTCATGAGAAGAGAGGTGGGTAATAGGCATTTGAGGAAGACATGGAAGGATGCCATCAAGGCTTAATGCTACCTCACGGCTCCAGCAGACTGGACTTAAATTACAAACCAGTTGATGTCTGGGTGGCATTTGCATATTCTCACTGTATTGCTGTGTGGGATTTCTTCTTGATTACTTTGGTTTTCCTGCTGCATTACAAAGATGGCTTATTAGGTTAAGTTAGGTTAGTTTATAATAATAAATAAGCCCAGTATATATTTTTCTCCAGGACAAATACATTGCTATCTATCTATCTATCTATCTATCTATCTATCTATCTATCTATCTAT
>JANRMT010027041.1:107592100-107607100 GCA_026402145.1 Polypterus bichir lapradei
TATCTATCTATCTATCTATCTATCTATCTATCTATCTATCTATCTATGTTTGATTATCTATGATTTGCTCATTTATTGTACCCAATGTTTGAGAGAGCTCTCTTTTCAAATGCACATATGGTTTGATTAAGTGGGTTCGGGTAAGAAATAAATAGAGGGAATACTTCAAGTACACATATATTAAGGCAATTAAAACAGAAGTTTCTAGATCTTGTTATTTTGATCAAGCAGGGGATGATGGATTAAATGATCCCCTCAATACTTCTTAGGACAGCTTCACGCCACAATAGAACAATGGAAAGGTTGACACATTTTGGCAGCAAATCAACAAGGAGCACAACTGGAAAAGAACTGTTCTTCATACCAGTTATACACGCTAGGAGGAACTACACTAATTTTTAAAAAAGAAGTTTATTGACTTTACTTCAGCCTTTAATTACATGAAGTCAGATATCCTCTGCAGTAAATTAGAAGGGTTACAGGTGGGCCCCTGTCTCACCCTATGGATTATGGACTTTCTGCTTAACAAGAGTAGTTTGTTAAGGTTGACAGTTATATTTCTGCAGTCCATCATACATCACTAGGCACTCCACAAGGCACAGTGATCACCCCTATACTCTGCTCTGCCTATACTAACAGCCTGAGAGGATCTGACAGCAACTGTTTAGCTGTCAGGTTTTCAGATGATAGAGCATGGGTTGACACCTCTAACAATGTTGCACATTTTCAGGAAGAGGCCAAGAGTTAGCAGAGGTGGTGCAAGGAGCAGAACCTCCAAGTAAATACGAGAAGGACATAACAGCTGCTCATTGACATTAGGAAGAATACTAAACCAGTACAACCACTGGTCCTCAAAGGTGAACAAGTTGAGAGTGTTAGTAGCTTTAAATACATGGGAACCATATTGAATAACAGCTTGAATTTTAGTGAAAAAACGCAATACATTCACATACAATTAACATTTCAAATGACTAGCTGACTATTTCATTTCTTGTCTGGTATGGAGGTCTGAGTGACTATCCAAAACACACTTAGGAAAATAACCCTAATGGGGGTCTGCTCTTTGTTGACAATCACAGTTTGGACTTCAAGAACTGTATAACAATAGACCAAAAAGAAAAGCAGAGAAAATTGTGAAGGACCAGACACACTGCTTGAATAGCTGGTTCCAACTTTTGCCTTCTGGAAGACAATTCTTGCTGCCAAAATTTAAAACAAATAGAAGTATAAATAGTTTTATACTGATGGTAATAAAACATCCCAGAGGACACTCTTGACTGTGCCAAGTGGAAACGTGCGTTCCAGACAGCGGTCCCTGCACCGAAGTGGGATAGCCACTAGCACGAAGAAGAAAAGCGGTAAAAAAACAATTAAATAAGCTAAACTTAATTTTGTTGAAGTAAGGAACTATTATAGAATGATGTTTTAATAATATTTTATTTAAGTAAATAAATACACCATTTTTTATGTATATATGTAGGAATGTGCTTTTGCACATTGCTGACTAGATCAAAGCAAATTTCCACTTGTGAACAATAAAGGTTAACTAACTATTTAACTAACTAAGGCCAAGTAGCCATACCACATGCACTTCAGCACACATAATCCACCAGAAACTAAAAATATTCGGGCCTGGCCAGTACTTGGATGGGAAACTATCTAGAAAACGCTTGGGTTGCTGCTGGAAGAAGTTGGAGAGGCCAGCAGAGGGCACTTACCATGTGGTCTGTGTGTGCTGTAAAAACAGCTGTGTCCTTCAGATAAGATGTAAAACCAAGGTTCTGATACTGTGGTCATTAAAGATCTCCTGGTATCCTTCATAAAGGGCAGGGTGTATCTCGATGTCTAGGATAAATTGCCCTCCATCGCCCAGTCATTCTGGCCCCCTAATCATCCTCTGTCTCTAATTGGCTATAACCTTCACCACCTAACAGCTAATGTATGTAGAAAGTACTGGCACAAAACATCTGCTGTTACATCATCCAGGTGGTTGTTGAACGTTGGTATTAGTTGAAGTGGATCCCCACTTTTTATGTAAAATTACTTTTAGTAGTGAGAAAAGTGCTATATAAATGTAAATAATTACTCTTATAAACTAACCACACAAAAGTAAACAAAGAACATGAAGAACAATCAGGTGATATCTGTTGTCTCTGGTCTTCAGGAGAAGACTGCTTTTTTTTTGACCATGGACAACAGGGTTGTGTGCATCTGACATCCCCTAAAATTCATCCTCTCTACACTATGGATAAAAGAGCATAAACGGGGGAAGATTTGTTCCATCCGTTCATCTCAAAAGAGCAGAGCTGCGCCAGTATCTCATCTTCAGTTGTCTCTTCACAAAAGGCTCTATCAACATTACCAGAAATTAAGTGGAGGGTTTATTTTTGTTTCCTTCCAACATTTGCTTCCATTTATTTCCTTTGGCTTACCCCAGTAATAGTTAATGAATCCAATTATCTAATTCGGTATTTTTTTACTGCAGGCTATAATGTATAACAACATGACTGGGTGATGTGTTCAAGGCTCCCGCCACCCTCTGTGCTTGTTAATTTCAGTGGTGAACGCATTTCCTGTCTGTCTGTTTTTATTGGCCTTCTACAGCTTCACTGTTACTTTTGAGGAACCCCAAATCTCCTCCTCTCTGTTAGCAAAATCATCTAGGGTATTCAGGGTTATCATAAAGAGATTCCTTTTATAGATTACTGACTACTATATTGAGTCAATAATGCAAATGAATCCTAGTTTCAAACTGCATCAAATTGAAATTAATCCACCACAATAATGCTAAATAAGATGATAGTGTATATAACGTGAGCTGCTGCAAATACTAAACTTATCAAGCACACTGACTCCGTCTAAAGCTGTAAACCCTGATTGCCTGGTGGTGTTTATGTTTCTTTGGCCAAACAGCAGTAAATGTGTGAGCCGCGCTGAACATGTCTGGGCGTATCCAGACCAGAGATTAGAGAAAGGCCTCACTCACAGTCATCTCTGGGCATAGAGCAGACTCCGCCAGCAGTCACTTCTGATGTGCATTTGTAATCACTGCTGGCATTTCTTCTACACTCCAGTGCAGTGAGTTACTCTGGTATCTTGTGACAGATCACAGAGCTGCGGAAGAAAAAGAAAGCCTTTGTGCACAAGTCCAATGAGATTGGAGGAATCAAACTTATTTCATAGTTTATTATTGTTCCAGGACTATTAAGGCATACATTCTAAAGAGGCTAATATCATGAGGAAGGAGCCGAAAACACTAATCTTGTGGTTTCTGGAACAGACCTCCTCTCCCTCTAAAGCAATACCCCAGCCCCTCTCCAGGACAGGATATGACACTAAGACACAATGAGTAGGTGGGCCTTTGCATAGCACAATACGTTCAGCAGGCTACAGCGGAGGAAGGCCCACAGCAGTTGACTCTTGTGGCTTTCAAAGTTGATGTTTATGTTTGGTTGAAGAAGTGCAAGACCTTGTTACAGTCACTAAATTTCTCAGGTCAACATTGGGCACATGAGCAGCTAGGGATCCAACAGTCCGCTTTATACGAAATCCATCAAGAAATTAATTTCAATGCAAGTTGTTTTCGTCACTCTTATTAGTTAATACTAGCCATCTCCCGCAGCTCCACCCACATAGTAGTGAAACAGGGCAGTAAGGAGGGCCCAGACCAGCACCCTACTCCTGACGTCACGCTTCCCCCTCACCTTGGCCCGCAGCCTCTGTCTCGATTAGCACAAATATATTACTCCTGTAAGCGAACTATAATTCTTAGCATGAAGAGAGAAGTTGCAAAATCAACCGGAATGTTCAATCAAATTATAGAAAACAACCCGATCTCAATCCGTTAAGTGGTTCTCTCGTTTGCTAGCTAAGCGGATGTAAGATACACCCCGAGGCTGGCACATGAGTGAGGAGGGCCCTGCTCCCTCCCCTCGGCCCGCTGTATATCCCACGGATTTGCACAAATAAATTGGTACCGCATGTGAACTAGCATAATGAAAGAAGTCACAAAATCAACTGGAATATTCAAGCAAATTATAGAATAAAACTCAATCTAAATCCAATAAGTAGTTCTCTTGTGAAAAGTAGACATACAGACATCCATCCATCCATTATCCATCCCGCTATATCCTAACTACAGGGTCACGGGGGTCTGCTGGAGCCAATCCCAGCCAACTCAGGGCACGAGGCAGGAACAAACCCCGGACAAGGCACCAGCCCACCGCAGGGTGCACACACACACACATACACACACACACCAAGCACACACTAGGGACAATTTAGAATCGCCAATGCACCTAACCTGCATGTCTTTGGACTGTGGGAGGAAATTGGAGCACCCGGAGGAAACCCACACAGACACGGGGAGAACATGCAAACTCCACGCAGGAAGGACCCAGGAAGCGAACCCGGGTCTCCTAACTGTGAGGCAAACAGACAGACAGACGTTGGATTTTATATATAGAGAGATATTTGGTTACTAGTTTCTGAACTGAGCAAACGATCTTCAGTTTTTATTTTACTATATACATATTATTTTTATTTTTACTTCAGTGACATTTTCTTTCTGAATTTTGTAAGATTATGTTTTGAATAGGTGCCGCTATTTAGTATATATTTATGTAGGGCTGTATCATTTTGTGTTTTTACAGCAGTTTTTGTCGCTCTTGTAAACTCGATATTGAGTATTAATGTTAAATCTTTGCTCCAACCGATGAGAGGACTAAGACATGGTGCAAATACCATAACCCCATGGTTTCAATCCCCCTGTACCATAAAAGAGGCTGATAGCAGCATCTCCCATTTCTATCTGGGCTCTGGCATATTCTGTGTCAGGACACTATGTGGCTACATGGTTGCTGAATGTGGAATTAAACTGTGCAAATTGAACAACATCCAAGCTTTGGGAAGATTTTACCATAAGACTTCAGTGTTAGAAAAAAACCCACTAAATTTACTTAACATTTTTTACATTGCATTGGTTTTGCAACACAGAAGATTGCCAGCACTGATCTGCCATTTCTTCAGGACATATACAACAGTCAGTGTCTTAGAAAGGCAAATACGATAAGTAAAGGCCTTGGTCATCCCGCACAGTCATTTTTCTCACTCCTCCATTCTGACAAATTGCACAGCGCCATTTTCAGTCGCACCTGTAGGTTCAAGGATAAAGTCTATCTACAAGTCATAAGGTTTATCTAGAGTTAATCATAAGAACAAATATTACATATATAACTATATGTTGTATGCTATGTATACTTTTCAAAATGTATTTATTGTATTTTAGTCAACTATTCTGACATTTCATTGTACTATGTACACATGACAATAAACCTCACTTAAAAAACTACAGTGTACTGACTTTCACTTTGTTTGACACACTTTTCATTTATCCTCATAAGCTAAACAAAGCATAAATCTGACTTTTAAAATTTTCCAGAAAGACTTTTATGAATGTTTTTGTCAGTCTTGTAAACCCGCTGTTGAGTGTTAATGCTAAATCTTTGCTCCAACTGATGAGAGGACTAAGATATGTTGAAAATACCATAACCCCATGGCTTCACTCCTTCTATACCAAAAAAACAGGCTGATAGCAACATTTCCCATTTCTATCTAAAACATTGGAACATGCTGTTCCTAACCAGGTCTTTTCCTTTCTTCTACAGAACAGATTGGTTGATCCTAATCAGCTCGGCATCAAGAAAGGTTATTCCACTGAGGCAACTTTACTGAACCATTGACAAAATTTTACAGCAAGCTAATAATCATCTGTCCTCATCCTGCATGATCTCTCCTCAGCCTTTGATATGGTCAACTACCTGATCCTCCTTGCTACATTCTCTGTCCTTGGCATCACTGGGACTACCCTCAGGTAGTTTGAGTCCTACCTCTTGGACAGATCCAACCATGTGTACAAATGTGAAGAGATGTCAAGAGTGTACCAGCCAAACATGGGGGTGCTCCACAGATCAGTGCTGGGCACTCTCCTCTTCTCCCTGTACATCTTTTCACATCCCTCTCCTATCATCCAGTCCCATGTTTTTTGATTTTTCTTATCAGTGTTATGCTGATGATATACAACTGTAGCTGTTCTTCTCTCTAGAGACCCACACATTATAAGCTGGAATCTCTGATTGTCTGACTGATATTGCAACACAGATGAAGGAACACCATCTCCAGCTCAACTTGGCAAAGACAAACCTTCTTATTATTCCACCTTACCCATCTATTCAGTACCCCCTCTCAGTTCAGCTTGCCATGGTCTCTCTGTCTGGCAGATTCACTCTATACAATATCCACAAGATCAGGCTGTATCTAATAGAGTTTGCAGTACAACTGCTGGTCCAGGCTTTGGTCTTGTCACATCTGGACTACTGCAACTCTTTGCTGGCAGGACTACTGGCATATATCACCAAGCTGCTGCTGCTGATCAAAAATGTGGTGGCATGTCTGGTGTTCAAACAGCCAAGACTGGCACATATCACTCATCCTTTCAGATCACTACATTGGCTTCCTGTACTGGTGCACATTAAGTTCAAATTCATGATGTCTTCCAACAGAGTAGTTGGTTTGTCAGTACCTATATATAGGCACTTGTGAGGTCCTATGCTTCTTCTCGCCAACTGAGGTCTGCTAATGAATAACATCTAGTGATGCCACCTCTTTGTGATATTAAATCTCAGTCTATACTCTTTTAATGTGTATCTCCTAGCTGGTGGAAAGAGCTGCCCACCTACTTTCAGAATTATGACTATTTTATTGTGATTAAGAAATGTTTGAAGACTCTCTTGTTCGATGAATTTCTATCTAACTGAAATTAGCTGTTAGGTTTTTGCTATCTATGAATTCTAACTCACTTGTATTTTTGTTCTGAGCTCTCCATGTATAATGATCAATTTTGTTACTTTGTCCTGTGCAAGGCCAGATTACAATCCCCACAGGCCCCTGGGTGACTTAGCTCCTTAACAGACAGTTGATCATACATTTTATAATGTAACACATGAATATTGGGTCGCTTAATATGGTATTTCTTAATCTAGATTTCAGTATGGGACTTGATTGCTTCCCCTTGATCATTTTGGCCAAGGGTGAAGCACTAGATGGAACGATGGAGAATCCAAGAGCCATTTCAAATCGCAGATACTCATTCACTCCATCAAAGAAGGAAGGATCAAGGAGTTTGCCTTGATCACCATTGATTCATCATTATCGTTGGGGTTGTTAAAAACAGCCCTTGCTGTCATGGGTGCAGGTGGTAAATCCACTCCTGTGTAGTACGTGTTCCCAAACAGTCTCCCAAAATGATTTTAATCAATTATGCTTTCCTCTTTTATAAATCAAATTTGGATAAAAGCATCTGCTAAGGAAATAAATGTAAATGTAACAGTGGAATATTGGGTAATGTGGTACGTGTGAAACAATGTTTAAATGCTAGATGGTATCTGAAAGTTTTTCTCCATTTGGAACATTCTCTAACTAGGTGCATAGCAATGATATATCCAGTCAAAGATGGGCTTTTCACAAGATAGTGCTCCATGTAGAGTAGCAATGCAAAGAAAGTCCAAGAATACATTCAGGAACATGCAAATGAATTCAGCTGAATCTAATCAAGTATCTAAACTTTCGATAAGATATCCACCACCAGATAATTTGCATAAACTATGGGACACACCTAATTTGGAATTGCCCAGCTGTATGAAATGGTTTGGGATTGTCCCATTCCCTTTTTAAGCCTGCCTTAAAACCCTGGGGCCTCATGTATAAATGGTGCGTACACACAAAAATGTTGCGTAAGAATGTTTCCACGTTCAAATCGCGATGTATAAAACCCAAACTTGGTGTAAAGCCCCGCAAGTTTCCACGGTAGCTAATACCCTGGCGTATGCAAGTTCTGCGCTCGGTCTTGCAAAATGGCGGCACCCAGCGTCAAAGCAGTGCTACTGTTCCTGTGTGGTTACCCTTTCTTTTTTAAATCCACATCCCTTTATAGATACACTGAAATTAACCGCATATTGTTTATTAGTTTAATGCATCTGATTGTAATTAACCTGTAACAATATAATGGTCCACAGAATGGTCAAACTATTCCAAATACCATAGCTGCTTTAGCGTTGTTACTCTTACTGCACCTTCTTTTTCTTCTTTCAGCTGCCGTTAGGGGTTGCCACAGTGGATCATCTTTTTCCATATTACTCTCACTGCACCACTCGGAGCAGCTGATCAGAAAGAGAATTATCGGTATACAGCATCAAGCACACGCTGCCTCAGCCATGCTGTCTATTGAACCGCTCTCACATGGCAAACGCTTCAAAACCTTTCCTGTACAGACCTCGCAGTTCAGAAATGGTTTCATCCCAAGAACTATAAACGCACTCAATCAGTCTTCAGATGGTAGTGCTTTGAAGAAGAGGAAAGCCATCACGAAATTAGACACTGTAAAGAGATCAGAAGGAATAAAGGTAAGGAATTTTTTACACTCATTTTTTGTCATTTTTTTCTGCAACTACAGTGGAGAGTACAGTACAGTATATTTATGTCCTTTTCCCTTTTCTGTGGCTTAGTTGTGTTTTTATGTTCTAGATTATGATTTTGCAAATGTGTTAGGATAGGTAAGTGACTTAGGCTAGGGTGTGTTTCAAATTACACCAAAATTTGGGTTACATCACTGTTGTAAGAACGGAACTGTGTTGTAACCCGAGGACCCCCTGTATTTTAATTATTCAGAGAGTTGTAATATTACGAATGTAATGGATTCTGTGTCCTGTCGGAGGAAGAGAAAGCCTGGAGGCACGTAGTGATTCACACACACAGAGCACATAGAAGACCAAATGCAAAACAAAGCATTTAACGTGCTACTTTAGGTACGATGGGATTTGAGAAAATAATAAATTAAACAATTTTAAGATGAAGTTTATGATGTTCTACTTTAATGACAACATAAACTACGTGATTAAAGTGGAAATTTCGATATTAAAGTTGACATATCGTGCTCTATTCCCACTGTGTGCTTTTTTTTTTTTCTCTGTACCCTAATAAGCTTTCATATGACACTCAGATCGTGGGCTACAACTTGCCTTTTTACGGCGACTTTGATATCTGACAGATTCTTTTTTAGTTCAGGCACTATGCGACTTTGTGAACTTGAGCTTTCGAGTTTCTCTGACACTCTATGTCACTCGATCAACTTCCTTTTGTTGTTTATACCACTGTTTAAACCAACACATAGTACGTTTTTCTTTGCCTCCACTCAGTATTCACTGAACTTCTTCTGTTTCCCCTACTGCCACCCCTCCTTGTGCTTTTGCCATTGCCTTTTCACAGAACGCTGAGCTTAAGGGCTATTTATATTGATTTACATATTCAAAGAGGCGTAATTCTGGGAGGAGACAGGGTGGGGCAGTAGGCGCATGCATGTGCGTTTCTTTTCACGTTGTCTGGGATTTATGTAGCGGAAGAACGTGGAAGTGGGCGAACGCTCAGATTTATGCATCTGGATTTTTTTGTGCGTAAGCACATTTCCGCCTTTGTACTTACGCCATGTTATAGTGTGAATTCTACACACGGCGTTATGTAAGAGGCCCCTGGTCTCTACTACCAATGATAAGTCCCAGAAGGAGCAGACATGTTGTTAAAAATAATGAATGTGTGCTGAAACATGTTTGCAATCAAAAAGAGGCAAATCCATAAAAGCACTCATGAAACAGGCATAAGGTCACAAACAGGAATGAAAACAATAACCAACACACTAAGCAAATGTGAAAATGAATGAAAAAAAGGCCAACGGATCAAAACAAACCAAACACTAGATTAAGTTACAAACCACTAAACAATGGAAGCTGCAGATGGGCTGCTACAAAGGCAAAAAATGCAATGTTTGTGTTTGTCACTCTCTGAATTCTCCTAATTTATTTCCCTAAGGGTAGCCATGAAGAAGAACCAGGAAAGATATGTGCTATACCTTCAATAATGAGGATGCGCCAAGTCCTTGCATATGCATTCGATCGAGAATTTGTCAAGTCCTTGCAATATGTGTTTGATCATTTTCTGCCTGCTTTGACCATATTTTGGTAGTGCTCTCTTTTCTTTGTCAGTTGAATTCTAATCTGTGCAGACAATACTGCCATCGTCAGTTGTAGCCCGAGTATCAAGATAAATCCTGGCACCATGTAATTACAGTACATAAGGCATGCCAGCAGGCAAACTATGAGTATAAAAGGTAATGATCTTTTGATTTTGGCAGTGGGTACCTTTAGTCCAAAAATGGCATTACTGTCTCTGCCAGGGTTTTTCATAGGCTTATATAGCCTAGCAGAACTGTTTTAATGCTGCCTTTCTTTATACTCACTCAGATCATTTTATTTCGACTTCTGAAGGGGAGACAGCACAGGTATGAACCTATTAATACATAAAACTATCCATATGCTCTTTCGTCCAGAGTTAAACTTCCAATTCCGACACTTGTATAAGCACTAGATGTGCATATCAATCAATCTGATGTACTAAAGCCATGGTGCATACAGCATACTATAGTAATAAGAAATTGAAGTGTAAAATCTCCCTCTGTGGTGGGATGGTGCCCTGGCCGAGGTTTGTTTCCTGCCTTGCGCCCTGTGTTGGCTGGGATTGGCTCCAGCAGATCCCCGTGACCCTGTAGTTAGAATATAGCGGGTTGGATAATGGATGGATGGATGGAAAATCTCCCTCCCTACAACCCAAACAGTTTAAGTATAGGGGTGTGCCATTGATTTTAAAATCTATCTTCAATTTCTGAAATATGATTTTATTGTTACAGTTAGCTCAGGTGAATTTATATTTTTAAAATTATCTTTTTAAAGAACTAGGGGGCTCTGCCCCCTGCTTGTTTCGCTCTCCCTGCTTACATCTCTGCTGCTCGCGTATGTGAATTTTACTTTCACCAAACACGCCTCTTCATTGGGAAGAAACACTGCTTTTCCCTGATGGCAACACGAATTAGACAATCTACAAGTCAGGACTTAAAATTTAAAGCCGAACAATATCTACATACTTCAGTCATATCACCTTTGTCCGTATATTCAATCTCTTTTCACTGTTCCGTTATTTCACCGAGTAATAATTTCTGTTTGTTATCGCTAATGCGATGTTTACTATCAGTTTTTTGTGACTTTCAAATTTTAGTACTTTCATAACCTGCTCTGCATGTGTATTGCGCCAACGTTTTTGAACCTCTTTACGACATTCTACTTTATCTTCTACTCTTTGTGTGACATGTGTCTGGTCACGCTTACAGGTAATCTAATTTAGACGCCGTTAAAATATCCGACTACACCACCCAGTTTTATTAAGAGACTGGGAACTCTTGAAATTTACTGATAATAGCACACAGGTTTCTTTAAATTGGGCGGTGAGTAAACACACAATGAAAGACACAACAGCAATTTCAGGAAAAACAACACTAACTTCTATTACACAAGACAAAATAAAGTACATTAAAAAGATAAACAAACATAACAAAATCTAAAAATATCAGGAATTAAATTTTTTTTTTTAAAAGGAAAACACACAGTCTACACTCTACAAGTTCGTTAAAAACAAGAATTGGAGGATAGAACCTTTAGTGGTGCAGAGTCCAGTTTGCACACTGTTACCCCAAAAACTAATCGTCCAACTGTCCACTTGTTTCCCAACAGAAGTTTTGTCAAAACCATGGAATCCCTGTCAGCGTCTCTTCATCGTTCCTTTTTTTCCACTCTGGGCTCCTTGTGTTGCTGTGATCTAGGTATGCCTTATTTCTCGTCTGCCAGCTTTACTCGGTCCTTTCATGTGGCTTCCCTCTCTTGCTGGACCCACGACCACCGTCTCCTTGTGGAGCTGTCTCTTCCTCCTTGGAAGTAAGTGTTGCCGTCCATAACCCACACGTCGCACCAGCCAGGTACCCTCGTCTGCCTGCGAGCCCCTGTGCTCTGCCTGAGTGTCTTGGCAGCATTCTCAGTGGACTCTCCCTCCTCTTGCCTTCTCCTGCCAAGAAGTTTTAAATCTCCTCCAGTCCCTGCCGTTGTCAGTCCTGGACAATTGGTTTAAACAATGGCACATCTAAATTTCCTGGGTTTAACAATTAATGAAATAACAAGTTAACAAAATGTATTGTTACCAACCATGAATGAGTACAGATATGCTGATTAGAAACCAATATTGTCAGACATGTAATCTCCAAATCAGGTAAATACAAACATCCTCCAAGGAAGGAGCAAGTCTGTTATCACAACTTTGTATTGTTTGTATACCCAACCAGCTAAACTTCAAAGCGGTGACTCCTTTGCAAGACAGCAAATACCTACATCCTGCAGATAGCCATGACAAAAATCAATAACGGGATTACCCAGGAAATCAAATAAATGTCCCCCTTTGATATTTGTCTTTTATTTCCGACCCCGCTTGAAGCTGAGAGTGCAGGAACTGTGTCTGACAATGGCATTCACATGAATGAGAAGTGAGTGAACCGTTGGCGTGGTTGTAAATGTTTGAGAGGAAGGCAGGACTTGTCAAAATCTCTTGGCAAAAAGTCTTGTCTCACGTGACCTGAAATTATGTCTTGCGGGACTTGAAATTATCTCCGAGAAAGTCTCATCTCAGGATTTCCTTTTATAATAGAGAGACATGAAACACATAACAGTCCAATAAAAATAACTGTAATCTGTTCAGAGGAAAATTCATGGAAACTAATCTCATCTCTCAACCCAACCTGACTCAGAGAGCTCTATGACAAGGATGTCCCATCTAGAATGATTCTTCATTTAGAATGAAAGAGAAAGGTTCCAAATAGATCCCTGACTTTAGAGTTACACTAATGAATTCTTAATTCTGCATACCAAATTCTGAACCGATCCTAATGTAACGAAAACATAAAAGAGAAGATAAAGAGTTGGGGCACCATTTGATGACTCTGTGAATTTGCAACAAAACAACAAACAGTTCTTTGAGAAAAATCAAGATTTACTTATTTTTCAGATGCAAAGCCACAACATTACTGACTCAAGATGGTGATTTCCTTAATTTTATATGATTTTGGAATGGGGGACGCGGAAGTCAGCTGATTGGTGGACTGGCTGACAGTCTTCTGTTCTGTGGAGGGAGGAAGAGGAAAAGCATTTGACAACAGCGCCAACTTCTGGTTCATCAGGTAATTGACCATCACTGGAACCCTTATGCTGCCTCCTATGCACATGTACACAACTCTAGTAAAGGGAATTAGAGTCTCTCCAATTTAGAGAATATCACTTTTCTTTTGAGTTATTAAAGATGGATTAGAAAATTTCATTGCACATCTAGTCGTTCTCCAAATATTTCATTATCCCATCTAGCATTATTTCGTATATTGTTGTTAAAGCATTAGGAACTGTAACACATTCTCAAAACATGTGACCTAGTGACGCAGATGTTTGATGACATCCTCACAGTACATTTTAGACTAGATATATGTGAATGGTGCCTGGTTTTTACTTGAAATATGGCACTCATGTCAAATCTTGAATTAGACGTTTTTTATGAGGTCCTTATTGATTTGTTTTTAAGAAGTAAATCACATATCCATTTATTTAGGGTTGGTAGAACGACTCCCAAGTACTCAGTTTTATGCTTTGTAGTCCTCATCAAGTTGTACTAAAATTAGATGATGAATCACTTTTATTTAGTAAATCCTTAATAATTATTGGCTCTTAAAGGAATGCTACACCTTAAAATTATACAGGGGTGTGCAAAAGTAGGTTTACAGTTGTTCGTATGGAAAAAGATATGCAGGTTATGATTATTCCAAAAACTTTATTAACACAATAGATTTATCAAATTGGTTAACTCAAAAGAATGTCACAATGGCATAGTTCCAATTAGGTACAATCTCGTAAGTGCTCAAATTGTTGGCCTTCATTATTTACACATTCTTGTAGTCTACTTGCTACACTCAAGCACAATTTGGCACAGAGTTCTTTATTGTGATCAATTTCTTGACATGCTTCTCTTATGTAGCCAATCATTTCATTCACAGTACATGGTTGTCATGAAAATACGTAATTTTTGATAACATCCCAAAAAAAGAAGTCCATTGGAGTGAGGTCTGGTGATCGTGCTGGGCATTCCACTGGCCCTTGTTGACCTATCCACCTTTTGGGTAATTGTTCATCAAGAAACTCACGCACTTTCGAGGCATAGTGTGGAGGAGCTCTGTCTTGTTGAAAGAAGAAGTCTTCATTATCATGCTGTCTCTGCAATTGTGGTAAAACAGTGTCCCTCAGCATGTTAAGATACAGGTCATGTGTAATAGTTGTATGGAAAAAAACTGGTCAAAGTACTCCTTTACACGAAAGACCTGCCCAAATTGTAACCCTCAGCTGATTCAACTGTTCCTCTAACGTTACATGGGGATTTTCTATGTAGTAGATGACACAGTTGTGGTTATTTACAGCACCTGAAAGTTTAAATTTTGCTTTATTGGACAATGTAATTTTATCAATGATGCCATTGCCTTGTCTTTCTTCATTCATAACCACTTCGCAGAATTGTAAACGGTGATCTGGATCATCCTCTAATAATCCATGAATCAATCTTGGCCGATACATTTTCAAACATAAACGTTGCATTCCAGTATTGTTTAAATATCCACTTTCATTGGTCATTGGTTAAATTACCAGCCATTGTCACCTAAAAAAAAAATCATAATTAAGGATGCAAAATAATAATAATAATAAGAAGAAAAACAAATACTCATCTCAAAGAACCAGGCATGAGGAAGCTTGTCATCTCTTTTGATTTCTGTTTGCAAAAATGGAGATCTCCGCAACTACTGGATTAGCAGAAGGCATACTCACTGCAGGCCTTATTTGAACACTTGGCTCTCATAACTAATTTGCATTCAAGGCACCTTGCTAACACAGCCTGAGGTGTCACAGATTGGTTAAACTTCTAGTTTTGCATATCGCAGTCCTGGCACTTTGTTCGCACAGCATGAGGTTTCACTGATTGGTTAAA
>JANRMT010027041.1:107609600-107648618 GCA_026402145.1 Polypterus bichir lapradei
CATTTTTCATTGAACGTTACACTTTTAATAATATGAAGTGCAGTGTAAGCCATTCAGTAAGGTGTTTATCAGGCAGGACTCAAGACCATGAATGAGGGAGGAAGAAGAGTCTTCACTTCAAATGCTCAGTCCCATTTGAGCATTTCCATTTTACTTCCTGGAAGTGGTTTAGCCTCCTAAATAAAAGCACAAATGTCTGTGCATATGTGTGTCCATCCGGTTGCTATGTAGCTGTCATTCAAACAGATGGTGCATTACAAATATTTGTGGCAATAAAATGAATTGCATTTGTCAATCCAACAGATGAGGCATCACAAACATTAATACTGCTTCTATGAATCCCATACCAAATGACATATAACAGAGACAGATGCATTACATTTGTAAATCTAACAGATGACGCAGCACAAACATTAACATGAATCCCATAGGAAATGGCATATAACAGAGACATATGCATTGAATTTGTAATTCCAACAGATGGAGCAGCACAAACATTAGTAGTAATTTTTTTTTTACTACAAAAGTTTGTGATACGCCATACGTTACAATGACAAATGCAATGCAATTTAATACTAAATATATTAGAAAATAGGTTCCAATAGCTGGTGCACTGCAAATGTTAACGTTGAATATGGTGTAATCTATTTTAATTATTTAGATTTTTACCCTTCTTAAACAGCTAGTCTGATAATATTTTAATAAAAATGCATGTGTTTTGATGTTCTGAGCATACACCTGCATGACTTACGTGACAAAAATAACGTGAGATGTTTTCATAGATGTTCTTGACAGTGCATTTGTCATCATAGACACCTATTATATGAGAAAACTTTGTTATCTGTGTTTTGAATGAAAAAGTGAAATTTAAAAAAATCTGATATTACTTTATACATCATGATGGGATAAGCCACACATAAAAAAAATGTTGAGTGGAGTATTTCTTTGAAACAACTGAGACAGTATGAATAAATTAATCTCTTTCCATGCTGTGTTCTGTTAAGAACTAGTTGTAAGCCTAATAAAATATTATGTGAATATTAAGAATTTAAAGCCTGTTTGCACATCAGATATACTGTAGATGACGCAGCCCAACACTAACACGTTTATTTTAGCCATGTGCTTTACTTGTGGTTTCTTCTATTTGTTGCATTTTACTTTACAGGTTTTCAAACTTCTGCATATTTACTCTTCACTTTACTGTAAAGATTTCATCCTTTTTAATAAATGTTTTTATTAATAACCATTAAGAACTAATTTAGAAATTTTAAGTTCCTGTTCAGCAGTGAAAATGTCATAGCCCTTAGTCTCAGTTTCAACTTTGCCATTTCCTGTTAAGTGTTTTTGCAGCTCCTGTTCTCAAGGGACGGTTTGGTTTCTGTCTTGAACCCCTAAAGTGAGTCTGATTTGAAGGACTGGAGGGCACAAGTGGAAGTGTGCTTTCTAACAATTAACTGAAAGCTTTATGTTTATAAAACATTCAGATTGTACAATTCAAAGTTACATTAGGCCATAAAAATATGAGCACAAAATTAAAAGAAAAAACATAACTTTAAATGTGCACTTTAAAAATGTCATATATTTACCTTTAATAATGTAAAGCAAAGACTAAACAACTCATTCTGCTATACTGAAATATATCGGAACATGTTTAAGAAGCTGAAGTAACCACATCCTTCTAATAGATATGAGTTAAGTCTTAGTCGACAATTACACTAATAATTTCTGAATAGAACTCTTTGTCAAAGTCTCAAGCACAACAATCACAGACGTCTCGTCTCTCCAAGGCTCAAAATGTCTAACTGTGGGATACTACAATAATACTGCAAAACCTTCACATTCAACATGTCCTAATCGTTTGCTTAGTAAATACTTCAAATTGTTCACACTTCACTGTTTATAAGGATGAACTTATTTTTTCACAAAATGCACTTTAAGAAGGCCGATATTTTTTTCTGTTTTGCCTTTTGTTTTGGAGCATTACAGAGAGACATTGTCTACTGTTTCTAACCGAACAGGGCTGCTGAGCCTGAGAAAACCCTCAGAGGCATAGGAGGAGTCACGGCGTGCTTTAGTGTCAGGCTAGTGAAAAGGTGGGCTTGTTAAGTTGGAGGAATCATGAATCACCACTACTCCACATTAACGGAGGGGGGCTTTTATGTGGGAGATCCCGATGACTGTTTTTGGTATACAGTGTCAGGATATTGTTAATGAGAAAATGTCAAGAAGCCACTTGAATTACTAGTGTTGAGGGAGAAATTGAAACCTCTGGAAAGCCACACACAAGATTCTTAAAAATGGGCTATTGGAGAAATATCACCACCAGAGGTTGGCATCTATCCCTTGGGTGTCAATCTTTTAATCCTGACATAAGAATTGATATTAGCATCATGCTCTCTACGAGTGACAGTTTATGAAGTGACAAAGAAAAATCAGGAAAAGTACTATAAAGAATGTATGGAGGGATTAGCCCCGGGGCAAGTGGGCCTGTGCATTCTCCAACTCTTATCTCTATTCCTGACCTAAAAATAGAGCATAAATATGTATAGTATATATTTGTGTGTGTATACATTCTTTTTGATTTGATATAATTTGTTCATCCCTAAGGGGAAATTGTGTTTTTGCATGTCCTTTGGAAGTCACAGTGCAGGGTCAGCCATTATACACTGTGCCTGGAACAATTTTCAGGTTAAGGGCTTTGCTCACACGGCCCAATGGAGTAGGATCCCTTCTGGCAGTGATGAGATCTGAATCTGAATGGCCTGTAAGTTTGCACTGTATTACTAACATAAGCAGTAGTTTTAGTGTAATGACATTGGTTATCTATGTACTTTAGAATTGACTTTAAAATACTACAAACAGTATATGAAGCTTTAAATAAAATCACTCCATCCTATATTTAGAAGTGCCTGTCCTCCTACTCTCCAAATTGTAATCTTAGATCTTCTACTAGTGGGCTGCTTATAATTCCAAGAGCTAAGCATGAAAGAAGTGGAGTAGTGGCCTTTTGCTGTTTTGCATGAAAAATCTGGAATATTTTACCAGTAGAAATACACCAGTCTAACACTGTAGATCATTTTAAAAAAATTAGAAAAAGCCCTCTTTTTTAATTTTGCTTTTTCTTAGCTACATTCATTTTAGTTCTAGCCTTAATAAACTACAAATGCACAGAAGGACCTGCCTTTGTTATTAATCTTTACTGTTCTCATTTTCTTTTCTGTGGTGGCGAAGTCCTGTGCAGCCACCTGTGATGTTTGAATATTTGAATGAAAGTGGATAACCCAACCTGCCACGAGACCCACTGCATCAAATCTTCTAAGACGTGGTCTTACAAAATACACAGTAAAGAACTGTTTAAGAAGATTTATGTTAGGCAGAATCCCCATTGGGGTCTGTACTGTCTTTTGACCTGCAACCCCTAAAGATTTTTTTTTTCTGTTGACTTTGGCCAGTTGACCTTATCATTGGACTGTCATTTACACACTAAAAAATCCATATTTAAGAACTTTGCTTCTCTAAATTATACATCTGTCCTATGTAAATGTGCATTATTATTTATTTGTTACATACTATTTGTAGCTGTGTTTTCCCAAAATTACCAAAGTTCTGCAGCTTCGACTCAAAAAATGGGATTCAACAAAAGCCTGACGCGCAGAAATTATTCCACAGACAAAATATCTTCATTTTCAAAAGTTTAGTTCAATTTCATAGTAAAACAGTTCACACAAAAAAGAAAATTAAAATAGCAAAAAAAGGAAAAATTAATGTTAAGAAAAGTTCAGTTCCAAGCTTAATCTTGTTACTTCTCAAATTGTTACTATTTACTTAACATTTCTGAACCATTTCAAAACGGTCAGAAAACTGTATGCTTTTCCCATTTCTAAACTTAAAATGGGTCTATCAAGTCCCTCTTTACTGAGACCTGTTCTAAACAACAACTGAGTTTATATTCACATTGTTTCTCAATTACAGTAAGAAGGTTCTATCTCTTGCTAACTTATAGGGGGAAAAGACTATACCATAAGTTATGACTATGAAAGAAATTTATATTCTATTCAAATTAAGCAACATTAATATGAGTTTAACTCAAAACGTTAACTTTCTAAGATTGGCTCTTACACTATTTATTCATTATTGTTCTTATCGGATTTATTTTGTTTGTTATTTGCTTGTAACTTTTTCTTTCACATGTTTCTAAAGCACTTTAAGCCATATCCTTTGGATGAAAATGTGCTATCGAAATGAATGTTGTTGTTTCATTTACGACTAGCTGAAATACCTGACGTTGCCCGGGAGGAAAATAAAGTTTTTATTTTAATTGTTTGAATAAAATATAATTAAAAATAAAAACAACATGACAGATTAATTTTTGTTTTGTGGTGTAGTACATGTTTACATGCAGAATATTTGACGACAAAAAAAAATTCAATTAAATTAATATTATTAGGTTGATTTAATTCTATACCTCTACAACACTGTTACAATAAGAACAATGCAAGATGAAAATATAGTGAAGGAAAACAAATATTAAATGACAAACAAATAATACTACGGATTTTTCATGATAAAACTGTTGGTTGCTTTTACAGAGCACACCAGAAACATTCCGAGTGTCAAATGGATGATAAAAAATATAATTAAAAAAACACAACTGGACAGATTCATTTTTGTTTTGTGGTGCAGTAGTAAGTTTTTACATGCAGAACTTTTGACGATGCAAAAAAAAGTCAATTAAATTAATATTATTATTAGGTTAATCTGCGGAGGGCTGTCGCCCTGCCCGGGGTTTGTTTCCTGCCTTGCGCCCTATGTTGGCTGGGATTGGCCCCAGCAGACACCTGTAACCCTGTAGTTAGGATACAGTAGGTTGGATGGATGGATTAGGTTGATCTAATTCTATTACCACAACAACATTGTTACAATAAGAATAATACAAGATGAAAATATAGCTAAGAGAAACAAATATTAAACAACAAAGTACACCAGAAACATTTCAATGGTCAACTGGATGATAACGTACATACAAGACCGCAAGATTGTTACAGTCTGCTTTATATTTATGATTATTGCGGCTCCTATTTTTGAGGGGTAAGGATTTATTGGCAATTTGGCATCTCAGGTGCTACAGTTGTCTGGGCAGCAGTTACCTGAATGTCCTGTACAAGACTCCGGCCTAGTAAATTGCTGCAGCATTAGCAGGCTCAGCTGCTGTATGACTGGTTGCTTTTTGTGCCCTGTTCTTTTGCTTAAATTTAGTTTTAACTACCTTGAGTTCTGGATTTTGAGTTTAGTTTGGTGAATATTCTTTTTCTTACTTTTGTTATTTATTAAAATGCATTAGTTTGCTTCTTCATTTTTTGTATTCTCCTTTTTGAGCCTCTTTTTTATTATTCTGTTTCAGTATTGTGTTGTTCCTGTTGTTTTCTTGATTAGTTATTTAAAGTATTTATTTTTTTCTTGTTTGTTCAATACAGAGTATTTTTCGTGTATTTAGGCAATTTGTTTCTTTATTTCATTAGAAAAAATTACAAAAACAGAACAGTTAGCTTAGCAAGCTTAACTTTCCGGTTTGTCGTGACTGTTTTCTTTAATTTGCTAAGGAATTCTTGTCCTTTTATGACAAACTGTCTATCAAGTTATCCAAATATACTGACAGTTTCTCTAGAATGTGTACATTAAAGTTGAACTATTTTTGAGTATTACCACAAAGTCATTTTTGTGCTGTTACTGGTGCCACCATTTGTGCTGATATATTACCATGTAGGAATTACCCAGAGATGCTGGAGTGTGCTCCATTTATTACATTATCAAAGTCAACGGTATAAAAGTTGACCTGTCTGCTTTTGCATTATCTGAGATTTAAATAAAACTCTGTGCAATGGCAAACTACAGTGTGTTATTCCTCGTGTATTTTATTTCACCTTCTAAAATCTAAAAATCAAGCTAATGTCACAAGAAAGCACCTATGAAAAGGTTTAATATTTATCAGCTACATGATGAAACTCTCTTATGCAAGAGTTAGACTGAACTACAAGGAAGAAATGGAAAAATGTGACAAACATTAAAACCACAAAAGTAGAAGAAACTTGAAAAGAAATTAGGGAGACACACACTAAAAAGACACCAGAGGTATTGAGGTTAAAGAAAAGACAGGAGAAAATACCACAAGTCCCACAGATTTTCTCAGATTGAAGTGATCAGAAGAAACAACTGAAAGCAGCCAACTCACTTCATAAAGAACACAGGAAGCAGTACAAGAAAATGACAAGCGCTATCAAGAAAAATGTTACAGAATGTGAGGAGAGATGTTTGGAGGAGCAATGGAAAACATCAAGAGGAGCTAATGGTGGAAATGGAGGGAGATAATCTCAGAAGAGTAAATGAATTTGCCTGGGATGACAATTGACAGACCAAAATAGAAAAAAAGACCAGAAGTATGCATCAAATAAAATAAAAGTAGTCACCAAAACTTTTAGACAGAATATACCAAGTAAATAAGGCCAAAATGCAAAGTTAAGTGTCAAATGATAAGCCTCAGCACGAGACAAAGCTTTTCAGCACAATAGAGTACAGACAAGAGTTCAACACAGACTGCCCAAAGGATGAAGGAAGTTGGGTTTTATAGGGGGGTTTAAGGAAGTGATGTCATCCTCCAGGCCAGGACAGGAAGTGATGTTGTCCTCAGGGCCAAGGCAGAAGTGACGTCTTTTTACTCAGGCAGAATTTCCCGTGTCTGGTCTGCGGGGACAAAATAAGAGGGTTGAGTGCACCCCTCCACCCCCCCGGGCCGTGCATAGGATTCCCTTTTTTTGGTCCCTTTGGCTGTCTCTCATGCACACATGTGTGATACAGGAAAACATGCAAAAGTCTTAGCCATGATAACATCTGGAGAATAAAATCAAACTCCTAAACACTGCAAGAAATGGTTTGCTTTTATTCTCAGTTTTGATGCTGCATATAAAATGCTGCTGGATTAATTACTTCTGCACTAGTGACGTCAAATGCAACCATTTTCAGGAGATGCTGGTGGCGATCCCATAGTAACAGTTAACAAAATACTATCCCCAAGATGTTCAAAAATGATAACTTTTCAAAAATAGAATTTAATCCAAAAACTAATTCAATATTCCATATTTAGAAGAATAATTGAAGAAAATACATGACACAGATCATAGATAAAGCAAAAAAGTGTCCAGAATCATGGCATTTAGTAAATAAAGATGAACAAGTGATAAAGTACAGGATAAGAATGGCTTTGGTTGCATTTAGAAAAATGAGCAAGATTTGGAAAAGTGAAAATGTATCTAGCAAACCAGAAATTCAGCTGTATGAAAGTAGTCCTAATAGTGCTATGTGGAACACAGATCAGAAGAAAATAGTTGTGGCAGAGAAGAAAATGGGGAAAATCAAGAAGGAACAAGATCTAAAACGAAGCGAGCAGAGAAAAGCTGACACAGAATGGAACATTTAAGTAAGCTGACTAGGAGAAGACTTGCATGGTTTGGACATGTAACAAGGATGGAATGAAAGTGACTTACCAGCTAAGGGGTTATACAATCATGTGGAAGGATGCAGGAGTAGAAGACAACAAGGAAAGAAATAGATTGACAATGTGAAGGAAGGCTTGAAACATCATGGATTGGACATGGTAAGCAATTGAGCACAATAGAGGCAGCACGTGAAAACCTGATCAATGGATGAGAAATTGAGAACTCTGCTCTAGCTGATGTACTAAAAGCTTGCATCATAGTCTTAGCTCTTAACATCTGAAAATGAACAAAGCGTTACCAATTGTCTTTCTCTTATTTTCTAAGTTCTTGCTCCCCAGCCAAAATGACATGCCCTCAGCAACCATGGGAATTGGAAGTTCTGCATGCTTGTGACCAAGAAAGCTGCAAGTGTTGCCCACACAGTTAAACTTCAATGAACTGGTTTGCCCCTATTATATTATTTTCAAGAGCCACTATGCAAAAGGAATGCAAGCTTAAAGCACTGCTATATGTCTGGCACCTCAGTATTAGATTCCTGTTACATTAAGTCATTTTTTGTGGTGCTGTAGTAACAATGGGAGGTTGCGCTTTTGGTCACAGGGCCCCGAAGCTGTGGAATGCTCTGCCTGCTACTAAAAGAAGCTTTTAAATCCAGACTGAAGACTCACTACTTCAGTTTGGCATACCCTGAGTAGAGCTGCTGATTAGCTGTGCATACTGCATCTCCGTGGTTAGTGATTACTACTAAAATATAAGCAATACAACTTTTATAATCTGTTACTTACTTTCCCCAGTTCTGTTACTCTTCTCGGTATCCTTGTCTGGAGCTTGGTACCACTACTCTACTGCCAAGTTGTTTGCGTGCCATGGAGAAGTAATCTCTGATTAAAGGAGCCTTGGAATCATCGGGTAGTGTAGTAGGGTCCTTTGATCAGATTAGCTGGCTCAGCACTGACTCAGCTGCAGAATGGCCTTTAGTGTGGAGGCAGCTTGCTGGCTGACGTCTCCAGGACTCTGACTGTGCCTGGCTTGTCTGACTCCTCTTCTACAATCTGGCAGTTGTTCTTCAATTAGCTGATGGACTAACATTGTTATTTTTTCATTTATGACAATTAGTTGCCACTTTGCTTTTGATCTATTTGAGCAAATATGTATGTTTATATGTGACAGTTCTATACTTAGTGAGTGGTATAATCTATTCTTAAACTTTGCCGTGTAGTTTGTACTATTGTATTGTATTTCTATGACGAGGATTACTTCTGTTCTGTTTTGTGCATTATATTTACCCCATTTTTTGACAACCATTGCATGCCTAACCTACCTGGAAGGGGGTCTCTCTATGAATTGTCTTTCTTCCATTTTTTTCCAAGAAAGGATTTTAGGAGTTTTTTTCTTCTCTTCTTAGATAGTCAAGGCAGATGGGATGTCAAAAAGCAGGGCCTGTTAAAGCCCATTGAGGCTTTCTTTGTGTGATTTTGGGTTATACAAGAAATAAATTGTTGCTGTTGTTGTTGATTGTTAAGTAATAAAGGTTACCTTCTGAGGCATTTTGTTAAAAACTGCCACAAGGCAGACAAACAGTTTGATTACCACAGGAAGAAGCAAGATCGTCGTGACTAATAACTTGACAATTTTTTCAGATTCATTCCGAACAATGTGGAGTGATTAAAGATCATTATTGGGTGTTGTATTCCTTTAATAGAAAGTGGCATAGAGGTTACACCACGGCTCCAGGAGATGACGTTTGAATTCTAGCCCACTAAATGTCCCGAGGGAGTTGCATGTTCCTTCATTGTCTGCATTTTTTGTTTTCCCCATCTACTCAAGTTTATTTAAGGATAATCGGTGGCTCTGAATCACCCTGTCCAGGATTGGCTTCTGCTTTGTGCACAGTGTTGCTGGAACAGGCTCCATTCTGTGACTGTATTTTAGATTGTTGGTTTAAACATGGACAGAGATTACATTTAATTTATTATGAACATTACAGCTTATCTAACCAGATGACCATTATAAAAAACAAAAAGCTTTTCTTGTTTAGCTCAGATATTCTCCTCCCTCCAGGGACTCCTGTTTCTTCCCTGTAATCACTCCTGATGACCGCTTGGAGTGAGTGTGAGCGTGCGTCACTGCTTACGTATGCCCGCTGACTGAGCAGGCAGTCATTCTGCTTTGTGTCTGTTGCTCGAGCCCAGACTTCAACTCCACCCAGTCAAGACTGGATAAGCAGGTTAGAAAATGGACGGATTACAAAGAAATGCCCTACTGTGAAAGGGCCTTACCTAAAAAATTGCATTCACCATTTAATATTTATGCATCACTAAAATAAATATTATTTTTAATTAACATGATTTTGTCCAGTTTTCTGTTTAATGTGAACAATAGTTGATTTTGCTTTTTCAGAAAGGAAAGGAATTTACTTTAATTATTTACTTGCACATCTCAAGAAATGTTTGCAGTAACATGAGAAAAATCTGTTCCATGACACCAGGCAGATACTTGGGATTAATAAATGAACTTAGGTTAAAAATATATATATATGTGTTTAAGTATAGAAAAAAAAACAAAACATAAACCTAGTGACATATGAGTAACCTGTGGAAATAAAAATAGAAAACACAATGCTTCATTGTTGAGTGTGTGCTTAGATGGGACTGTGCAGAAAAGGTGACACAGAAAAAACATTAACACAACCGAACAGAATTATAAAAAAAAAAAATATAAAGTGTACTTTCAAATAATAGCACAGGCTACATTCACATTTCTATATCTTTATTACTGGATATCAGGGCATGAAGACCGCCGCTCGTGCCTGGCATTTTGCCTGTTTGTTTCGTTGTGGCTTCCTGCTTAGTTTGTGCCGATGTACAAAATACAAAGTCTGGCTGATCATTTCAGCTTCATGTTACTTTAGTCCTTTTATAATTCTGTGAACAGTTCCTGATTATCAGTCTTCTGCTTTATGTATACTTATGGAACAGTATAATAATTTTTTATTGGCCATACAACTGGTTTCGAAACAGGAGTGAAGCATTAGGTAGATAAGTGCAAATTACCCGGACTTCAGTGACTCACTGGTCTGGCACATTTCCCAGAAGGACATAAGCAGTAAATGTGACCTGCTATTGACTTTTTTCAGTTTTTTGTCATCTTTGGTAAGCAATCAGAGCATTTAAATCTGGAAGGCTTTACAGTATGTGCATTTAAGCAGCAGTCTTCACTTCTCGGGGATACTGCTGGTATCTGTATTTGCACTGGGTTAACAACTTATCCTGTACCACAGAAAAAATGGATTTAATAACTTTATTAAGAGACGTGAGATTAATTATTTATTTTAAGTGTATGGCTGGTAATACAAATAGAGAATTCAGGATGGATTGTTGGGGTCCAGTACAGAGTCCCCACAAAGGACCGTTGCTATCTGGGTATTTCAAGGCAAGTTGCCCCTGAGGGTGCTTGGAATTGCTACGTCAGATGTGGGTTCATGAATTAATGATGACTTCCAGTTTCAGTCATGTTTAAATAATGTTCTGGGTGGAAGGGGGCAGAACCTCCAGCATCAGATCAGAGGTGATATCAGCGCTCCTCATGTGTTTCTTCCCCCATTCAAAAGTCATAGAGGGAAAGGGTGTTACTGGTTGTGTTACACCCATCTTGGTCCCAAGGATCTTTACCTGAGAACAGCCTCTAAAGTAGCATGTCTGACAAGTTGCATGTTAGTTTCATATTCTTTTACTAAGTCAACATATCTGGAAACTGTTGTTATATCTGTCCATCAATTTTTCAAACCTGCTACATCCTGAGTGGGGTTGCTAGGATAATGGAGCCTATCCCATGTGGACCCCCAAATACTTGTAGGAGTGCACCACCTCTACATCCACTCCTTGAATAGTGCCCAGACACAGAGGCTCTTTGGTGCAATGAAAGTCAATAGACAGTTCCTTGGTTTTGCTGATGTTAAGGAGCAGACAGTTCTCTTTGCATCAAGAAACTCTTATAGAAACTCATATAGAAATGGGGAGAACATGCATACTCCATGCAGGGGAGGCCCTGGGACACGAACTCCGGTCTCCTTGTTGCGAGGCAACAGCACTACCGCCATGCCTCTGTGCCATCTACCATTAGATGTTCTGCTCTTGTAAGTCATCTTGGATAAAGGCGTGAATGTTAAATGATTTGTGTTTCTATTACATGAAGTAAAGTTTTCAATTTTAATACATTCTTTGGATTATAGGGCTAGAGAGTCAAATTTCACTACTTCTTTGATTTTTATTCATAAGCAGACCACTTTCAGTCTTTACATTTTAGGGGCTGAAGGTTTCAGAGGACACTAAACAATTTACCTAAAGGGTTGTTATAGAACTGTCTAAAAAAAGGCCTAGAATAGTTGAAAATCCATCCAAAAACACTTTAAAGATGATCTCTATAAAACTGATTGCGTTTACTGTCCACAGATGCAAACAAGTGATTTAACACCCACCAACATCATCCTGTGCCCACCCCCACTGAGGCATCTCTGCATTCACAGATTTAATGCCACCCAGTAGAGTTTCATTCCTCATTATTGCCACAGTTACTCAATTGTGTTGTTGTAAATGTTTTTCTGGTAATGTTTTCATTTATTTGTCTGCTTAACACCCATTTATTTTAATTCCAGGTTAGCATCTGGAGTGATACAAGAATCGCCTGTAGGCAGGACACCATGTCATAGCAGAGTATGGTCACATATGGATCTAGAGGGTCACTATAGAGTCATGTTTTTGGTCTGTGATATGTACAGGGGTGCCCAAGTGGCTGAGGACAGGGTATTGCCAGGTTGGCAAAGGAAAAGTGAAAGTCATGCAAAAAAGAAACACCAGAGGAGAGAAGCAGCCACCTTGACTGATTAGGCCCAGTGCAAGTTATGATATGGTTTCAAAGTAAAATTATTGTCATTTTTTGGTATTTTTTTGTTTGCCATATTAGGTCTTGGAACATCACTTTAAAGAACATTAGTAGTGTGGAGTAGTGGTTAAGGCTTTGGACTTCAGACCCCTGAGGTTGTGGGTTCAAATCCTACTACTGACAACTGCATGATCATGAGCAAGTCATGTGACCTGCCTGTGCTCCAATTAGAAAACCAAAAAAAAGATTGGAACCAATTGTATCATAAATATTGTAAGTTGCCTTGGATAAAGGTGTCAACCATATAAGCAAATGTAATGTAACATTTATTTGCTATAGTTGAATAATTTTTCCATCGTTCCAATGCCATTTGTTGAATGGCTGATGACCGAGACATCACCGTCTAGACAGTAAACGTTACACTGTGTACTTCCTAATCATCCGAATCTACGGAGACAAAACTAATTTCTTCACAAGTGTATTTTGGTAGCATTCTTGGCAAAAGGCTTAAGAAATGTTTCATCTCACTTAGATTTTTGTGTTTTGTTGAAAGATTGGTTCAACCTCCCATTTATGAATTTGCCATGAATTTTGCCTTTTGGCTATCTCTTGTTCCTTTCCTCATAAAAATACTGTCTTTAATCTTTCATTGAGTCTGTTCAGTATATACCAGTTTAAGAATACAGGATCTGCTTAGTTGGTCAGTAAGCATATCTGATAAAGAACAGAAACAGGCAGAAGAAATGAAAGAAAGATTAGCAGGTCAGGGATGTTGTAGGAGCTCCTAGCTGACAGGTGGAGGCACAGGACCACAGTGACTGTAAAGAGAGCATCAAAGTGAAGCCTGGGAAGGTCTGGCGGGAATACAATAGTGGCTAAGAAATTCCACATGCGTCATCTATGTTAGGACAATATGACTGGTTTGGTAAGTTGAAATGAAAGACTCATTTTCAAAAAAGAGGGATCAGAGCGTGTGTTACTATTTGTCGGGGACTGCATTTCTTAATGTCCCTGGTAAAGCCTTTGTCAGAATGCTGCTTATATCTGACAGTTGATCCCCAGATTCTGGAAGAGTAATTTCAAATCCATCCTGGTTGAAGAACTCTGCAAAAATGTGTTGTACTTATATCAATATTTGATTGTAATGTAATGGAGTGTCTGTCCATGTTTTGTGTTTACAACCTCACCCTGGCTTTGTGATCTTGCAGATGGACGGATAGCTTAACAAAAGTGAATAAGATGAAGTCAAAAGCAGGCCATAAGTCAGGATACTGGAAGTGTAGGATGAATGAGTAAACTAAACCAGAGACCTTTAAACAGAACATGTACTGTAGTCAAAGAAACAGAACCTTACCTCTGAAACCTTCTTGGAGGCACCTTTTAGCTTCCACTAAGCTTGTAAGAAAAGCTAAGATGTGGTCAGGGCCAGGAAAGAGCTCGGAATCAGCCTCAAAGACTCAAAGGAATGATCGACAAAATCCAAAACTCCAGTTATAGAAATTAAGGTATATAGTAGTGTTTCCCAACTTGTAGGCTGCTGCGGCAGAATTCCACGTGGGCTGTGGACAACCCTTGATGAAATCACACCCACCATTCACCTCTCCAATGATTGTGCTCAGTTCACAACAGCAGAATCAAAGATGGATTGCAGCCAACCACAGATGAAACTTCATCCACCGGTCTGATGATCACTCTTGATTAACCATGTCAGCATCGCACATGGACCAGAGCCGATCCAGGATTACCTCCACCAACAACCACTCTGACGTATTTTTTGATTCACCAAGGAGGAAATGCATTGATGATTGCACTTGATTCATGTAACACTCTGACAATCTGGGGATCGCATGGGACGATCGTGCTTGATTCACTGAGGGGGACCGCAAAAAGATTGGGAAGCACTGGTTTACAAACAAAGCAAAAGGTTCATACACCATCTTGTTTTAATTATCCCTAACTATTGTTGTGAAATAAGTAGATTTTAAAGTATGAAAATCCCAAATGTGGGACAATATGTGGTTTATGTTAAACTGTATCGTTCCATGATGTCATTGTTCCACCCATATGATGTCACATGACCAGCAATCATTGTAACTATACACAAGATGGCTGTTCTAAAGGATTCCATGCTCAAAACCCCACAAAATGGTGACATCCTGACATATCTACATCCACACTTTCTACAATGTTCTCTGTGTGCTTCAACAAATCTGTATTTTTATGTGTACCAGTTGTGTTCAGTTTAGTAAATAACATGACCTATATTTGTATTTTGACTGAGAAATGTTCACAGAGCTCTTTGCCTGCACTCAGTGAAGAGTGCTGTACAAAAAATAAGTTGTATTGTATCATTTCTGTCTTAACGATAACAGTTATTCCTAGGCATGAAGACATATGTACCAAAACAAGAAAATACATTTTTAAAATCAAAAGAGCCCTCAGATGATACTCTGGAGGAAGTCACCTAAGATTGGGGAGCAAGGCAAATATAAAGCTATCCCAGCATACCTAGCTGCCTGGAACTTCATCTGTTGTTGTCAAAAGAAAGAGGCATTTCTTGCAGTATGTCAAATATTTTTTCACAATTTATGTCTCAAAAGAAAGCAAATACACTTTACTTTTTAATATAGCTGTAACAAAAAAAAATCTTTGACAGTCTATTAATTACAAGTATGTCTAAGCAGATCATCACCCCATATAAGTCAATGAAGTGAACTGCCAAACTGGTTGTGTGACTCATCTGCCTGCACGTCTTGAAGTCACTAAAGTATAAGCAGGCAGCTGCGAAAAAAACAACGGACATGTGTGTGTTCACTCTTAGTTTTAGTGGGAAAACGTAAAATAATTCCAAATTGTTTTGTACTTTTACAGAACTGCTTTGGCATATACATCTGTAAATGAAATGGTATTCATTTCTTGAAGTTTGATGCTGTTATTTCTTTTCCCTCAGACATTATATTTTCCATTTGTATTGTACTTGAGGATATTTCGTAAAGGATATTGTAATTCATTTTGATTGTATGGTTCTGTTTGTGGTACAGACACTGTAACATATTGTGTGGGAATATGTATGCACTTTACAATTTATTAAACCAATAAGTGTATTCTCAAAGAACAATACATGGCCGTCACTTATACATACAGAACAAGGGTGTTGACTAAAGAATGACATCATCTGTTTCTTTCACTAAATCAAAACACTAATACATATTAGTTGCATGCATTTGATAAGCATTGATTGTTCCTAGCAAATTCTGTGTTACTTTTTGTTGCATGGAAGTTTATGCCAAAACTTATTACAACAAGAGTAATGTTGAAGCGCAGTTTTTAGTAAACTAAAAATATTGTTACATTTTGCAGCTTAAGGCCATATCAAGTTTGACAACTTTTTCATTGTTACCTTCATTTGCATAATCTTAGCGAGATGGAGGCAGTTGGCAGATTGGTCTAAATACTCCACGACTCTGTCGTCAAAATCAAACAGGTTTGATTGACGAGTGCTAAGTCAGAAGCACAATTCATATGATGCAGTGAGAAATAAAGAATGCAGCCACAAAGGTCTCACAATGAGAAGAGAAGCTCGTCTGTCTGATGTCTTGTGTTTTATGTTTCCCTCAACAGAATGGAAAAAGAAAACAAAACTGAAACTGCTGGCCATACCTTTAACTGTATGTACATCACCGGCTCCATCAGGCAACACGTTATTAGCTGTCACAAAAAGAGGCGGGTCTGAAGATTGGCATTCAATTGGTAAAACTGACACACCCAGCAATTTTCAGTCCTTTAAACTAGCAAGGTTTGGCAACAAGATCAGCAACTTCTGTCTGACATTATAATATTAGAAAGATTTAGACAAGAACAGGCCATTCAGCCCAACAAAGCTTGCCAGTTCAATCTACTTCTTAAATAACATCAAGTCAAGTTTTAAAAGTTCATAATGTCCTCCTGTCTACCACACTACATGGTAGCTTATTTCATTTGTCTGTAGTACTCTGTGAAAAGAAAAACTTTTTAATGTTTATGCAAAGTTGATCAAGTTTCCAACTGTGTTCCAATGCTCTTGATGAACTCATTTTAAAATTACAGTCTTGATCCACCATACTAATTCCCTTCATAATTTTAAAAACTTCAGTCATGTCACCTACTATTCTTCTTTTGTTTAAACTGAAAAGGCTCAGCTCTTTTAATCTTTCCTCATAATTCATCCCCAGTAGCTCTGAAATCAGCCAAGTCGCTTGTCTCCAGACTCTTTCTTGTGCTGCTACGTCCTTTTTGTGGCCTGGAGACCAAAACTGCACACAATGCGTTACACTTGAAGTTGAGTAATGTGACACCGGCTTTATTGTGCTATAACTTATGTGCACAACATAATTTATAATCCAGATTTAAAAATTCAGAAAAGCAAATGTTTGCTGATGACTTTTAGATACAGAACATGCATACTGAGTGAAATATGAAGAACTTGTGACCAGTTAATCAAAGGACAAGAAACGGGCAGAAATGAGGCTGAGCTTAAAGGGTTACTCTTGGAGCCCTGTGATTTCGAGTCTATTTATTTTAAACTTTGTGTTTTTATTTTACCAGTTAGTTTTTGTACTAAATCCTGAATCATGTTGCATATGGTTGTAATGAGTTAAGCCCATAGCACTCATAATGCATGCTGAGCCAGAATTACCCAGGGCAGGGGACATGGACCTCCTTCTTTATCCTATTTTGGAAGGAACTGGTGGTACATTTATCTAAGGCCCTGCTGGTTTTTAGCTTTGGGATTAGCAAAACACTTCACAATAATAATTTTCTACTAACTTGGTATCTAAATGAATGACAACTTTTTATGCAAAACCAACAACAAAAACAATCACTCTATGCATTACCATCTAACTATTGTAAATAAATTGTGAAAATAATATTTTGAAAATTAAAAATACTGGTGTAATAAACAAGCACTATATTGTATGTGTCACAATAAATAAATGGAAGTAGAGAATGAAATGAAATTGCAAACGATTAATCTGTTATTTCCAATGAAGTGCTTATTTCAGGCTGAGAAATAGTGTGGGTGTTATTTTAGGAAAACTCTAGAACAGGGGTGTCCAACTCCAGTCCTGGTGGGCCACAGTGGCTGCAGATTTTCATTCTAACCATCTTCTTAATTAGTGAGCTGCTGTTTAACTTCTTTTGCCTTCGTCTTAATTGACGTGACTCAGACCCCTCAGTTGTTTCTTTTTCCTTAATGAGCAGCCAAACAATAATGAGACACAAAACAAGCCACCACATGACCAGCTAACCTGAAAATATAGAAAAGTGAAAGTCTCAGTCATGTTGGTTTGCTCAGGTCACCAAAACATCTTGACGGTAGTCTTAAAAAAAGCAGAAAATCAACAGTCTGCTGTGGCAGAATGAGAGCAGCAACAAGTCATGATATTCAATAATGGCTTTAATTAAAAGGAAGAATTTGCTTCTCATTAAAAAACTGGTCAGAATGAAATTGGCTGGAGTCTGACGTTCCAATTTAGCTGCTCATCTGTTGTCTCGTTTTACATTTCATTTCTGTTTGGCTGACATTTAATGAAGAAACGAATCAATTAAGAGGACTGAATCCTTAAAAACAGGGTTATTAAAATGAAGGGAAAAGGAGTTAATTAGCAGTGAAAACTGCTCACTGATTAGGAAAAGGGTTAGAATGAAAACCAGCAGCCACTGCGACCCACCAGGACCGGAGTTGGACTCCCCTGTTCTAGAATTTATTGTCATGGTGAGATTACTACTCATTACTGATTGGCTGTTGTGAGCTGCATTTATTTCTAGCAACAGTCAATTTTGTTTAATCTAAATGAATTTTTCCAATCTGATGTTCATTTCAGTACATACACATGCATTCACTTGTACAAAGCCTGCTCTACATAAATACATACGTCGATGCAAGACGCAATGTGAATAAAGCGCACTAAGTGCATGGTCAGACTTGCCAAAGTTTGGACACGAGATAGACTTGGGGTCTTTAACTGTGGTATAGCAGAGATCGAGTGTCTGATAGTCCCAGTAAGGTGAGTGACATGCTTTCTTGACGCTGCAATGGTTGAAGTTCCCTGGAATGACAGAGATCACTAGCTGTCTAGTTTACAAATGGCGGCATACAGCTCGTCCTGTGCAGCCACAACTGGAGCTTCCAGTGGAACATGAAAAGCTGTGAGTAACACTCAAAAAAACCCTCTCAGCTGGTAAAATGGCCGGTAGGTATTTCAAGACTGGCCAGCATGACTGGGAGACCACTACCACATCAATGCACCAAGCGCTGTTGACAAAAAAATCACATACCACCTTCCTTTGACTTGCCAGCGATTGCCATGTTGCAGTCCTAAGCTTGAATGGCCGTGTCTGGTCTGTTTGGGCTCAGCCAGGTCTCAGTGAAGCAGAACACCTTGCATTTGTGTAAATCCCTTTCAAAAGGTGATGTGGCAGTGAAGTTGGCCCAGCTTTGTCTGTATGAAGTGGAAGTTATCAGCAGGATGGAGGGGATTATAGGCTGGTTCAGGTGGTAGGCTAGGATGCTGCCTCACCTTCCCCACCTCTGCTGATAGTTTTTACTGTCCTGTCTGTGTTCTGAGTTATAAACAATATCTTCAGTTAAGCTTGGGCTATTGAGTTTATTGGAACATTATCTTTAATATGCAGGAATATTATACAATAATGCAGTTTATAACATGCAGAAAAATGGTAAAAAAAAACTATGAAAACGCACAAAGGGGGAGAAGAAAGCAACTTATAGTGCATCACCCTCACTCGATACCTCTTCTTGAATAGTTAAGATGTGATCTGCAGCCTCATGTCACCCATACACAAAGAATGATTTCACATAGTATATTATACAGCTCTTAAACTGCAAAAGTTAAATGATGCCTGATATTGGATTGACACTCGGTATTGACTGATAGCCTGAGTTTGGGTACTGGAATCGGTATTGGGAGAGAAGCAGCTCCTATCTTAAGGATTATGCAAGGTTAGAAGACTTCTTCAAGGAATCGGACTCTTTGTCCTTTAAGAGAAAACCTGAAGTCACAATAAGAGTAACAACATTCACAGGAATTAGGCCTCAAAACATGTACTGTTACTCACTGACTTCAGAAACAACCCGACATTAATCCAGGAGAGACCCCTTGCCAAGGCTATAAATGGCCATATCCTTCAAGAGTCAGGAGGTGATTTGTCGGAAGGCTATCTAGTGCTTTCCGATCCAACATTTTCCCCATTTTTTTTCCACTGATAATTTCCTGTAGCATTTCCTCAGACGGCTTCTCCTACATATAGCAAAAGTTGCAGAATCACATCTGACTCAACAGGTTTTTGCCTTCCATATGCAGTAGAACAACAAACATGATACAATGGAGAGTTGTGTAAATCTATCATTTCTATTAGGAGAATACTTTTTAATGATTTATTCCATGTGTTCTTCGGACTGCTGTGTCAATCAGCATTTTCAAGTAAGAGAACAGAAAGTAGAATCCATGTAGATAGAAGATATATTTAAAAGATGAATCCTGCTTAAATACATAAGAAAAAATTTGGAGGACAGACTCATCATAAACCAAAGAAATACAATAAATGTTAAGAGGTCATATAAGAATGTTAAAGAAGGAAACTCTGAAATGTGAGAAAACGAAACATAGTAGGGAAAAAAATGATGGAGATTTGGTAAGAAAAGAATGAAAAGCCGAACTAGAAAAAAATCTTATAGGAAATCTGAAGGCTGGTCATGTGCTAAGAGAAGACTTTTTTTGACAATAAATGTGTAGAGCCTACAGTAAAGACATATGCCACATGCTATCTGATGTTAAAAATGAACGAGCCTTATCAGTGATAGGAAGTGTATGGTAAAGGAAACATCTTGATTAATGCTTCACTGAAATGTTAGGTGGGAAAAGACTGTGAGAACTTTAAGGAAGACATAAAAAAGAAATAAATCGCGGGGGATCAAATGCAGTGAGTAACATGTGAAATGGGAAGTTCACTTTTGGCCTCTTTAGATAAAGCTGATATTGCGTTATTCAGGAAAGATAAAGTGCAGGAAATTGGGTATTGGGTAAATCAAATCTGTGGAGCAGTTTTAAACTAACAAAAAGCTGGTAGTTTATTACAGTAAGAAGCCAATCAGGTGCATTATTATATTTATTACAAATATTCAACTCACGATTGACTGCATGGCCAGGATCAGTTAGCCTGAATGCTTTTTAGAAGGACACGTCTGCTTCTTTCTTGCTCATTGCTAGTCCATCCACACATTTATCGCCATTGCCTCTGATTCAGATCCACAAGTAGCCAATCCTATTACAGTATAACTTGTCCTAAGAAAGGGACCCCTCTCACCTTTACTCACTCATATTGGACCAGGGGCCTCATGCATAAGGCTGTGCGTAGAATTCACACTAAAACATGGCGTATGGACAAAAATAGAAATGTGTGTATGCACAGAGAAATTCAGATGCATAACACTGTGCATAATAAGCAAAGTTCTATGCACTTCCCCTTTATAAATCCCAATGAACATGAATTTTAATACATATGCACTTGCCTAAATCCACTACCCTGACTCCTCCCAGAATTTTGCCTATTTGAATATGCAAATCAATATAAATGGCCCCTTCACTTCAGTGTTTTGTTAAAAGACAATGGCAAAACCATGTGTATAAAAGAAGAATTTCAGTGAATGCGAAGTGGAGGTCCTGCACAGTGAAGTGGAGGCATGGAAAAACGTACTGTTTGGTGGGGGCAACTGAAGAGACTGTTATTTTAAAATTTGTTAATCAAGAACACGGGGACACAGTTGAAAACTCATTAAAGGTAAATTTCACACAAACATTATCAAGTTTTTCTTGACACACAGAACAATAGAGACATGGAATAAGCTACCAAGTAGTGTGGTAGACAGTAGGACTTTAAGGACTTTTTAAACTTGACTTGATGTTACTTTGGAAGAATTAAGTGGCTAGCACTGGCAAGCTATGTTGAGTTGTTTGGCCTGTTCTCATGTAGATTATTCTAATGTTCTGACTCAGTTTTGGGACAGAAAGTATTAAAACACTGTCACACATGGGCGTTGGAGGACTCTTCTACGGGCCAGGGAAAGGTAAACAATAGCCCGCCAAGACGAGAGGGGGGGCCTACCGCTGATGTTGTCCTGTTCTTCCTCTTTCCCCACAGCTCCAAGAAGCTGCCCAGCAAGGGCACTTAATGGCGCCCCTTCCGGAAGTACCGGTATAAAGGAAGCACCAACAAAGAGAAGGGTGGCTTCTGCCGGGATACCGGAATGAGCTGCACGCCAGAGCCCGTGATGTTTTGAGAACATTGTTATTTGGAAAGAAGCCCCTGTACGCAAGAGTGCTGGAGCTCTATTTTTCGTTACTTACTGATTTTGTTTATTCGTCTCGTGATGATTAAATGGGACAACCCAGTTGGTGTTCCAACGTTCCTACTGTTGCAGTCTGTCCTTCCACCGCCTGACCAAAACACATACTCACTGGCCATTTTATTAGGTACGCCTTGCTAGTACCGGTTTGGACCCCCTTTTGCCTTCAGAACTGCTGTAATTCTTCATGGCATAGATTCAACAAGGTGCTGAAAACATTTCTCAGGGATTTTGGTCCATATTAAAATATTAGCCTCATGCAGTTGCTGCAGATTTGTCAGCTGCACCTCCATGATGCAAATTTTCCATTTCACTACATCCCAAAGTTGCCCTATTGGATTGAGATCTGGCAACTGTGGAGGCCATTTGAGTACAGTGAACTCATTGTCTTGTTCAAGAAACCAGTTTGAGATGATTTGAGCTTTTGAAATGTCATGTTATTCTTCTGAAATAGTCACTAGAAGATGGGTACACTGTGGTCATAAAGTGATGAACATCGTCAGCATCAGTTTCAAGTAAGCTGTGGCATTTAAGCTATGTTAAGTTGGAACTATAAGGGGCCCAAAATGTGCCAAGAAGATATCCCCTACATCATTACACCACTGCCACCAGCCTGAACTGTTGATAAAAGGCAGGATGAATCCATGCTTTGATGTTGTTAACACCAAATTCTGACTCTACCAACTGAAAGTCACAGAAGAATTTGAGACTCATCAGACCAGGCAATGTTTTTCCAGTCTTCTTTTTGCCCAATTTTGGTGAGCCCATGCAAATTGTAACATCAGTTGCCTGTTCTTAGCTGACAAGATTGGCACCCAGTGTGGTCTCCTACTACTTTAGCCAATCTGCTTCAAGGTTCCATGTGTTGTGCTTTCTTCTGCATACCTCAGTTGTAACGAGTGGTTATTTGAGTTACTGTTGCCTTTCTATTAGCTCGAACCAGTCTGGCCATTCTCCTCTGGCCTCTGGCATCAGCAAGGCATTTTCGGTCAGAGAACTGCCACTCACTGGATATTTTCCCTTATTTGTAACATACTCTTTAAACCTTAGGCATGATTGTACGTGAAAATCCCAGTAGATCAGTAGTTTCTGAAATAGTCAGATGAGCCCGTCTGGCACGATGACACAAAGCCACGTTCAAAATCACTTAAATCACCTTTCTCTTCCCCATTCAGTTGCTCGGTTTGAACTTCAGCACATCGCATGACAATGTCTACATGCCTAACTGCAATGAGTTGCTGCCATATGAATGGCTGATTAAATATTTGCATTAACAAGCAGTTGAAAACGTGTACCTAATAAAGTGGCTGGTGAGTGTAAATGTTCTGTTTCGTTGAAGTAGAGGGTGACAGGACTTTTTTGCCACTTGAAACTAGAGATCTGCATTCTGCAGTTTGCTAAAGACACTACCATAATATTCATTAACCTGGACCTGAAGTGTATCCGTGTAACGGTGCTACCTGATTAACATCATCTTAAATGTATTCTGTGCCAAGTCTTTCGTAGCCTTGTCCTGTTTACATGGTCTGTGTGTCTGTGTAAATATTGTCCCCTGGAAACAAAGAGGGGGAGAAGGCTAATGCCATGGAACCATGGTCCTTTGTGATAGTTTGTCCTGTCTATCCCATCATTTACATCCGGGCTATTTACTATTTAAACAGGAGGATGAAAAAAAGAAAAATTCCCATCTACTACACTGACACAGCATTGCAGAGCTAAGAGAGAGCATCGATCAAATCACCTACTCCTTCCCTTACTTGCCGCTTTCAACGCCAGACTTGACAACTTCACCATTACAACGCAAAAACTCCTGGGATTGCTGATTACGCCTAGACGCTGAGGATAAGAACAGTGAGACAGTTTTTTGTTATTTGGGAGAGGAGGAAGCCATCATTTTCATCTGTGTATAATTGCCGTAGGACATTTTTCCAGCTGAACAAGGTTCACAATCACCATTCATCCTCCCTTTAATCTCCTGTACTTTTATGCGTGTTTCGTGTTTCCGTGTGTCTTATTTGTTTCATGTTCAGTGTGGGGTCAAGGGAAGGTTTGTGCTGTATATTAGTTTTTGCGCTGCACCTTTTTATTATTATATTCCGCCGATCACTTTTGGGGTTGGGTGTGATGTGGGAGCTTTGGAGGGAGTGAATATTGTTTTGTTTCTTATCACTATTAATATTTATACACATTATTATTTTACAAACTGTTTACTGTTTATGATTATTTAACCGTCGATTGGAGAAGTTTATTTCGAAGACGTACGGCTTGTCGGGTCTAATGTTCCTCAGCTTGCCAGGCCATGGGTCCGTTTCTGGCTTGCTACAGAACAGTCTGACTTTGACTTTGAACGTTCCTTCATTGAAAAGCTGTTGTTTGTTAGCCTCTTATATCCTCCCCACATCCATTATGGCTCCTTATTCATGTTTGCTGTGCTGATCTCAGCACACTGATCAGTTTGTGTATTTCACAAGCCGTGGTAATGCAATGGATCTCGTTTCTTTTGTGGTTGATCAGGCTACACGCCTGGGCAGGAGAGACTTGACTTAGGGCTAATGAATCATAGGATAACATTATGGAAGCACAATAAAGGGATCATCAAAATGTGAGTTGGACACACTGTAAGAAAAACAAGCCACGTCAGTGATATGCTGTATGTCAGTCTCACAGTTTTGGTTTAAATAAACATTTCTTGAGTGAATCTCTGCTGCAGCTTTTTCTGCTTATGGACTGTGAATGACTACTTTGTATCCTCTGATTTTCTTTTCTTGAGGCGTTTGCCTTGAATAATAACCAAACATAATAAACACTACGTGAAAACACTGCAATGGTTTTAATGTTTCTGGTCACATGAGTCATGGTTGGTTTTAATTGACCTGTATGTTCATGTGATATAAACAGGAAGTTAAGTAATGGAGATGAGAGACTAAATAACTCAGCTTAAATAGAACTGTTTGTTCTCCCCTGGGTAATGAGAAAGATAAGATGTTATGTGTTTTGTAAACCGAGATAACTAAGTGGACTTTCTGTGAAAGAAATGATTGTTTTCTCCTTTGCAGCTGTAAAGGTGTTTTTTTTTTCTTTTGTGCACTGTGGAATATGCAAAAAAAAAAGCAAGATAACCATTGTGAAAGATAAATCTAATTGTAACTCCCCTTCTAATTGATCACGATCAGCTCAGTTTCTTTCTCAGAAGAGCAGGCATTCATGGCATGGCATTTAAAGGTGTGATTCTTCTACACAATTCTCACCTCACTGCTGTGCAGACTTTACTGCTGGTAGTCACAATCCACTGACTCCTCACTGCCACCTGCCACAAGTCATTTCTTCTTCATAATGGCAGCTTATACCCTTCTGGTTACTTCACATTAAAATAATCTTCCATTTAACAAACACCCGTCAGACTAAGAATACTTTACCACAGTGGCTGCTTGTTTTAGGATCAAGCATGCTATGCCCAAAAATATAACACAATGCTGGAGAGCTAAAGAAACCAGCATTCTCTGAAACGTGAATGTGCTTTTCCAGTCAGTGCTCCGGAGTTCCAGTTTCTGTGACTGCACAACACCCATCCCCTCAGAATCACTGCTGGAATGTCTTCCACATAGGAGAACATGAGAGGGCCAAGTCAGCAGGACATGGGGTGGCAGGCCAGTTCAAGCTGGCGTGTGGGAGCAGGAGGTTCGTTGTGCTGAAAAAGGATGACAACGGATGCGCTTACCACATCTCGTAGTTTTTGTGGTGCTCTGTGGGCACAAAAATCCAACATCAGTACAACTTTGTGGATATTCATGATGGGGTTTGATGATAAAATATTACACAGGAAGTACAGTGTCTACAAAAAGTATTTACAACATTGAATGGCTGTGCATTTAATACGACTCTTTTGACTCTAATCAAATGAAAAACACTCTTTAATCTCTAAGTGAAAAGCAACCTAAATTAATTCTAAATATGAAACAACTTCTTTAATATGTCACACCTAAGCCATCACCTTAATAAAGGGATAAGTGTCTGTGTGCCCGTCTGTGTGACTGTCCAGAATAAGCATCTATGGTAGCCAATTTTGGACAAACGCAAACAATATAAAAGTGTCTGCAAACAAATCTCACGTTCCTCGTGTCACAAATTCTACATGTGGAGTCTTCCAGTTGTATGCTCCCAACCTCCCAAACACACACATTTTTACTAAAACACAGTTTAACAAACCACTTCTAGAAAGCACTCTTGTGAACGAAAACAATACCCGCTCAGACGTGACTGAGCTAATTGAACTACAGACCTGCTTGCCAAACACTGCACATAATCAGAAACCTAGCACACCCGCCATGAAGCTTGGTGGCAGCGGCATCCCTCCAGCAGATCCTGGAATACTTGTGAGTGCAGAGGGAAAAATGTCATGATCTAACCCACTAAATCTAGACCAGGGTCATGGGGTGGCTGGAGCCTATCCCAGCCAGCATAGGGCACAAGGCAGGAACAAACCCTGGCCAGGGTGTCAGTCCATCACATGGCAAACACACAGTCACACACAAGGGTCAATTTATCATCACCAATTCACCTAATCTGCATGTCTTTGGACTGTGGGAAGAAACATGAGCATCTGGAGGAAACCCACACGTGCAAACTCCACACAGGGGAGGACCTGGGATGCGAACCCTGGTCTCCTTGCTGTGAGGCATCAGCACTACCATTGTGCCACCATGCTGCCCAAGTGAAAAAATGAATTCAGCAAAATTCCTTGGAAATCCTGGAGGAAAACCTGATGCAGTCTGCAAGAAACCTGCATATTTTCCAGCAAGACAACAATCCTACGCATAATGCAAAACCTACGCAGGAATGGCTTAAAATCAACAGTGTTAATGTTCTGGAGCAGCTGAGTCAGAGTCCAAATCTCATTAGCTGTTCACTCACCATCTCCATTCAAAGCTTGAGCAGTTTTGCAAAGAAGAGTGGAGAAACATGTCAGTGTCAAGATGTTCAACGCTGATCAAGAGGTTTGTCCACACAAAATGAAGGCCGTCATGGCTGCCAAAGGTGCATCTACTAAATACTCACTTGAAGGGGGTGAATACTTATGCCATGAGTTATTTTGTGTTTTATTACTACCCCGTGGACAAACTTTAAAAATCAATAGACATTGTCATTATATCTGATCATGTTGAACTCTGATGGGAAAGCGTTCCCCGCGTGGGGAGAAAAGCACATGGCCATGATATCTCTGGCAATCAGCAGCTACCCTCTAAATCACATGGAGCTCTGATCTCTCTCTCTCAAAAACGTCAAACATTACTCCTTAACAATCTGTAGATGATAATGTTTGTTAAACAAACAGGTATCGCTAGCTAAGCAGAGGCAAGGTGCACTCCAACACGTGGCGAGACGTAGACCAACTCGAACAGAGGCTGGCGAGTGAATGAGGAAGGCCCCGCCACCCTGCTCTTGGCCCACAGCCATTCAGTTGGATTTGCGTAAATACATTGGTACCGCAAGCGAACTATGGTACTTAGCGCGATGACTGAAGTTGTAAAATCAACCAGAAAGTTCAAGCAAATTATAGAAAACAACCAGATCTAAATCTGTTAAGTAATTCTCCTGTGAAAAGGCGGACAGACATACAGACAAAACGCACGCCACGAAATTTTTAAAACCATTTCTTAGCGAGCACCTATGAGCCAAGGGTAACCTACATTCCAAATTTCAAGTCCTCATGGTTTGGGAGAATTCATGATGAGTGAGTCAGTGGTATTTGGCTTTTATATATAGAGATTTAGAATACTTTGCAGAGATCTGTTTTCACTTTCTGTTTATTAGTGTCAAAAAGGTCAAATTAAATCCAATGTGATGTTCCATAAAAATACAATGTGAAAACATCCAAGGTGCTGAATGCTTGTTATTGGCACTGTATGTAAGGAGCATGGCAGGTTGACCAGCCCTCATATTTTAGACATACAGTATATCTTCATTACTGCCATGTAAAATGTCACATATTGATAACAAACTAAGCATTATAATTTTTTCATTGGTGAGGAAGATCTTTTCATCAACCACCTCTTGCACTATCTTAGCTCACTGGAGAAGCAGGTGATCAAATCAGACAGAGACTTGTGACAAAGGGATGACACGCTCTGTCTTAAACATCTGTTGTAAGTCTTGAGCAATACTTTACCACCAAGTTGCAGACCCCGAAGAAGGAAGTAGTGACTTTCTGGCACAGCTGTGCATGTTGTTGGGAGAAGCAGATACAGAGGAAACATCAGTGGAAGACTACTGACATTAGGAGTTTCAGATGGTGGTCAGTTGCAGTAGCACTGTAGAAGAATGAAAGTACAGAAAGTTCATCTGTCCAATTCTGACTACATTTCACAAAGAGTAGTGATCTCACAAACACCATGGACTTCATCAGTTTTGTGAAAATGTCAGAGTAGCATTATGAGCAAGCCAAACTAGCAGAAGGAATTTCAATGTGGCACGACCCGTCCAGCTCTGAAGTGGTGGTCTGTAATCCATGATTGAAGGTCTTTTAATTTACCGTATATACTCGCGTATAAGTTGGGTTCTGAAACCCAAAAAATCGAACATAAAATCAGACCCCGACTTATATGCCCGTTCAAAAATACGACACTTACATTTTTTTTTTTACACATTTTCTTGCTTCCTCCAATCTAGCATCAGTTTCTCAGACACATCGAATTTTGTTGCAGCAGCACAGTTACCAATTTCTTTCGCCACTTTTAACAACTTTTAATTTAAAACCTGCTTCATATTTTCTTCTGATTGAATGCTCCATCGTTGATAAGGGATGCTCTTATGGTAAAGGTGTATGAGGGTGTGAGACACAGAAAACACAAAAAAGTGCAAATGTAGCTTCGGAATAGTTTGGGTATTACCATGTGGTACGTAGGCACAATACATAGATAAAAAAGGCAGTGTGCTCCATGGTTACTCTCTCAGGTGGATGTTAGTATATCATAATCTCTTGGACCAATAGCGTGAGTTCTCCACATTCGACTGACATTATAAAATACCGGAAATTATACAATAAAAACAAGCCCCGACTTATCCGTGGGAGAACTTAGAACATGAGTATATACAGTAGCTTTCTTTGATGCTTTCCTTTCAAAGAATAATGTGACAATTTTCAAAGAACAGCTCTGGTTAAGTCCATAGCCTTCAGCAGTCACTACAGAAATGCAACTATCACACTCAATGTCCCAGCCAAGTGTGTCACAGAAAAAAACTGGTATGACACAATAAGAACGGGTTGGGCAATGTCAGTCCTAGAGGGCCGTAGTGGCTGCAGGTTTTTGTTCCAATACAGTTGCTTAATTAGAAACCAATCCTTGTCAGTCTCAGACCTTTAATTTTATGGCTTGTTAGTCTCCAGTGTAAGGTTCCTATATCATAGATTTTTTCCCTTCCAAGGAAATCATCCAAATGATCTGAACACTAAAACAGATAATTTTCAGCCTGTCACATTTTTCTCTTAAGTGTTTTATTAAACCAAACAGTGCATGATGAATACACACAAGTGTAAATGGAAAGAAGTTTGATGGAGAACTGCTGGCTCCTTTGTCATTTACATTTCATTTCTAATAAGGAGCCATTAAAACAGTGAATGCAGTTGTTTAAGACGGAAATAAGCAATTAAAGGTGGGGAACCTTAACAAGCGAGACCACTAAAATGAAGCATCAAAATGACACTTGAGCAATAAGTGCTTCATCAGCAGTAGTTAACTGCAGTCAGTCATTTTTCAACCCTCTAGATCCTAACACAGGGTCACGGGGGTCCGCTGGAGCCAATCCTAGCCAGCACAGGGCGCAAGGCAGGAACAAATCCTGAGCAGGGCGCCAATCATTCATTCATTAAGAAACTGGGTTGGAACAAAAAACCTGCAGCCACTGATGCTCTCCAGGACCAACATTGCCCACCCCTGCATTAAGATATCATTATCATGGCTTGCACATGTTCTGGATGATGTACAGAACAAGCCATTTCAGTGAGTGTGACACACAATTAATAGATTCCTACAGCATTAAATGAGCCGCACCATACTATGGTAAAGAAATGAGTGGTCTGACCTAACTATGAACATGCCTGAAACAACAACCCGTTATCCTGTGTGTTAGGGGCTCACAGAGGTCCTGTACATGTAGAAAATGCCAGGTCATATTTCGTTCAAGGAGCTCCAAGGGGTATTGTAACACAAAATAACACAGATAGAAGTCAGACCAAAGACCAGTTGGTAGTTCCCAAGAAGACTACAGAAAAATTCCATTCCTCTAGACAGGAGAAATGGTTGGCATTGGATTGATGGCTTCTCTTCCTATTAGCAAGTATATGAATGTCTACCTAATAATTGTGGTTGACATTGCTCCATGTGGTTGGAGCAATGCAAAAACTCAATATATTGATGCTGAAGAACAAACAGTAATGCAACTGGGAGTCTGACAGTTCATGGTTTCTGACAGAGGCCCTCAATCTGGAGCCACACAAATTAAGAAACTGGGTGAGATACAGGCCTGGCAGGGAGCACAGGTATAGTGTATGCTTTGGGTTTAAATGAAGGAGTGGATGTTTTGCCATTGATTTCTTAGGTGCAAATAAGCTCAACATTTTGGTTGACTATTGGTGCAAAGATTTGTCTATCAGGGTAGCTAATGGATAAGTTAAGGCTCTGTGTTCACCGACCAAGTGCTGAAATGGTTCATCAAGGAGACATCTCTATATGAAAGTTACCTGTGAATGATCAGTCTTATCAGATGAGACCCAGAAGTTGCATTACAAAGTGAGGCCATGTTCAATGAACATACCCCTTCACTTAGTGTTCATGTGTGCAACTGAATCTCTGTATAAATCAATCTCTTGGCATATTGTAGTTCATAAAAGACCAGAACTCAGTAGTAAGAGAGAGAAACAGACAAGAAGTTAGTTGCAAAAGCAATGGCTGTCTGCTACTGCAGCAAGTGCCAATAAAACAATTACTAAAATCCTTCCAAACAGAACAAATTCACCAATAACACACACAAAAAGGAAAATGCACAAATCAAAAATAAATGCCCATTTGGAATATTTATGACTGCACCAAATTCTTGCCAACAATGACCCACACTATTCCTTGTAACTCTGAGGTCTAATCTGAAGCACTTTCTACAGTGCTACCAAATAATTTGCGGGTGAATAGCAATAAGATGACCCCCTAGCACCTGCACAGTCATTTCATGTTAACACGGGGCTTTCTTCACCAATCCCCATAGACGCTCTTTTGAATTTTTCCAGTAGGAAATTTTTATAACTATCTCCTTCATTCTCATGCTTGAGAGTCTTCTTCTGTTCTTCCACGTCCCTGTCTCTTTCTCTATGTGCCAGCAAACTGTACACACTTCGTCCTCCATAGTGGCAGACCTCTGCAGGGATGATGGTCCTGTTTTACCCAGAGGGATGCATGCGCCTGTAGGCCTCCAAGCCCCATATATATGCTATAGGCAAACCTCAGTCAAACAGCGTCCTTGTACCACTATAGAGTCACTTTCACTGTAGCGCGATAGGTATGTGCACTATTAACAGTTTATAAGGTATTTCTTGGACTATAAATAGTTAAACACATTAAATTATATTGTGAAGCATTATTCCTGTGATGTGGCCCGTCACACCATAAAAAAGGTGTCTGCCTCTTAAACAAAAGACTTTTTTATCAGAGTAAATTAACATGGGTAATGGCAGTCTTTTCCTACAGAAGTGAAAAAGACTTTAAAAAAATGTAGAATAAGATCAGGAAAAGTTAAAGCGGAATGCAAATTATAACAGTATCATGTCAGTCTATATTGCCTTAGGCTTTAGTCTGAAGGACAAAGTGGGTGTTGCTGTATGTGATAAGCATTCAATGGCAAGGCCTTCTCTCTATATAAAAAACCAGATTTGACAGAGATACAGAAAGCCAGCATTCTAGGAGGACACTTATTTTACTGGCTAAACTGTTCTTCACCTCTACTGTTAAATATTTGATCAGCTTTCTTTCTGAATTTCATCTGGTAACCCAATGTTTTATTCAAGAGAAACTGATGTCTTCTTAGACTTTCAGACCAATGACATTCTGAAATGACATTCAGCTCAAGTATGGGGACTGAAAGCACCTTCCCTGGGCCTGGAAGTTGTTCTCTCCTTTAAACCCATAAGTCTGGATGTGCAGAAATCTATGCTAATGCCTTGGAGGAATTTGTTTAGTTCTTAGGTCACCTCTTCTAAGCCAAGCTTTGCTGAATCGAATCTAGAATAAAATCATTCTTCAGGAAGGAAATCTGAGCACCTAAATACTTAGACAGCTTAACACAGCAGGATACAATGCATCAAACCCAACTCACTTTATTTCTAGAAATACCCAAATAGCATTTATGGAAATAATTTGCTTCTTGAGCAACAGACATTTGGAAATGTAGCCTGCATTTAAAAACAGGAAGACATGATCTAGCATGTGTGAGATATCTTAAAGCTGTATGAGTATAAATTAGTTCTTCTTTCTGAAATAATTTTAAAGAATTCATCAAAATGTCAGTTTTAAACTTAAATTGACAAAAAGTTATAATATTGGCCACATGACCATGTATGCATATTCAGGGACCCACTATCAATATTATGGGCACAAATCCAGAAGACAAAATAACTGCATTGGTAGTGTTGTTTACTGACAAGCACATCAGTTAGCGATAAAAGCAAGCTAAATCCCCATTTTAGTTTATTTAATGTAGTTATTCACAATGTTGCCTCAAAACTTTCCTACAGTGTTACAAATATAAATAAATACATACATAAATAAAGTCATATACAAAGTAGAGTAGAGTTTAAAAGAAAATGAGGAACTTCAACAAGTTGTTATTTCAATAAACCAAATTAACAAAGGAGAGAACAATGTCTACACATGAGAAAGAAATTATATGGTAGATAGTTCAGTGGGTGTATGCTTCATCTGTCAGTTTTTACTCTTGTAGATGTGCTGATGATGTTATGGTTAACTGTTCCAAGATCGGCTGTGCCTATCATCCTGGTGGTGATATAAGAAATATGGGATCCAGGAACGCCTATATCAGGAAAAAGAAAAGAAATCTATTAGCCATAGAGCAGATGTAATGAAAATCCTGCTTTGCTAAACTTTGAATATTCATGACATTAAAAATGTTTTTTTTTTTAAATAAAGCAAATTATGTATGATAGTCTTATTAGCATTTTTTTGAAGTTTGAGATAATTGTGGAGTTTTTGATGTGGGGTGGTACGCCAATCTACATTTATAGCTCCTTTTATGCTAGATATGCTGGGGTAGTAGATATTTTGTGGTTAAATGGGCTCAGGTTCATTATGTAGAACATTAATTTAACCTAAGATTGGTATTGACGCTTTAAAACTTTATGTGTAATTGAAAGCTATTAAGATAGCATACCAATACATCCCACACAGTAGCTTAGTAGGAGACATAATCACCTCACCAACTCCCATTTAGTATTATAATGGTAGTATTAAATAATTTATTTAAAACACAACTTTGTAAAACTCAAGTACACAGTATGGTAAAGAACACAACAAAAAGATAACTACATAATACTTGTACATAAAGGTAAGAGTAAAACCAAATACCAGACATCAATCTGCAGGCCTTATAAACAGAAAGTATTTTGAAAGAACGTATCTTATCAATCTACAAATCAGAAACATTTATAAACAAAACATGATCTTAAAAATACTGGCAGGAGGGTTGTGAACATGATTTTGATATGTAATTTTATCTTTTAAATCTATATTAATGCTGTCAAATGACTTAAAATTTGTAATCATGATTAACTGGAAAATGTCACTTGATTAATCTCAGTTACTCACATGTTTAACCAGGGTAGTTCAATGATCACCAGTAGTCCCCTGTGAATGTAACTGCTGTACAACTTCTTAGCTGCTCAAACTGTGAAGATTTCTGCCTTTTTATTAAAATCCTTAATATGTGACAGATTACGTATGTAAGTATTATCAAACCTCACTGAATGACGTCTGTACCTTCAACTGTATTTACAGGTCTGCAATCTGATTCAAATAATTTTGCAGGAAATAGTAGTTAATGCTTTAGATTTTGTTTAACTCACAGGTTTTTGTTTAAGTCAAGTTGTACATTAATGAATTATAGTCTAGCATAGATTTTGCTGCCTAAGCCAAGGACGTTGTACTTCTCTTTTATTTAAATTTTCCCACACTGTTTACAAATATTGACAATTTTGTCATTTTAGGTGTCTGGGTGAGATTTAAATTAAAAGAAAGCATCACTAATTTATTCTTTTTTTGATTGGGGTTCCCAAACTTTAAGTCAACACACCCTAAAATGCTGTACCATTTTGTCAAGGTCACTTAGCAATGAAGCTCTGCTGATCTGGGATTTTGGTTAATACTAATAGTAGTCCTACTGCATGATTTTGTGTTATTTGAACCTGTTAATAAAAGCAAATTCTTAACTACAACAGACTATTGACATATATGTGATTAAATGTCACAAAATATCTCTAGGCCAGGATTTTTTGCCTCTTTTCTTAGCACAGTGCCTCCAGGAATTTAAATAACTTTTAAGTATCCCCATTTTCTTTCAGTCATAAATTGTTAAGTACTGAACTCTCGCTAGGCACAACTAAATGTATGATTTCTTAATTCACACTGCTCCCCCTAATATTGCATTTGAGGATTTTAACAAAAGAATACAGTGAGTTTTTTTGTGTGCTTTTATATAGCTTGTAGGTTTTCTGATGTCCATTAAATACTTCTTTAATGATTTGTTTTAATGCAAGAACTTTATCATTGTGTAATAGTGGATAAAAATGAGAAATTCCTCTAGTTTCCATCTAACCCACTATATCCTAACTACAGGGCCACGAGGGTCTGCTGGAGCCAATCTCAGCCAACACAGGGCGCAAGGCAGGAAACAAACCCCACCACAAGGCACACACACACACCAAGCACACAGTAGGGACAATTTAGGATCGCCAAAACACCTAACCTGCATGTCTTTGGACTGTGGGAGGAAACCCACGCGGACACGGGGAGAACATGCAAACTCCACGCAGGGAGGACCCGGGAAGCAAACCCAGGTCTCTTAACTGCGAGGCAGCAGCGCTACCCACTGCGCCACATGCCGCCTACCATTGTTTCCACATCTTACATTCATGAGTAGCGATCTGGGTAGTGAAAACTTCGATGAATGAAACCTGTTATCTTACAACGGTTGACAAACACGGAATGTAACTTCAAAACAACACGTCCTCCAAATACGAACCTGATTGAAAGAAATAATGATAATCAAATCCTTGATGACTGCAACACTCATAACAGTGACAAAACAATTACATTGACAATCAGGTTATGTTATTTTTAAAATGTTTCCTTTTCTTTTTCATAACTTCTTTAACACATTACTTCTCCGCTGCAAAGCGCAGGTATTTTGCTAGAATAAAACTCGATCTAAATCCATTCAGTAGTTCTGTTGTGAAAAGTAGACATACAGACATCCATCCCGATATATCCTAACTACAGGGTCACGGGGGTCTGCTGGAGCCAATCCCAGCCAACACAGGGCGCAAGGCAGAAACCAATCCCAGGTAGGGCGCCAACCCACCGCAGGACACACACACCTACACCCACATTAGGAACAATTTAGAATCGCCAATCCACCTAACCTGCATGTCTTTGGACTATGGGAGGAAACCCACGCAGACACGGGGAGAACATGCAAACTCCACACAGGGAGGAACCGGGAAGCGAACCCGGGTCTCCTAACTGCAAGGCAGCAGCGCTACCTACTGCGCCACATGCCGCCCACCATTGTTTCCATATTTTTAATATATGAAACATTATACAATTACATATGAATCCAGAACAAAAGAAGCACGGAAAAAACTCAAGTTACATATGACTATGGGTAATATAAACATGTGAACAACTTAAAGTCAACTGTGAAGGTTGTGAATCTTTATGTTTTATAGGGATATTATTGTAAATGTCAAGTTACAGTTTTGATAACTTTAAGCACAGATCTGTTTCCAACTTTAGTCTATTCTAGCATTTATTTTTAAAGAATGGATGAAGATTAGCAAACATTGTCAACTCTGTCTGGAACAAACTTTGTAATGAGGATTAATGTTAATAATACTAAAATAAAATATTAACTATGTGTATTGTATCATTTATAGTTAAAAATATTCTTCATTGTATATTATTCTGCCTTATTCTTTATAAAACTAATTTAAAAATGGTACAAAAAACAAGTTCACCAAAATTAAAAATTGAGAAGTTTTGGTGCAAGGTGAGGAAGGGACATGGACCTGTTCTCTTGGAGCCAACATGAGCATTGAAAGCCTTCAATTTGGAAAGGCAGGAGTGGAGTGTAACAACAGGAGCACCATGACATGGAATGGCGGAATCAAACCACAGTGGAGCATGGAGATGTGTGATGGGCCACTGAGTAACCCAGTTTTTTCTGTTTTTTTTTTTTTTTGTTTGTTCACTAGCTTTAAACCTGACTGGTTTTATGTAACAACTGAAGAACATTTTCAGTTACCTGTATGCTTATTTAAAAAATATGCAATTTATAGACAATTGAAATTAAATGTATAAAAATTGTAGTCAAGACATAAGCTTGTGTGACTGTGTCAGGACAAGGGTCTATGCTCCACCTGTGGCCCATCCTTCCACCATTGGTTGCTAATAGGATGTGTAAAGGGAACAAAGCAGTGACTCTCCATTCTAGTACAATGATTCACACAAGCCAGATGTGAAACTGGGGAGCCAGCCCAGATGTGGGGGGTTGGAAAAGAGGCAAGAGAACTATACCTTTCAGTTATATGCCCAAAAAAGAAGTATGGAAAGGAGGAATGAAAGTTTGCTAATCTTTATTACAGCAACTGCTCCAGGCACTGTAAAGCACACTTAATCTGCCTGCTGAGCAACTTATTAAAGAAGACTCACTTTATTAACAGGATATTGAAAAAGATGTGTCCATGTTTTAAATTGTCACAAGATGTTCTTAGTTTGTCTAGTGCTCCATGTTGATCTTTAGTGAGAGATATATATAGTATTGTGTAAAAAGTTTCAGGCCTCCTAGGAAAATTTTAAAACTAATGATTTGGGCATTAATGTGTTATTTACTTGAGAAAACGTTAACATTACACTAAATACATATTAACACAATACAATAAAAAGTGACAAAAAGATCTTGTGTTTTTAAAACAAGTCTGTATTTTAAATTGCTTCCCTTAGAACAGGGGTCCCCATCTCCCATCCTGGAGGGCCCCAGTGGCTGCAGGTTTTCATTCTAACCCTTTTCTTAATTAGTGACTTGTTTTTGCTGCTAAATAACTTATTTTGAATTAATTTTATTTGACTTGCTCTTGAAGACTTAGACCCCTTAATTGTTTCTTTTTCCTTAATTAGCAGCCAAACAATCATGAGATACAAAATGAGTCAAAACATGACCAGCAAACTGTGACCATCACACAATATCTGGTCTTGGGAATGCTGATCTGTTCAGGTCACCAAAACATTTTAACAGTGCTCTTAGAAAAGAGAAAATCAACAATTTCAGAGGTGTATGCTATTGTAAAATGAAAGCAGCATCAAGCCATGGAATTAAAGAACGGACTTGGCGCCTAATTAAGCAACTGGTTGGAGTAAAATTGGTTGGAGTTTGAGGCCCTGACTTAGTTGGTCTTCTGTTGCCTCACTAACTTCACATGTCATTTCTGTTTGGGTGCCATTTAAGGAAAGAAATGTAGCAATTCACAGGAACAATGAAGAAATTCAGGAGAACAAATCTTAAAAACAAGTACAGTAAATTAAAATTAATTCAAAAGAAGTTAATTGGCAGTAAAAACAGTGCACTAATTAAGAAAAGGGTTAGTATGACAACCTGCAGCCACTGGTGCGTTCCAGGACTGGGGCCTCATGCATAACGGCGTGTGTAGAATTTGCACTATAACATGAAGTAAGCACAAAAGCTGAAATGTGCTTATGCACAGAAAAATCCAGATGCAGGAATCTGTGCTTACTCCAACTCCCGCGTTCTTCTGCTCCATAAATCCCGGTCAGCGTGAAAAGTAATGCTCGTGCACGCGCGTGCTGTCCCACCCAAACTCCTCCCAGAATTACGCCTCTTTGAATATGCAAATCAATATAAATCGCCCTTAAGCTCAGCCTTCCATGAAAAGATAATGGGAAAAGCACAGGGAAAATATAAGAATTTCAGTGAATACCAAGTGGAGGCAAAGGAAAAACATACTATTTGTTGATTTAAACAGTGGAATAAACAACAAAAAGAAGATGATCGAGTGACATAGTGTGTCAGAGAAACTCAAAAGCTCAAGTTCACAAAGTCACACAGTGCCAAAATAAAAAAGAAGTCACATATCAAAGTCGCCGTGAAAAGGCGAGTTGTAGCCCACCATCTGAGCTTATTAGGGTACAGGCACATAGTGGGAAAAAAGCACGAAATGTCAACTTTAATCTCGAAATTTCCACTTTAATCACGTAGTTTATTTTGTCATTAAAGTAGAACATCATAAACTTCGTCTTAAATTCATTTAATTTACTAGTTTCTCAAGTCCCATCGTAACTAAAGTAGCACGTTAAATGCTTTGTTTTGTATTTGATCTTCTATGTGCTCTATGTGTGGGAATCACTACGTGCTTCCATTCTTTCTCTTTCTCCGACAGGACACAGAATCCATTACATCCATGATATTACAGCTCTCTGAATAATTAAAATACTGAGATGTATATGTGATATCATTTTCATGATGATTGGAATGAAAGCATGTTATTAAACATGGAAACACGATGGCGCAGTGATTTTTCACGTCTCACACAAGATGCTTGCTGCGCCATGCACGACCTTCGATGAAATAATTTATTGCAGCAGTACTGTCTCTTTCAAACGTACTAACCTCAGATTCCTGTCCTTACTTTTCTTTCTCCAAATACCCAATTGCCACACAATCGGCTCTGTAACAGACGTTAAGCCATCTGTAAGCTTACAACGATGATTCAATCAATCAATCAATCAACATTTATTTGTATAGCACATTTTCATACAAAAAAATATAGCTCAAAGTGCTTTACAAAATGAATAGAAAAATAAAAGACACAATAAAAAAATAAATATAAGTCAACATTAATTAACATAGAATAAGTAAGGTCCGATGGCCAGGGTGGACAGAAAAAACAAAAAAAAA
>JANRMT010027041.1:107657527-107669082 GCA_026402145.1 Polypterus bichir lapradei
ACACACACACACACACACACACACACACACACACACACACACACACAAAAACTCACATTAGGCAAGTTTAGACCCACTAATAAACCTAACATATAATTTTGTGGAATGTGGAAGGAAAACAAAGCACCCAAGAAAATACAAACAGACAATGGATGAAAGCACAGGTCCACTAAAATGACGAAATGCACTGATAACAACTGCTATATTAAATTTGATATATTTCAAGTTTTTATCTTCTTTGTTGAGTATATTACTCTAAGAGAATTTTCCATTACAGTTTGGAAGAATCTAGTTTTTTAATTGGACACTGTCACAGGTTGGTTCCTACTATGTACCTAATGCTTCTGTAATATGTTTCAGCTCTCTCAACACTGAAATGTATTAAGTGGGTGTGATAATGAATGGAAAGACAACTAATTAAATTATTAAATTACTAATACAATGAGGAGGAATATGTATCCAGTACAAATAAACTGTATTATCTGAAATACTTCCCAATTTATTACAGTCAGAGCTAAACAATCTGTGATCACTTTCAGGCTGATCAGTGGCTAGCATATAAAAAAGCAGTGCCAGACTTTAAAACACATTTGTATGTCTCTTGACGCCTAACTGGCTGTGTTTCAAACATACAAATATTGATTAACATCCCTTGAAAATGCATTTAATAGAAGTGGTTAGTGGTGTGCCTATGGACATTAATGCACATACAGTACATGCAAGCAATTACAGAGTTACTTCCCAGAAATGTGCATACCATGAAACATAAGGAAACTCAAAGAAATTTCCATCCAGAAAAATAAGGATGTCTTAGGTACTGCTAGCATCGCAAATGAACATTAATTTTTCAGGGCCTGACACAGAAATTCAAAGGTAGTTAGACCATCTTGTAGATCCTATTGTAACATAGTTAATGTTTGGGAAGCCCTTTCCCTTAAGCACTTAAAAATACATTTCTCTGCATCATCTATATCATATAAAATAATTCAAACTTCTTCATATAAAGGACACACTACAAATTACCATTTAACCCATTATCACCTCTTAATCAGAAGAAACACTGTGACATTTAAAGATAAAAGTCAACACATTGGTTGAATGACCTTTTTTAGTTTTTTATTTTTGATTCTCTTGATTCTTTATCTAACAACAAGATAAGTAAGACTAGCAAACCACTAAGTTGACCACATTAGGTCAAGGGGCAGCTCCTCACATTTTACTCTATGATGATTTAAAACAACTATTTATAGGACCCAGAATTTTCTCTTTAAAAATCATTTGCAACTGACACCAACTGTTTTTACTATAAAGCTTTGTTCCCAAGAAAACAGCAATTTGCCCAAGACAAAAGGCAGTCAGCTGAGTTGACAATACAAAACTGACATATTGAATGCCCAGTTACCATGGAGTTTGTGCACTCTTAAGAGTTTCCTTGCTCAATCCCAAAACATGCTATTATTTCGATTGTCTAATATGAACTTGACCTATTCAAGTATGTGTTCTCTCCAATACAATTATCCAATAGGGATGATTCCTGCCTGAAAGACTGGCCATTACAGAGTTGTTGAAGATTTAAAAATGCCACATCCCATATTAAAGGATCACAGTCTCCCTTATATAGTTCCTGTTGTTCCAAGAGCAGTCCAACCTTTCATTAATGTGGACCCCCAAGTACTTGTTGGAGTGGACCAAGAAACAACGCTCTGCACATGGCTCCTATACATTCATGTCTCAGTTAATTAAATAAAAATTAGAATTTAATTACATAAAAAAGTACATCGCACAAATGCTATTGATTACATGAATACTAAAAGTGAAGCACAGTCAGGTAGAAAGTAAGCATGTCTTTAAGTATTTAATAACAGCAAGAAAAAATTTAATTTCTGGTAGTGAATTCCACACAAAGTTTGGTTACTATGGTTTTTGTATTTTCCTTTTATTTTTTTAGATGTTCCATGATATAATAATCATGCCAATCATATAATTCTGTTCTGCCCTGTTTTTTGACTTGAAATCTTGATTTCACTATTGAAATTATTCTGCTGAAAATGTCATCCTAGCCTTTATTTCCATTTGGAAACAGAGCCTGAAGATGCTTTTGCATAGTGACATGGAATGGTATAAGAATCGAGCTGCTGATGCTCTATGTTTTAATTCGTGTCTCTGAAGATAACATAGTATAGATTTTCAACTTAGTTATTTGCAGACTTAAGCAAGAGTTGATCTGCCAGTGATGGTATGTGAAACTTGATTTATTTTTGTATAGACAAATTAAAGCTTCCAGAAACAACCCACAGAGACACAAGTAGAATAGGTCTCCTGGTGCTTTGAATCAGCAGTGCCAACAACTGTGCCAGAACACACTAACACAATAAATTTAAAATGTCAAGAAAAACAATTTATTAATCATTTCTCTTTTAAGCTAATGTGTTCTCATTAGTGTTAACAAGTGAACCACTGTGCCGAGACATGCTAGTACAATAAATGTTAAATATGTGATTAAACTATATTTGTGTCATGTGTACCTACTAAAATGAAATAGTTTATTGTAATTGTGCTACTGTTAATTGTAACAACAGATAATGAATCTGTGCACAGGAAGTAAATACAACACCATACATTAAATGCAGATAATATATAAAAGAAAAAAAAATCATGGCTATCAGTATTAATTGATATTGATTTTTGTTAGGGTATGGCATCTAAACTGCTTAAACTTTAGGAAGTTCTGCCTCCATTTTGTTTCCTAGCTGTACTTTATTTATTAAACTTACAGCATGAACTGTGTTGCTTAATGCAGTTGTCAACTTTTACTGTTATATATAATATGGAACCCTATTTTTCCCTCTTCTGTTCTTGTGTCCATTAATGTACTGCCAGTATTGATCTTGTAATTCTACTCTTGATGTACAAGCACATTTTTTCTTGTCATTATTGTAATGTAAAACGATCAGTTAAATAATTTTCACATGCAGTATTTTAAATTATGCAAATTCAATGACACCAAAAAGGCTTAAATACATAAAGATGGTGTGTATTTATACCATAACAATAAAACATTTGTGAAACAGTGAAAAAAATATTCATATTGCAATGTACAGTATAAACATGCACCAGTATTATTATCCTAACTAAACAAGGTTTTGGCACAGGATGAAATAGTGTAGAAGTTTAATGGTCACTTGTATTACCAATACAATATGAATAATGTCAGCAACAGAGTTTCGTTAGTGTCACCTGAAATGTTATAGTTTTGAAATAGGTGACGACTGACTCATTGGGTTTTCACAGTGAAAAAGGATATCACATGAAACATTTCCCTTTAAGTCATAATGCAATTTGACATTTGCACAATTGCCGCCTATTTTCATAATGCCGATCATACTGTATGCTAAGTTGAATTCAATTCACTACTATGAATCAGATTCAGATTTGTTATTGTATATTTTATTCAAACCAAGTAAAACAGTCATAGGCATGACAAAATACTGATATATCAATGTATTCTAACTGAAAGAAAAGGAAAATAGTCAACAGCACTACTTGCACACTAGATGACTCCACAGAATTAGAAGGAAACCATAAATAGCCACTAGGATTACATAAGTGAAGTTATCCCACAGTTCTGCTTGCATTGAAGATACCAGATATTTTTCTTTCCTAAGTTTGCCGTACAGAATAGCAAGAGTATTCCTCCAAGTAATGCAAAGCCTGAAACTGTGAAACAGTGCCTTTGCACAGGGCACACCAGTGCACTAGAAGAAAGAAAAATAGAGAGTAGTTCCTCCTTTCATTATTTTCTATCTAAGTACTCTAATACATATGCACCCTGTCCTCAATTTGCCTTCTGTGTTGTTGACAATGTTCTGGAGATAATTTTTTTCTCATTAATTAATTATGATTAATACATCACACGACAAAAATGGACACAAATATTGCTTGAAAACAATTATTTAATCTAAGTTTTTTTTTAATATATAAATTCAATTCAATCCAGTTTTACTGAGTAGGGTACAACAGCAATTAAATCCAGGGTAAAACATATGTGTTTAAAGCCTTGGGATCAACCAACTGCAAAGGAGGATTATTCACATTGGCAAAGATGAATTGCATTAAACTAGTCAGCTTTTCTTGGTGCACTAGAAGAGACACAAACCATCTTTTGGCTACCTGAAGATAAAAAACATTCTTTCCAAAGATCAATTTACAACAGTAATCCACGCCTTCATTACAACCCGATTGGACTATTGTAATTCGTTGTATGTTGGTGTTAGCCAGTCCACCCTGTCTCGGCTGCAGCTAGTGCAAAATGCTGCTGCACGCCTTTTAACTGGCACGTGAAAGAATGAGCACATCACATCTGTATTATCCTCACTGCACTGGCTGCCTGTTCAGTTTAGAGTTCATTTTAAGATTCTTTTATTTGTTTTTAAGTCCTTAAATGGGCTTGCTCCGCCCTACCTCGCTGAGCTGCTGCATATGCACTCTCCTTCCCGCTCACTCAGATCAGCTAGTCAGCTGCTTCTGCATGTGCCTAGGACTCAGCGAAAGCTCAGGGGGGATAGGGCTTTTTCCGTTGTGGCTCCACGGCTTTGGAATTCACTGCCGATCCACATTAGACAGGCCTCCTCCCTGCCCATTTTTAATTCTGCTCTTCAGACTTACCTTTTTAGTTTGGCATTTGATCCTGTGTGAGCAGTTGATTTTACTCTGTGTAAACTCTGTTTAGTTGTTTTTACTATGTTTTAATTTGTTTTATTTATTGTATTTTATCTACTTATTTATTATTTTGTCTTTGTTTAAAATTTATTTTAGTCTATGTTCAGCACTTTGGTCAGCGGCTGTTGTAGGTAAAGTGCTTTATAAATAAAGTTGACTTGACTTGACTTGACTTGACTCCAAATGTGTTCAAAAGAATCCATTTAGAGTTTATGATCTCCCTCAATATGAGGAAGAAGCTCGCCTCTTAAAAAGGAGGGAGTTAAATATCATTATTCCACACCTGAACAAAGCCATTCTAGAGAATCTCAGGTAAAAGAAAGAACATAGATAACTTACGACCTAGACTTTTAATATAAAGACAAGGTTGTGCATGGATTAGTCTTACTATCCTGGGCCGGCACTTGTTAACATTGTGCACAAGCTCACACACCTATCTGTGCTACTGAAGTAATGTTTAACGTTCAAAGATACTTGGTTTCCATTTCCCAGTTCTGCTCTGTGTGGAATTAACATGTAGACTCTGTCAGCCAAATTCAACCTTTTCACCTTTTTGATTGGGGGTTTACACAGTAGCTCCAATAGGCATGTTCAGAGTGTGCTCAATCAGGCTACGTAGGTCAACTGACCAAAAGTAGCTTGCCAGAGAATACCACTTCCTAGCTACGGGGTGTGACGATTGTATCTCTTTTCAGGTCAAGATTCATTTAACCATATGCAATTAAATATAAGAGTCAATTTTTGTCTTTTCTCCTTAGAACTATTTGCCAAGACTAACAGTATCAGGAGCCTATGTCTTATAACAATCTATCTCTTATGATCTGAGATGCAAGCCTTCCTACTATGCCAAGGTTACTATCAAAGTGGTGGACTCCAATTCTGTACAATTTCTTAAATTACTTTAATATTATACTGATAGCCAAAAACTTATACTGTATACATATACATGCGCACATGGTATGTTAATATAAGCAACAGTTTTAAAATACAGAAAAGAAGTTATGTTAGAATCTTTTGTCCTGTATTAGAACCACATTTTGCACATTAAAGCAGAACTATGTGTAAATAGGACAAGTTTAAAAATTAAAAGCTCGAAGATAAGCTCCACTAAAAGCAGAGTCATGATCCTGGGACAGTGGTGGGCAAAGTTTTAGGCTCAGAGGTCACACTGATTTTAAATACTAGATCATGGTCAACATGCTGTGTTTTTCATTGTGTTCAATACTGTATATGTACCTTTTTTAAATAACACCTGGAACAGTCTTTTATAAATAAAGAACTTTTGTAAATAAAACTAGCTTTTTAATGTTAAAAGAGACATATAAAATGAGTACATATAATTATGTTTTTTTGTTCACTTTTACAGTTTTCTGGTGGTTTTTGTCCAGGTGTAGTTATGCATGTCATAAATAATCTATTTACTGATTTACATGTATTGATTACATTATTTTACCAGCTTTGCTGTTTTGTGGAAAATAACGGGTTTTTCATAGTGAAAAAAGCAAAACACATTTTCCATTTGGCTAGAATTTATTCTTTGATGTAATTAAAAGCAAGACATACATTGCTTATCAAAACAATTAGTTAGAGAGTATTTTCCAAAACCTAAAACAAATTAAATGATTCACATTTACAGACTGACATTCTGTGTTGTCACATCATAACAAATTTAATGCATTTTTAACATGAAATGCTTGACATCAGAAAAATATCAGTTTACTCAGATGAATCCTTCTCCGTTAGCTCAGTGTGAACAGTGAAGGTGGTCACTTTGCTTTGCTAGCCTATAAAAATGTGGTGCCATTTCCAATACTGAGATCTGAAGTATGCCAGACAAGAGTTCATCATTCATTAGAGATCTGTATTTGGATTTATTACAGTATTATTATTGAATACAATACTGAAGCAGAAAAACAAAGGCAGTGTACTGTAGATTTTCAATTATTGCAGGATGCTGGGAAAGACTGAAAACTATTTAGAACATTAGAACACTCTAGACGAGAACATGCCATTCAGCCCAACAAAGCTCGCTAGTCCTATCCATTAATTTCCTCCAAGAAAACATCAAGTTGAGTTTTGAAAGTCCCTAACGTCTTACTGTCTACCACACTACTTGGTAGGTTATTCCAAGTGTCTATCGTTCGTTTTGTAAAGAAAAAGTTTCCAACTGTGTCTCCGTGTTATTGATGAACCCATTTTAAAATAACAGTCTCGATCCACTGTACTAATTCCATTCATAATTTTAAACACTTCAATCATGTCACCTCTTAATCTTTTTTTGCTTAAACTGTATAGGCTCAGCTCTTTTAATCTTTCCTCATAATTCAACCCCTGTAGCCCTGGAATCAGCCTAGTCGCTCTTCTCTGGACCTTTTCTAGCGCTGCTATGTCCTTTTTGTAGCCTGGAGACCAAAACTGCACACAGTACTCCAGATGAGGCCTCACCAATGCATTATTAAGGTTGAGCATAACCTCCTTGGACTTGTACTCCACACATCGTGCTATATATCCTAACATTCTGTTAGCCGTCTTAATGGCTTCTGAACACTGTCGGGATAGTATAGTGGATAGTATAGAGTCCACTATGACTCCTAAATCTTTCTCATAAGGAGTGCTCTCAATTTTCCAACCGCCCATTGTGTATTCATACCTAACATTTTAACTTCCTATGTGTAATACTTTACATTTACTGACATTAAATTTCATCTGCCACAAATCTGCCCAAGACTGTATGCTATCCAAGTCCTTCTGTAATGATATAACTGATTCCAAATTATCTGCTAATCCACCTATCTTGGTATCATCTGCAAACTTAAACAGCTTGTTACTTATATTCCTATCTAAATCATTTATATATATTAAAAATAGCAGTAGCCCTAGCACTGACCCCTGTGGAACACCACTCTTAACATCAGCCGGTTCTGAGGTTCCTCGCACCATCACCCTCTGGTTCCTGTGTCTCAGCCAATTCTGCACCCATCTAAAAACATCACCCTGAACTCCCACTTCTTTTAATTTGATGCCCAACCTCTCATGTGGCACCTTATCAAATGCTTTCTGAAAGTCCAGATAAATAATATCATAAGCTCCACTTTGATTGTATCCTTTTGTTGCCTCCTCATAGAATTCCAGCATATTAGTAAAACACGACCTCCTTCTTCTGAACCCATGCTGACTGTTCAGAATAACTCCTGTCCTTGCCATGTGTTGCTCAATCTTATCCTTAATAATTCCTTCCATTAATTTTCCTGTGATGCATGTTAAGCTTACTGGCCTATAGTTGCTTGGATCTGCCCTGTCACCCTTTTTATATAATGAGATGATATTTGCCATTTTCCAGTCCTTCGGAATCTGTCTAGTGTACAGTGACTTCCTAAAAATATGTGTCAAGGGTTTATATATGTATTCACTAGCCTCCTTAAGAACACGAGGATAAATATTATCTGGTCCTGGAGATTTGCTTGATTTCATCTTATTTAATCTGAGCAGCACTTCTCCCTCTACAATTTCCAAATCCCTCAGTACCTCCTTAGTAGTCGCGTTTAATAAAATAATAATAAAATGTTTTTCCTAAAATATAATCAAAGAATGTACTGAAATATGTATAGTCTATGTGCATTTTATATTTTATGCTGCTGCTGGAACAAATTATTTCTATCTCTGCACTCATCCATTAACAGTAGTAAGCCCACATAGTACTAAAGTGGACAATAATAATTATTACATATATGCAAATGTCTGGTTTGGATATGATGACTTCATATTTATCGTATGAAATTATTTCTGTAATTATCTTTATTGATCCTCTGTTGTTAGTATAGACTCAAATACTGTGCATGCAATTGTGTAATTAATACATAATAATAATAATTCTTTACATTTATATAGTACTTTTCTAACTACTCAAAGCATTTTGCAAACTCCACACAAGGAGGACACAGGATGCTAACCTCTGATCTTCCTACTGTGAGGCAGCAGCGCTATAACAATCTTGCGCATAATTATTTTAAAGACACATATGTGATTTTAAATGGTGAATCTGAAAGATATACATTAAAAGCCCTTGATAGAGGCATTTAAATTATTATTACAACAAACACAGCAAGAGAAGCAAGCAAGTCTGCCCGAACCACAAAGGTTTAATAACAAATAGGCTCATTGACTAACTGACTGATAAAAACAAGGGAGCAAAGTTAAATTTAAAAATCACACAATCAACAGTCTGAATTGTTTCCAATTTCTTTGTTAAATGTCTGCTTATTTTCAATTAGAAATTTCTAAATGATCATACTGATATCTCAGGCTCAAACCATTTAATTTAATTTTTGTTGAGCAATCACAAGAAACAATGTTTTTCCTTTCTCAGAACATTAGAACATTAGAACAATCTAGACAAGTACAGGCCATTCAGCCCAACAAAGCTCACCATTCCTATCCACTTAATTCTTCTAAAGAAACATCAAGTCTAGTTTTGATAGTCCCTAAATTCTTACTGTCTACCACGCTACTTGGTAGCTTATTCCAAGTGTCTACGGTTCACTGTGTAAAGAAAAACTTCCTAATGTTTGTGCAAAATTTACCCTTAACAGGTTTCCAACTGTGTCCACATGTTCTTGATGAACTCATTTTAAAATAACAGTCTTGATCCACTGTACTAATTCCCTTCTTGATTTTAAACACTTCCATCATGTCATCTCTTAATCTTCTTTTGCTTAAACTGAAAAGGCTCAGCTCTTTTAATCTTTCTTCATAATTGATCCCGTGTACCAATGGAATGAGACTAGCTGTTCTCCTCTGGACCTTTTCTAGTGCTACTATCTCTTTTTGTAGCCTGGAGAAAAAAAACTGCACACAGTACTCCACATGAGGCCTTATCAGTGCATTATAAAGCTTGAGCATAACCTCCTTGGACTTGTACTCCACACATCGTGCTATATGACCTAATATTATGTTTGCCTTTTTAAATGCCTCTGAACACTACCTGGAAGTTGATAGTGTAGAATCCACAACGACTTCTAAATACTTCTCATAAAACGTATTCTCGATTTTCAGACCTCCCATTTCTGCCTCCTATGTGTAATACTTTACATTTACTGACATTAAATTTCATCTGCCACATATCTGCCCAAGCCTGTATGCTGTCAAAGTCCTTCTGTAATGATTTAATGGATTCCAAATTATCTGCCAATCCACCTATTTTGGTATCATCTGCAGACTTAACCAGCTTGTTACTTATATTTCTATCCAGATCATTTATGTACAGTATATTAAAAATAGCAGCAGCCCTAGCACTGACCCCTGTGCATTGCCATTCTTAACATCAGCCAATTCTGATAACGTTCCTCACACCATCACCTTCTGCTTCCTGAGTCTGAAACAATTCTGCACCCATCTTCAAACATCACCCTGAACTCCCACTTATTTTAGTTTGATGCCCAACCACTCATGTGGCACCTTATCAAATGCTTTCTGAAAGTCAAGATAAATAATATCATAAGCTCCACTTTGATCAAATCCTTTTGTTGCTTCCTCATAGAATTCCAGCATGTTAGTAAAACAAGACTTCCCTCTTCTGAACCCATGCTGACTGCTCAGAAAAACTTGCCATGTGCTGCTTAATTTTATCCTTAATAATTCCTTGTCTAATTCTTGTCTATCCTAAAAAAATCTACTTAGAAGTGGAACAGTTGCAATAGCAGTGCAATGCGAGCTTCATTCAAACAGGAAAAATTTCTTAAAAGGTAAATTAGTCCTTCTTAACAGTTTTGGCTGAAACTCACCTTAACTGCACAGCATACTAAATTATCATTAGGGTGGGGGTTGCTTTTCTTGTATACTGTATATGACTGCTTTTGAGAAGGAGAATGGAGTCTTGGTCATGTTTTTTCAGATTGCAAACGTGACTTTCTTACATCTAATAAATGTTTCTTTCTTTACAAACTTATGCATGAAGTGAAAATACAATTGCTTGTAAAAGATTAAATTCCACTCAATTTTGGGTGCTTTTTAATGCAAAAAATATACTTGTGGTGGATTTGCATTCATTTCTGTTTGCCATAATTTAAACCTGTTTTCAGCATTATGCTCTTTTCTCATTTTCCAGAATTAAAAACTATGTCACTGTTCTCTTTACAGGGAATTGTTTAAAAAAGCAAGTATAAGGCTGTTGATTGGATACTTGTTCATATGCATTGTGTCCATGGATGTAGTGTAAGTAGACAAAGACATCTTGATCTCATTTCTTTATGGTCGATTTCTGTACTGTAACTGATGCAGTCCCGACTGCCTACTCCTGCTTGATGCTGCTACTTATAAAAAGTACAGTATATTTAGTTGTGAGTAAAATGACCATCTTCTACTGTTTTTGTGGCTGAATAATGTGCTAATAGAGCTTTGCATTTACTTAACCGAAACACCCTTGTCTGTAACTGGGGATTACATTTTAATCATCTTGGAAATTTTGATATTGATAACACCTTGCCTTTTTTGTGACTCCAATGTAATATTATATTGCAAAGGGAAAAGGACAAGGGATTTCTCTCATTTCATTGAACTTTTTACCATCATTATTCTAAACATTTATAATTAAAGACAATGCTTATAACTTTAAACCAGCACAAATTGCTAATTGTGCAATATGGTTCTATTAAAACATTAAATGGAATTCAAATTTAAAGAACTCCCTATGAATAATTATATTTAATTGTGAACAAACTGAATGTCCATAATGTAAATAAAGAAATAAGAATAAATGAAGAACATTAGACTATCAATAATACTCATAATAATAATAATAATAATAATAATAATAATAATAATAATAATAATAATAATAA
>JANRMT010027041.1:107671473-107711609 GCA_026402145.1 Polypterus bichir lapradei
TAGATAGATAGATAGATAGATAGATAGATAGATAGATAGATAGATAGATACTTTATTAATCCCAAGGGGAAATTCACATATGGAGCTGCTGGAATGGCTGCCACTCGCGGCGGCGCCGGATATACTGTAGATGTGTTTAAAACTAGTTTATCTAATTTATTTTAAAAATAACCTACACTGAAAACTTGTATGTTTATAATACAAAACCACTAACAATATGCATTTTATACACTGTAAAGATTAATATATAATTAATAATTAATATTTTTAAACAAAAGAGTGAGTTAATATTACAGAACATTAACTGTTCAATAAGGTACCAGGTTCATCACGAAATTAATGAGAGTAATATCAAAGATAATTTTATTGCAAAAATAATTATATGCTAAACGTTTCTTCTTTAAAATTGCTCCCCTAAGATGTAACACATAGTATCCATCAGGTCTACCTTCCCAAAAGCATTTTTGGAAATTTTCTTCTGTGCTTGATGTTTTAACGTATTTGAAAAAGGCTTCCTTTTAGGTTAGTTTCAATTTGGGGGAGAGAAAGAAGTCACACAATGAAAGATCTACTTAATATAAAGGCTATGAAGCATTCAGAAGTGTTGGAGGTTAGAAACTTTGACATGAGTGAATAGGTGCATTGTCATGGTGGAGGATCCTATTTTTAGCAGTTTCACTTTGAAGATAACCTTGTGCCAATGACAAAATTAAGAGTAAAACCTTTATTCCACAGACTTTAAAAAAACACTTTTTTTCTATGTTTCCTTTGCAAATTTTAGTAAGTTTCATGTAATAATATTCTTGTTTTATATTTGTGATGAAGTTGAGACACATACTGTTCATTATTTCACAGTTGCTTGAAATACAGATAATGAAGCATGTTACAGCAAGTCTTAAAGAACGATCAAACAACAAGATGAAAAGCGGTTATGGAAACACTTAGATTTAAAAAGAAATCAGTCACATTAATTTTATGACAGATTATTTATACTCCTTCTTCAGTTATTCATTTGTTGCTTCTGAAGTTACAGTCCCTATGAAGTTTATGCATCTCTCCCTTCTGCTTTCAGCATCAGTAGCTGTATGCCTGCTGCATTGTACAATTTTCCTGTTGTCCGTTTTGAATAAAATAAAAAAATAAATAAATAACAAAAAGAGCAAACAGAAGTACATCCAAATAAAAAAAGAATTGCAAACCTTACACTGTAACAGTCTCTACAAACTGAACTTACTTGTATCAAATAAATTGCAGTGTTACTAAAATGTTTGGTTTATTTTTAGAATGTTTAATAAACTAGTATCAAATCCTAAGCCCAGGCACTGAATATATGAAGTTTGCATGTTATGTATGTTGTTTATTTACAAGTTCTTTGTCTGCTTGATTTTTTTTATAACAGGATATCCTTGCATATCCCAAAGAGGTTTATGTTATGCAAATTAGAACCTTTAAACTTGACCTGCATGAATAAGTGGGGGGTATGGCCATTACGTCCAGTAGTGGACTGCCTTGCATCTGATGCTTTTGGGGTAATTAATGGTTCTTAAAAAGCCTGCATTGGAATAAGCAATTTTAGAAATGGATGGATGTTTTAAAGTGTAAAATGGAGCCCTAATGTGTAAATTCCAGATTTGCTGCATGTCTCAGACATTGGAGGTGATGAAAAAGACTGCTCCTTCTAGTCACATGACTTCAGGGAGACAGAGTAGCACAGCAAAGCAGTGAAAATAATACAAGTAAAGTGCATGGAAGTCCAGTTGGGACTTTTACAGTTAATTTTGAAATTACCTCACCTCTAACAGAAGTGAAACCTCTATAAATGTGGGGAGTCTAATCAGAACATTTAGGACCACTTTAAAAATACCTACTTTGATAACTGGAGCTCTTTTAATTAATTTGAGTGATGAAGGAAACAAAGGTTTTCCATCATGCTTGAAACAGAAAGAAACCCTGTGGCTTTCCCTCTTTGTGGGAAAAATTCTCCCTAGCAGTCTTGTTTGTCATTGTGTTGCATAAAAAGACTGTGCAGGACCTGTAAAGTATATACATTTACAGTAGGCCCTGTAATTGTTGACACTGGTTGAGTTTTTCCTAATTTTAGGAAACACTTTAAGATTATAGTCGTTTATAGCCATATTTATAGTTCGGTTGAAACCTGTGCGTATTTCTTACCGTGTGCAAGACACTGAGCAACTAAAAAAAGAAGAGGATCCACTGATGTGGTGGAAGGACCATGCATTAGAGCTACTTCACCTTGCCAATGTTGCCAGGAAGCTGTTCAAGACTGTTCAATACCAGTGTGCACACTGTCTCACCTCACAGGTCACACATTAAATTGGACAATGTAACTATATTCACATTTTTTACATTTCTATTTACAATAAAGGAAACTAAACACATACTGTGTATGTAAAGCACTGCTGTTCACTTGATTTGGAACAGTTGAGTGGTTTATGGAGGTGTTTTGATAATGTTTACTTGTGGTTATCGCAAACTGGACATAAATGCGGTTAATGTAGATTATTTGTTGTTTATTTGTGTCTTTTTAAAGCACATGGCAAGCAGATTGGTCCATCTTATGCTCTAACCATTTGAACCAGTAATAAGAGAACATCTCAACATCTTGGATTATCTGAGTAGACAAAACATTTAACTTCAAATTAGATGACTCACCTATACAGTTAATCATTGGCCATTGTCAAGATCTGATGCTCCAGGTAAGATTATTCTATACTAAGGTGTGGTTGAATTGTTTTAAGGTAAGCAAGATAAACCAATCATCAGGCGATACAGACAGAAAACACATGTCATACTCTTTAAAGTACTTACTCCTTATTAAAATGTAGAGTAACCATGACAGTTCACAGTAGAGATTGCTTCATCTAATTAGCTTTACAACAGCCTGAAATGTGCACAAATGAAAAATATAACACTGTGAAAAGCAATTAACAAATAAATCACTCGAATTACAAATTGAACCAGAGGCCCAATGCTGCAATAGTTTACTAATAAATGCTCTGCAAATGAAGAGAGACTGCACAGGAGTTCCCCATCTTATATGTGCAGTTGTCTTGACAGATTACCTTTGGCTAAGTTGTACTATTTATTTATACATTGGCAAGATCTAAACAAGCAGGCAGTAATATTAACAAAGGGGAGGAAAAACAAAGTGTGTATAGCAATGGGTGCAGAGGAAATGATGGCCAAATAGAACCTTGCAGATTGCAAAAAAGCTGCAAGTACAAAATAATTAATTGACTATTAGGAAAAATAAAGGAAAAGGTATGTGAAATTTAAAGGAAAAAAAATCACTTAAATAACTGATACATCTGATGTCTTTGTACCAAGATGCCCAAGAACTCTTATGAGCTGCCTTAATTTGGTGATTTTTTTGTGGAAATTTCATTATAAGCAAAATAATGTTTTGTCAGTACACCAGTTAGATTCAGATTAAGGAAACTAGGATTCTCTTCACATATCTCTATTTTTCCCCAGGACGATTACAGAGTAATACATAGCAGCTGATATCATTTTAAAGAACAAATTCAAGAAAACCATAGCTATCAGATGCATATATACAAATATCAGTTCTCCACTGTTTAATACCACCCCAATCAAGAACTCTAGTTATACAGACCAAACTGTATGTATATGTACAGTTAGCCTGACTATATCTAGGCAATACTCTTTTACATGTTGCAAAGGCTTCATCTCCTTCTCAGCTAGTGAAATAGCTTTCCATGCCCTAAATAAAAGTTTATATTGTCATGCTCTAGAACTGTCTAAAATGTCATGATCTTCCCCACACATGTATGCCACTCACCTGGCAATGATGTTTGATTCTTCTCTTAGAGCCCACCCAGTTTACGTATTGGTAATTTTATTACTAGTTGATTGCTGTCAAACGCTAGTAACAGACCTGGCTCCAACAGTAGGTGCCAGTATCCGTATGTGTTTATTATTTGTCTAGCCTTTACCTTCCATCAATTGGGTAAGGGTAGATGTGCCAGTAACAAGATGCACCTGTTAATATAGCTGCCAGAATCATGATAATGCATAAGCCACTTCAGTGTCACAATCCTGTGAGACTTTTTTGTGTATCAAAATGTTTGGTCATTGTTTCCTGGTTTAGGTGCATTTGGTATGGTGTTTACATTTTTTCCATAGGGTTCTATGGATTGCCTCTAGACATTTTATTATGCTACTAAAATACAAAGTTACAGTATGCTATTGTGCTAACTAGCTGTGTTTGCCATATAATGGACTGGAGTCCCATCCACACAGCTGCTTCTTTCCTTATGCCTACTGCTACTAAGGCAAGCTCTGGACACTTGCTTAGTTACACTGAAAAACATTGGTTAAGGAAACAGATTGATGCATAGGTAAACTTAAACACCCACCCACACACACACACACACACACACACACACGCACGCATGCACACACACACACAAAGGAGAATAAACATTTTTTCTACATCTATATATTTCTTCTTTTCTGTTATTATGAAACAGAAATGTTCGGAAAAAAAAATCACTCCAATCATGAAACCATAAACTGCACTAATTTGTTACATTACTGTGATTATTTTGATTTTACCCATAAATCGCATTTTCACAAATTAGGCACATTAGTACATCTGTCAAATTTCTGCCTCAAATTATTTATGTGTCATAATGTGAAATACATCTATTGTGTGATCTGCATAACAGATGCCACATAAGCCAATACTTGTGTGGTGGGAAGTGTTGGCAATGAAGTTTGTGTTTGTACAACAAAAATCCAATTACACTTTGTAAGAAAACAGAATATAATGATATCTGAGATCATAAATCTTTACCTAATGCTAAAATGGCATCTACCCACGCCCTCTTGATTTGTATCTGGTGAGCCTAGCTACTATTTATAGTCAGAAAGCCACTAAAAACCAGCTCTTCAGGCTGCGTAACAGAATTATGTGAATCCCTAATTACAGGTTGTTTTTTTAAGGTTACAAAACGGCTTATGTTTTACTACTTAAAAACACCATTACCCTTGATGGCTATGAGCCTGACAAAACATATTTTCTAGCTAGCAGTTCTAAACACAGATAAAGGTCAGATTTCATGTGAGGTTTTATTGTGCCACAAACACTATAGATGCATCCCTATAATTCCACATTGTTTAATCATTATCTGGGACCATGTACTTTAGATTTATTTACTCAGAAATGGAAAACAGGCATGGCATATGTAAAGAAGGGATTTAATAAGGATCCCATCCATTTCAGAACAATGACAGATACCTTCAATCCCAGGTATATAATACTGAAAAATAAACTAGACTACTACTGTATGAAAACAATATTCCAAATGCCAGCCAACAAGAGTTTAGAAAGGAAAGTTCATACCAAAGAGTAATTTTGAACAGGCATGTACAACAAATAAAACAATATATACTGTATATAGAAGTATTTATTTAGACCCAAAATGAATCCTAAAGCTACAGTGCTTTTTATATTAGAGCTTATACTATGAAGTTTAGTTGAGTAGCATGCCATGATGGCGGGATCACTTTCCTTAGTTTGCACTAAGTTTTCCCCATCCACAACATGGAATACAGAGATATGAGACAAATTAAGTGCATACACACCAGTACGTATAATGCCTGCTTGCACAAGAGACTGTAACAAAATTGTGTATTATGCAGAATAGAGCTTTAATGAATTAAAACAATATTTTTTATGTTCTATGTAGTTTGATTTGTCAATTTCAAGATTGGAAGGGGGTAAAGAATTGGCAGCAGGTTAGGAAAATAAATAGAGGGAATGAAAATTTTTTGCCTGGTAACTTTACATTGACTGCTTGCACTAAGCAACCTTCTACTCATTGACTGTATCATTTGTGTACTTCGTTGTAATACTTTGCATTACTTATGAAGCAATTACACTATATTACATTTTCTACACTAAACTATTGACTTTTTACACGAATGATACAAATCTGCACCTTTCGCACTAGCAATAAACACATTTTCTTCAGTATGTACATCCACACATCTGCAGTAGGAAAAATATTGGGTAAATAACAAATGTTGTCATTAGGAGTCCCAAACACAGAAAAATTGGTGTGACAGTAAAAGTACTATACCTGTAAAGGCAGGGCATGAACCTAAACAGCCTACCCAAGGAAACTCATGCCAAATTCAGGAGGCCTCAAAACTGTTAACTGCAGGTTTACAACTTAGCAGACTCCAAACAAAGCAAACTATTAAAATAACAAAAAAAAAAAAACAAAAAAAAAAACAGTCCTACAATATAGCAAAAGCCCCACAAAATGAAGAATAACCTTAAACCTTCAACCTGTATGAACAGGGCAAACAAAGAGACTTTATAAACAAACAATTTATTAGAAAGAATAGAAAAATATTAGCAAAATGCTCAAAAGTGCAAAACAGGGCAAAAAAGCAGTTGTCTAAAAGGCAAACCTAAGCAAACAAGTCCAAGTCCATAATCCAGGAGAAAAAATCAATCAGAAGTAAACTAAGTCAAGAAAACCAGAAAAATCCTTCCAAAAAAATAAAAAATAATTAGAACATATACTAAACTGAGTAGCCTAATATAATAGCAAAATTCATTGAAAGTAAAGTAAAACTGTATTCTTTAATTATTTACTCCTGGTTCTTGTTTAAAGTTTTAATGTAAGCCCTTCTGAGACATACTTGTTGATCAACACAGGTTTCATTATTATTACTACAATTTTTGTTATTATTATTATTATTATTTTCTCATTATTGTTAGATGTAACCTACAATTTTTTTGTCCCCTTAATGTTTATGATTAGTCATAATTGTTACACACCTCATTTGTGAATTATTTTAATTTTTTAAACAGATATGCATTTACAATGCATTTACTTATTAATAATACTTAATAAACAGAGAAAATAAAAGAAAACTAGAAATAAAAAGTAAAAATAGCAAAACAAGGTTGTACCCTTCCACAAAAGAGAGACACAAGCAAAACAAACCCCATCTAGCATTTTAAATATAATACAACAAATAAATAGAATTTGAGAGTTAATCACATGCCCAGCATGCTTTTTCTAAAATAATACTGATAAATATGTTTTTCACACATCCTCTAAGGGAGAATTAGATTTTTTTCTAATTTAAGGTAATATAGAACATTGCTTACTCAATAAGTTACGGAAGGTAGGCTGGACTGGGATTCCTTCAAATGAGCAAAAGTCTTTTTCTTAGTAGTGTGGTATATGCTATTACAATCAGTTTACCCCCAAAAATCATAATGCTATCTGGGATTGCACCAAATATTGTTGTTAATGAATTTTGAGTGATTGTTGACAAGTATGTCAGGATTTTTGCCGAAATGATGTTAATTTAGTGCATTCCCAAAACATATAGCCTAGTGATGCTAAAGCAAGATGGCAGTATTCGCAGGTTGGATTTTGCCCTGGGTAAATTTTACGCAATTTTCAACTAAAATGTATTTAAAGTATGGGTGAGTTCTACTCTTTTTCTGTGACTCTAACTGAAAGGTCCTTTACCCACCATTCCCTAGGATCACTGAAGGGTAGATTCCTTGAAATATTTTTACATATTGTTGTTACATGCTGTCTTAATCTTCATCAAGACTAACCAGTGCAGCCTCTGAAAATAGATAAGGTTACTGTATATGATATTGAACAGATTACATTGGGTAGGTTCCTTTTAAAAAAATTTCAAATTTATATATGCAAAAAGTGTGCTGCCAGAAAACAAATTTTGCAAAGTAATTGATGACAACTTGGAAAAGGTGAAGGATGTGAGGGCAAAAGATAAGAACCTCTCTGCCTTGACATGTGTACTGCATTGGTTCCATATTTGAAGTAATTACTGGAGGACTAGATTGCTGATAAACTGATGATAGTGTGTATTGACTGGAACATAGAGCAGGGAATACAAAGATGATTTAGAGCATGCATAGCTCTATTTATTCAATTCCCCGAAAGTCTCTTCCTGCCTTCTTGAACCTTCCTGAGCTTGTGAAATATAACAAAACATCTTGTATGATTTTTCCACAGTACTTACAAAACTGTATTGTGATGGCTGTTATCCACAGATATTTAAACTTTTTTGATATTATGAACGAATAACAATCTGATCTGGTATTATGCTCTAACTATTAGTTGGGAAAAACCCACTTTTATGCAAATTTATTTTGAATCTGGAAATCTTATGACATTATCTTAACATGTAAAAGACAAATGGTAGAGATAATTGTGGGTCTGATATATATATATATATTTATATATCATCTGCATATTGTGATTTTTTTCTATTTGAGTTATTTTCAGATAATCCCCTTTACCTCTGGTTTCTTCTGGAGATGAATAGCCAATGGCTCAATGGCTAACACAAAAAGCACTGGTAAAAGCAAGCACCTTTGTCGAGTACGTAATTCTAATATCAAGAAATCTGAGTTTCTGCTATTAAAATGAATTCAGGCCACTGGACTGGTATGCAGATAGTACAATAATAACAAATGAAGCCAGTGACAAGACCCAATCCCGGAGTGAGTACCCAAGGAGTGGAGTCTGTCGATATCATCAATACAGATGTGGAAGACATTCTCAGGAACAGGTGGCGACATCTTCCATTCATCTGTTGGTTTCAAAGGTGTGCCAGGCAATGTTCCAAGGCTTTATACTATTTCTCCATGTCTAGGGCCCCCTCAGATGAAAAAGCAATTCCAAAAAAAGGAAACAATACTATGCAAACAAGGACACAATTCTGTGCTGATTTAACAGATAGAAGTAACAGACGGTTACAGCATCCCACAGTCTGACTATGCACTGACTATCCATCTTTTTTGTCATGTTGCTTGCCTGGAAGTTCTTTGTGTCAGCTTCTGTGCTTAATCTGGCGATGTGTCTGCTGTACAGCATGTGAGTAAAAATCAGGTTTTATAAGATATATTTTCACAGAGTACAGTGACATATTAAAGTTATGCCTACCCTGATATAAAGTAGTTTAATCCATGAAGATACAGTGCCTCCGGAAAGTATTCACAGCGCATCACTTTGTCCACATTTTGTTATGTTACAGCCTTATTCCAAAATGAATTAAATTCATTTTTTTCCTCAGAATTCTACACACAACACCCCATAATGACAATGTGAAAAATGTTTACTTGAGGTGTTTGCAAATTTATTAAAAATAAAAAAACTGAGAAATTACATGTACATAAGTATTCACAGCCTTTGCTCAATACTTTGTCGATGCACCTTTGGCAGCAATTACAGCCTCAAGTCTTTTTGAATATGATGCCACAAGCTTGGTACACCTATCCTTGGCCAGTTTCGCCCATTCCTTTTTGCAGCACCTCTCAAGCTCCATCAGGTTGGATGGGAAGCGTCGGTGCACAGCCATTTTAAGATCTCTCCAGAGATGTTTAATCGGATTCAAGTCTGGGCTCTGGCTGGGCCACTCAAGGACATTCACAGAGTTGTCCTGAAGCCACTCCTTTGATATCTTGGCTGTGTGCTTATGGTCGTTGTCCTGCTGAAAGATGAACCGTCGCCCCAGTCTGAGGTCAAGAGCGCTCTGGAGCAGGTTTTCATCCAGGATTTCCCTGTACATTGCTGCAGTAATCTTTCCCTTTATCCTGAATAGTCTCCCAGTTCCTGCCCCCCACAGCATGATACTGCCACCACCATGCTTTACTGTAGGGATAGTATTGGCCTGGTGATGAGCGGTGCCTGGTTTCCTCCAAATGTGACGCCTGCCATTCACACCAAAGAGTTCAATCTTTGTCTCATCAGACCAGAGAATTTCGTTTCTCATGGTCTGAGAGTCCTTCGGGTGCCTTTTGGCAAACTCCAGGTGGGCTGCCATGTGCCTTTTACTAAGGAGTGGCTTCCTTCTGGCCACTCTACCATACAGGCCTGATTGGTGGATTGCTGCAGAGATGGTTGTCCTTCTGGAAGGTTCTCCTCTCTCCACAGAGGACCTCTTAAGCTCTGACAGAGTGACCATCGGGTTCTTGGTCACCCCCCTGACTAAGGCCCTTCTTCCCTGATCGCTCAGTTTAGATGGCCGGCCAGCTGTAGGAAAAGTCCTGGTGGTTTCGAACTTCTTCCACTTACGGATGATGGAGGCCACTGTGCTCATTGGGACCTTCAAAGCAGGAGAAATTTTTCTGTAACCTTCCCCAGATTTGTGCCTCGAGACAATCCTGTCTCAGAGGTCTACAGACAATTCCTTTGACTTCATGCTTGGTTTGTGCTCTGACATGAACTGTCAACCGTGGGACCTTCTATAGACAGGTGTGTACCTTTCCAAATCATGTCCAATCAACTGAATTTACCACAGGTGGACTCCAATTAAGCTGCAGAAACATCTCAAGGATGAGCAGGGGAAACAGGATGCACCTGAGCTCAATTTGGAGCTTCATGGCAAAGGCTGTGAATACTTATGTACATGTACTTTCTCAGTTTTTTTTTATTTTTAATAAATTTGCAAAAATCTCAAGTAAACTTTTTTCACGTTGTCATTATGGGGTGTTGTGTGTAAAATTCTGAGGAAAAAAATGAATTTAATCCATTTTGGAATAAGGCTGTAACATAACAAAATGTGGAAAAAATGATGCGCTGTGAATACTTTCTGGATGCACTGTATTAAATTACATTATATAATATTATATTATATTAAGTTTTCATGTTTCTTTTAAAAAATTGTTATTATTGCTTGGTGAAATATTTGGCTTGAATTTTATTTTCTTTAATTTCTATCAATGTTAACAATAATGAAGCTAATTTAGAATTCTTTTGTATAATTCCACTGGGTAGCCATCTGGACCTGCGGCTTTCCCACTATGGAGTGAGTTTATGGCATCTTGCATTTCTAAGTGCCTTGAGCATGGGCACTATATAAATAAAATGTATTATTATTATTATTTTTAAAAGTGTCAGAGGTTTATCAAGCTCTTCTGCACTAGAATATCGACTTTACAAACTCCACAAATCTGTGAAACAAGATGGATGTAATGTTATAACCAATAGTATATTATGAAATTTTAATTTTAAGTGTACACAATATAAAGAGCTTCCAAACTGAAGGGTCCCCTCAGATTATTTATATTAGTATGATACTACCAACAGTTAATTAATATGATACAATTGACAAATATAATACAACTAGCAAAATACCCGTGCTTTGCAGTGGAGAATTAGTGTGTTAAAGAACATTTTAAAAATAACGTAACATGATTGTCAATGTAATTGTTTTGTCACTGTTATGAGTGTTGCTGTCATCAAGGATTTGGTTATCATTATTTCTTTTAATCAGGTTCTTATTTGGAGGACGTGTTGTGTTCAAGTTACATTCCGTGTTTGTCAACCGTTGTAAAGATAACAATGTTTCATTCATCGAAGTGTTCACTACCCAAATTGCTACTCGTGAATCTATGATGTTTAACAGGCATTCCCGGTATTAAGTTGTGGAATTGCCTGCGAGTATTTAGTTACAGTGTCTCTATTAAGTTGTGGATTTGCCTGCGAGTATTTAGCGACAGCATGTCTATTAACTTGTGGATTTTTCTGCGAGTATTTGGCGACAGTGTCTCTATGAACTTGTGGATTTGCCTGCGAGTATTTAGCAACAGCGTGTCTATTAACTTGTGGATTTTTCTGCGGGTATTTGGCGGCAGTGTCACAAAGTTGTTTTCGTCTAGCTGCATCAGAAAATGTACCACGACGTCTGACACGCCTCCTTTTTACTGTTTTCTCACAGCTTGGATTGCTGCTGTCATAATCGCTTTGAGTTTCATGGTTTGTTTCAATTACATTAGTATTTGCAGGACTTGTGTTGAATTGACATTTGGCATCTGTCAAGCGTTGTAAGCATACAACCGGCTTCATTGATAACTTCGCATCCAGCTTTTGAGAGTTTAAACATTCATAAACATCAAAGTGTCCACTACTCAAATCGTCACCTGTGAATCTAAGATGTTTAAGAGCCATTGGTGGTTCTCCAAAGGTGTAAAATATTTGGCCATTTTGGTAGACTTGAAAGCGACAACCGAACAATTTCAGCGGCAGCCGTCAACTTACATGCAGAAGCATAGGTGAAGTGCTTAAGCATTTCACTCTTATAGTGCCCTTGTGTAGTATAATTATCTCCTCTACCATCATCAGTCCACACCTTGAACCTGTCCCAGTCATTCAATACATAAGACACAATGTTCCTCCGGATATCAAGATTGAGCCTGATATGGCCGTGCAATATGTAACACAGAGAATGTAAAAGGCAGACGGCATCTCTGGACATGGAAACCACTCGGTAAGCGACAGTTCTTTGATCGCTGGTGATCACCTCGATAGACATCTCACTACCCAAATCGCTACTCGTGAATCTAAGATGTTTAATAGGCATTCCCGGTATTAACTTGTGGATTTGCCTGCGAATATTTAGCGGCAGCGTGTTTATGAACCTGTGGAATTGCCTGTAAGTATTTAGCGACAGCGTCTCTATGAACTTGTGGATTTGCCTGCGAGTATTTAGCGGCAGCGTCTCTATTAAGTTGTGGATTTGCCTGCAAGTATTTAGCGACAGCATGTCTATTAACTTGTGGATTTTTCTGTGAGTATTTAGCGACAGCGTGTACAGACGGCCTTATATGGGCAGGCAGTCAATTACGTGGGAGGCGTGGTGATGGGGGACGGATGTATATATGTACGTAAATAGGATTCAATTATGACTGTTACGCGTAGAATTTCGAAATGAAACCTGCTTAACTTTTGTAAGTAACCTGTAAGGAATGAGCCTGCCAAATTTCAGCCTTCTACCTACATGGGAAGTTGGAGAATTAGTGATGAGTGAATGAGTCAGTCAGTCAGTCAGTCAGTGATGGCTTTGCCTTTTATTAGTATAGATACATAATATACAACATTAGTTGGTAGATTTATGCAATAAATGTACAAAATGAACACTTTATGAGTCAGCGCTTGAATAGTGGGCTATAAAAACTGTCTCTGAATATAGTGGTGTGAGTGCTAATTATCCTGATCCTGTACTGTACAGAATGGAGAAGGAAGAATGTGTGATATGGCTGAGGTATTTAATAATACTTTTGGTCTTTCCTAAGGCAGTATGTGATATATATTGTTTTAACACATTCCATTAATGTTCTGAACCAATTTTACTAACATCTAAAGTTAATTTTTATAATAAACTACTGTAAGTGGGTGTTACATTAAAATTTTACGTAGTCAGTAAGGATGCATCCATTGAAGTCTGTGTACACAGATGGCACTATGAAGACTTTCCTCATACTTTCAAGGAAATAAAAATGTTTATGGGTTTTGACCATAACTGAGATGTGCTATACCTACTTCATTTTAGTGATGGAGACTTCAGGCCTTCCTGAAGCCTGTAAACAGAGCAAGAGGAAAACAGGAAGGCCCCCACTTAAAAACTGTCATAACATGTTTAAATTACTGACTTATTATTTGATTTTTCAGAGTGGTGGTGTACACTAAACAATAAACTGGGGACAATTTTTAGGAAAATATGGAGCAGTCAGGGAAGAGATGCTGAATTTGGGATGTTGAAAGATTACACTTTGAAATAACTGAAAGGGAAGAAAATGAAAATTTGAAAATAGCCTATAATTCTGAACACATGAATTAAAGTAATTTATTTAATTAAACATATTTGTAACTAATTATGACTTATTTGATAAAATAATGGCTACCTTAAAGGAATAGGGAAGAATGAAGATCAATAATGATGTATTTGATTTCAAAACAGATCGCACAACCACTGCAAATAAGTTTTTCATTATAGTAGTACAAAGTGGACAGGTGTAAGTTTAATGTTAGATATCAAATGCACTATAATACTTCATTTTATCTCATTAACTTTAATTGTATAATGAGCCAATGAAAATGTTGAATTGCTGTTAGTCAAAAATGTATATGTCACTGTGATGTCTGTTATTTATTTTTATCTAAAAAGTATACCAACATATTTTTAATAAAATAAAACATTAACAGCTAAAAGTCATTGCTACACAAATGTTATATGAAAGCACAGTGGGAAAACAGCCTGAGGTTGTAAAAGTGTAAGTGAAGTGGGAGAAGTTTAAGTCTAACATAAACAGAAACAGGATACTTTAGGGAATTGCAAAAATGCATAGTATATTAGTTCTAATTCTTATGTACTAAAAGTCAGCATCTGATGCATTGTGAGATGAAGAGAACCAGGAGAAGAAAGGAAGTTTTAAAGGACTAAGCAAAAAAAAATGTGCCGGGGGTATGAAACCAGAAAACAAATTAACTTACAACAACAAAGTGTTTAGGTACAAGAAAGAGTTGTAATTGAATGAATCAAGCTGAATTTTTTAAACAAGATTCCAGCCCCAACCAAAATTGACACAATGTAAATCAAAGAAGACTGTTATTCAAATTATCTTTAGACTAGGATAAACAGCATGCAGCTTTCTAATCTTTAATAGTCAGTCAGTGATGACATCATGTGACGGCAGTCTAGCATCTTTAACAACAGCATTGTTAGTGCTACATAGAAAAAAACTGTGGTAAGTGGTAATCTGAACAGCAACAAAAATTATGATGGTAGTGGAATGGTGTCAACAATAGAATAACAATAGAAATCTAAATACTGAAAGGATAGAAGCATGCCAAGAAACAATAAAAAGAAAAACTCCAACTTCACTTTACTCTATACTTTATTGATCCCAGCTTGTAGCATCTACTCCTTGGTAAAATATGCTAAACAAAACATGAAGACATCAAGAATTTTTTGACAACATCTGCTTTTAGTTAGCTTTTTTTGCCTTTTTTACTGAAGACTTAAATTTATTCACCTTTAAAAGAAAATAATCTAAGTGTGTGTACTGTGAGTTTACAGTGGGGTGCTTCAGTGATTCCCAATGTTTTCAGTAATTCAATAATTGTCCTAAATTTACCCCAAAACATTTTATACCTAATATACCATTCAATGATTCATTATTGTTATGATTATGGTTCATTTTGATTTTATTTTGTAATCTTTATTATTGGATTAGGGTGTTTTTGTTTTGTGAAGAATTTATTTAAAGAATTTTCAGTTTTGTGTTTGTTTTGACCATTTTATTACATTCTTCATATCTTGTATTGTTTCTTGTTATGAACTCCTCTTATTTGGAGGCTATCTCATGATTGATGCACCATACAATAATGTGCTTGGATTTGTTTCGATCATGTGAATCTGCTATAAGTACTGATATTTGCTGTAGTTTTGTGAAGTAATATGTGAGAGCACATGAAAAATCGGAAAAACGGTGTAACGCTGTTTCTGGTTTTCAGCCTATAACTCACGTTTGCTTGGTCAGTGGGAGGGTTCATCACATTGGTTGAAATCAGTTGGTAGAGACTTTTTGATTGATGCATAACAGTTAGGTATTCCTTATACAGAATAAGGACTACAATTTTTTCAAATATTTTTGTGACAAAACACATACGATTTCAAATCACATAAAAGGTCAACTGTAAATATTGTAACAAATTGACTATTGGGAGTGTGAAGCTGACACCTGTCACTTGAAAACAAGGTATTGTTTGTGTCTGTGTGTGACATAGTTCACCTACTGTACATGATATAGCAAAGGTTTTTTAAATGTTTTCTCAGCCTGGTACTGGGCCACTCAGGGTGTAAGAGGGTTTACGTAGCTACAGCACTAAGGTATTGTAACAATATTGGAAACATATTCAAGGTCAGAAACACACCAAGGTCAAAACCAAAAAGAATAAGCTTAAACCTGAGAAGAAAACAATCAACTAATCTCCCCAGCCTCTTGGGGAATCCATGTTATAACATTTCCACAAAAATGAAAGAAACATAAAAGTACAATTTTTAAAGTCTTATTGCTAATTTTTTCTAATGCTTTTTGTTTATGCCTTCTATTTCTCTAATTTTTAATCACAAAAAAAGTGAAGTGTTTCTTTTCACTAAAGAAAGGTCTGGCAGTACTCTTTACTGTCCATCTGTTCATACACATAATAGCATCTTGAACTTATACATCAGCTGATGCATGCAGTGCTAGTACCAACCAACAGCTGGGTATGCACATTTCTGATGAGCTCATCAACACACAACATAAGCAGCATAAGAAATAACACGGGAGCAAAAATCAAAAGCAAACACATGTCAAGAAAGTGATAAACTGCTTTTTGATACCATTGATACACATTTACATCAACACTGGGCCATAATTATAATATTTTGCAAATACACTACAATACACTACACTACAATAGTGGCTTTATTAAAGAGGTCTTTAATTTAAAGAAAAAATACTTACAGCAAATTTAGAAACCTGGAAGCATGATCACCCACAGGGAATTCGTTTTCCAAATTTGATTTGATGATGACTCCTTCTATCTGTCAAGTATTTCTGTTAAAACAAAAAAGTATAATTGCTAAGAGGAATTTTGTTTTTGAGTAAGATAAAGTATTTCATAAAATCATTTATAGTTTTAAAGTAAATTGGATTTAAAACAAATTGTGTATTTTATACAACTGTGAAAGTATATATTCTCACATTATTCTAAAATAAATCTTATGTTCTTCTAGAATTAATTTTTTACTATTTGTTCTCCTATTTGTTTTTGACCACCTCGGTGACCTCAGCCCCAGAGATGGGGGAGCCCACCTCCGAGTCCCCAGGCTCTGCTTCCTCATTGGAAGGCATGTTAATGGGATTGAGGAGGTCTTCGAAGTACTCCCCCCACTAACCCACAACGTCCCGAGTCGAGGTCAGCAGCGCATCATCCCCACCATATACGGTGTTGACACTGCACTGCTTCCCCCTCCTGAGACGCCGGACAGCAGACCAGAATTTCCTCAAAGCCTTCCGAAAGTCGTTCTCCATGGCCTCCCCAAACTCCGCCCATGCCCAAGTTTTTGCCTCAGCCACCACCAAAGCTGCATTCCGCTTGGCTTGTCGGTACCTATTAGCGGCCTCCAGAGTCCCACAGGACAAAAGGGTCCGGTAGAACACCTTCTTCAGCTTGACGGCATCCCTCACCGCCGGTCTCCACCAACGGGTTTGGGGATTGCCGCCACAACAGGCACTGACCACCTTACGGCCACAGCTTTGGTCAGCCTCCTCAACAACAGAGGCACGGAACATGGCCCATCCGGACTCAATGTCCCCCACCTCCCTCGGGACGTGGTCGAAATTCTGCTGGAGGTGGGAGTTGAAGCTACTTCTGACAGGGGACTCTGCCAGACGTTCCCAACAAACCCTCACAACACATTTTGGCCTACCAGGCCTGATCGGCATCCTACCCACCATCGAAGCCAACTCACCACCAGGTGGTGATCAGTTGACAGCTCCGCTGCTCTCTTCACCCGAGTGTCCAAGACATGTGGCCGCAAGTCCGACGACATGACCACAAAGTTGATCATCGAACTGAGGCCTAGGGTGTCCTGGTGCCAAGTGCACATATGAACACCCCTATGCTTGAACATGGTGCTCGTTATGGACAATCCGTGATGAGCACAGAAGTCCAATAACAAAACACTACTCGGGTTCAGATCGGGGGGGACATTCCTCCCAATTACACCCTTCCAGGTCTCACTGTCATTGCCCATGTGAGCATTGAAGTCTCCTGGCAGTACGAGGGAGTCCTCAGAAGGTATGCCCTCTAGCACCCCCTCCAGGGACTCCAAAAATGGTGGGTACTCCAAACTGCTGTTCAGCGCATATGCACAAACTACAGTCAGGACCCGTCCCCCCACCCGAAGGCTACCCTCTTGTCCACCGGGGTAAATCCCAATGTGCAGGTTCCAAGATGGGGGGCAATAAGTATGCCCACACCCACTTGGCGCCTCTCACCGGTGGCAATTCCAGAGTGGTAGAGAGTCCAGCCCCTCTCAAGGAGATTGGTTCCAGAGTCCAAGCTGTGCATTGAGGTGAGCCCGACTTTATCTAGCCGGAACCTCTCGACCTTGCGCACTAGCTCAAGCTCCTTTCCATTCAGAGAGGTGACATTCCACGTCCCAACAACCAGCTTCTGTAGCCTTCGGCCACCTCCCAACTTACACTGCACCCGACCTCCTTGGCCCCTCCCATAGGTGGTGAGCCCATGAGAAGGTTTTTTTTTTTTTTTTTTCAACTAACATGCCTTCCAATGAGGAAGCAGAGCCTGGGGACTCGGAGGTGGGCTCCCCCATCTCTGGGGCTGAGGTCACCGAGGTGGTCAAAAAACTCCTTGGTGGCAGGGCCCCAGGGGAGGATGAGATACGCCCGGAGTTCCTCAAGGCTCTGGATGTTGTAGGACTGTCTTGGTTGTCCCCCTCTTTAAAAAGGGAGACCGGAGGGTGTGTTCCAACTACAGAGGGACCACACTCCTCAGCATCCCTGGAAAAATCTATTCGGGGGTACTGGAGAGGAGGGTCTGTCTGTTGTGGACTTGGAAAAGGCATTCGACCGTGTCCCTCGGAGAATCCTGTGGGGGGTGCTCCGGGAGTATGGGGTACCGGACCCCCTGATAAGAGCTGTTCGGTCCCTGTACAACCGGTGTCAGAGCTTGGTCCGCATTGCCGGCAGTAAGTCGAGCCCGTTTCCAGTGACAGTTGGACTCCGCCAGGGTTGCCCTTTGTCACTGATTCTGTTCAAAACTTTTATGGACAGAATTTCTAGGCGCAGCCAGGGTGTTGAGGGGGTCCGGTTAGGTGGACTCAGGATTGGGTCACTGCTTTTTGCAGATGATGTTGTCCTGTTTGCTTCATCAGGCCGTGATCTTCAGCTCTCTCTGAATCGGTTTGCAGCTGAGTGTGAAGTGGCTGGGATGGGAATCAGCACCGCCAAAACCCGAGACCATGGTCCTCAGCCGGAAAAGGGTGGAGTGCCCTCTCAGGGTTGGGAGAGAGATTCTGTCCCAAATGAAGGAGTTCAAGTATCTCGGGGTCTTGTTCACGAGTGAGGGAAGAATGGAGCGTGAGAACGACAGGCGGATCGGTGCGGCTTCCGCAGTGTTGCGGGTTCTGCATTGGTCTGTCGTGGTGAAAAAGGAGCTGAGCCGTAAGGCAAAGCTCTCAATTTACCAGTCGATCTACGTTCCTACCCTCACCTATGGTCATGAGCTACGGGTAGTGACCGAAAGAACGAGATCGCGAATACAAGCGGCTGAAATGAGTTTCCTCCGCAGGGTGTCTGGGCTTTCCCTTAAAGATAAGGTGAGAAGCTCAGTTATCCGGGAGGAGCTCAGATGAGGTGGCTCGGGCATCTGATCAGGATACCTCCTGGATGCCTCCCTGTTGAGGTGTTCCGGGCACGTCCAACCGGGAGGAAACCCCAGGGAAGACCCAGGACGCTGGAGGGACTATGTCTCCCGGGTGGCCTGGGAATGCCTCGGGATTCTTCCGGAAGAGCTAGAAGAAGTGGCCGGGGAGAGGGAAGTCTAGGCCTCTCTGCTCAAGCTGCTGCCCCCGCGACCCGACCTCGGATAAGCGGAAGAGGATGGATGGATGTTGTCCTAAAAATAAAATAAACAAGTCTATATGTAGTAATGCATATTATTTTTCAAATTGTACAATGCTTCACATTTTGTCGTGAAGTTAATAAATATTAGATATTTTTTATTAAGTTTATTGTTGTAATTGCAACAATTTTGCTCAAAAGTTATTTAAAAGGCATGGAAAATTGCTTTGAGCCAAAGGCAGTTTTTAAAATTCTGATCTGGATTTGATGGCCCAATAATATCTATGAGATCACAGGTATAAGAAAAGTAAGGAGCTTCAAAAATCATGTAATATGAAACAGGCCCTACTGAGGTAATATTTGGAATATGCCTATTGGAATTTATGTTGCATCAGTTCCTATGATTTTCTTAGCAGATGTCACAGTCCTCTGGATTATCTTTTTGTCTTGTTTGATTGTTTAACAACACAGTGATGCTACCAATGTAGATGGTTTCTGTCTCACGAGAATGAAAATACAAGAACACCCTCTTATGCATCATGTATTTCCTCACATTAAACAAAAAGTGAATACTCTCTTTTCCTTTTTCAGTATGAGGTGTTGTTGTTAGTCCAGGTCTTTTGATTATCTAAAACCTGATCTAAAGCAGCTGTTACATTATGAATGGAATATCACTATCTAAAACTCTCTCTTTTTCATTTTCTCTCTTAAATAACTGCCTAGCATGCACAGAATTATCAGGGTTGGAAAGACACCAGCATAGACAGAAAAGTGATAAGTCCCAACAGGTAACAGAGAAAGAGGCTGTGTAAATTTGGCAGGAATTGGAGTCAAAAGACTACATTATTGCTGTTGATTTGCCTACTTTTTCTAGTGCCCCCTTGGGAATTAGTATAGGCTGTGACAAACTCTCTATATTTACTGAGACAAAAGAAGCAGTCATTAAGTATATCCTCTAGTTACCCCCAGCAGCAGTTGCACTCTGGTATTCATTCATGTCTACAGGTGCTCTATATGCTGAGTGAACAACAACTAGATCAAATTTTATGTACAGTCAACAATCAATAATAAAACAGTCACTTCAAGTGCTGATTGGAAATAATTATTTAATAGGAAAAAACTAATAAATATTTTTGTACCTAAAACTATTTTTTATCACATATTAGATACTTATCATTTTCCTATTTTTTACCCATTTTTACATTTTACAGTATCTACTGTAAATTGCAAGATTATTAATTAACAGATGCAAAATTAGGGACTGCACCATCTGCTCCAATAAATCTTTGTTTATGTTATTCTACTTTTTCCATACATTGCAAGGAGTCCCTGAACACAATTTGGCCATTTCCAATGTAACATTTGGCTGTGTGTGTGTCTTACCTTGTTCTTTGTTACATACTGCATAATATTATTACCTAATCTTGTTTGTTTATGTTTTATATACTTTGAGCTATATGGTTTGTATGAAAATGTGCTATATAAATAAATGTTGTTATGAGCAGATCAGCAATTATAATTAAATCTGGAATTCTATTAACAATCCTGAAACATCACAACCCTACTGACCTTGAGAAAAATCAATTTACAGCATCTACTGTTTTTCTGAATATGATTTTTATTTTGTTACTTTAGAAGTTTCCATTTCAAAAAAGTGTTTAAAATAAAACTTAGATTAACAGATCTACCAATTAGTTTCCACACTACATATTTCCAGTCTTTGAGTTTTTTTTTTATATTTCAAAGTAGGAACAAAGATAAGTATTATATTTATCTGAAGTGTTTTTATGAAATCTTTAACCATGTCTGAGTCATCGAAGAAATTGACCTGCTACATCCACTCAGTGATGAACTTTCAATATTTACTTTCCAGCACTTAAGGTTTATTTATGCAGTATTTACTTCTCTTAATATTTCTAAGTTCAGGTGGTAGTGAGTTCCAGAGATGGGGAGCAGAGCATTCAGTTGCTGTGGTAAGACGGATGAAGGGGACAGTCAAGTGAATGGATGAAGAGGATCTGAGGTTGTGGGAGGGAATGGCAACATGAAGGAGGTCAGACAGATATGGAGGGGCAAGGTTGTGGATAGCCTTAAAAGTTAACAGAAGAATTTTAAATTGAATACGGAAATTAACTGGAAGCTGCTGCAAGACAGGAGTGATATGGTGAATAGAGGGGATTCTAGTAATGATGCGGGTAGATGAATTCTGGTCCAGTTTATGCTTATAAAGAAATTTGTGAGAAAGACCAAATAAAAGGAAATTACAATAATCGAGACGAGAAGTGACATGGCATTGAAAAAGGATAGCAGTGGTGTGGGGAGTGAGGGAGGGGCGAATACGATTAATGTTACGTAAGTAGAAATATGCAGACCGGGAGATGTTATTGATGTGGGACTGAGTAGATAAAGTACTTTCAAGGATGACACCCAGACTCTTAACCTGTGGGGAAGGTGAGACAGAGGAACTATCAATAACAAATGAAAAATGATCAGTTTTGGATAATGTTGATTTTGTACCAATGAGGAGAACCTCAGTTTTGTTACTATTTAATTCAAGAAAATTTGAAGAAAACCAGGATTTGATTTCTGCTATGCAATCAGTAAGTGAGGAGGGTGGAAAGGAAACAGCAGGTTTGCTAGTGAGATAGAGCTGGGTGTCATCAGCATAACAGTGAAAGCTAATGTTATATTTACGAAAGATGTTTCCAAGGGGAAAGAGGTAAATAATGAAAAGGAGGTGCCCCAGGACAGAACCCTAGGGCACACCTGAAGTAACAGCGGTGGGCTGGGATGTGAAAGTTTTAAGGTGAATAAAACTGAGCGTGGCCTGAGAGGTAGGATCTGAACCAATCTAGTGGAGTGTGGGTAATGGCAATCGAAGATAATCTATTGAGAAGAGTAGTGTGGCAAATAGTATCAAAGGCTGCACTCAGATCAAGAAGGATGAGAATAGTGATTAAACCAGAATCAGCTACCATACAGAGGTCGTTAGTAATTTTGATAAGTGCCGTTTCTGTACTATGAAGGGGGCAAAAACCAGACTGGAACTGTTCATACAGATTATTTTGAGATAAATGAGAATGAAGTTGAACAGCCACTATTTTTTCAAGAATTTTGGAAATGAAGGGTAGATTAGAAATAGGGCGAAAATTACTGAAATTGATTGGATCAGCATCAGTTTTAAAAGATGAAGGAACAGTACCAGTAGTGAGAGAAGAGTGGATTATAGCAGAAATAAGAGGGACCAAAAAGGGGAGGCAGGCTTTGACCAGAACTGTAGAGAGGGGGTCCAGTTGACAGGTTGATGGCTTAGACTTACAGATGAGATCTGAACATGCTGGGAAAGTAGGAAGCTGAAAAGAGGAAAATGAGTGAGTTGGTGGGTATACAAGAAGACACTAAAATAAAACATCACATAGATACACTAAGGACCCATTCCATGTAATGAACTAACTTAACCTGCATATCTTTTGGATAGCCAAAGAATAACTAACCATCCTGTGTTTTTTAAGCACATGTAAATAAAGACAGAAAAACTAAACTCTATACAGATGCTAACTGGTCCTGGATTTGAATCCCCTGGTGCTATGAAGTACCAATGGTAATGAATGTGCAATGATGCCACCCAATTTATACCCTTTAAGCAAGCTTTTAGTTTCCATTTATGAAATATAGGTGAAGATAATTCCATTGTAGCATATAAAAAGCTGTTTATTTACACTTCTCGTCTTAGTATATGTTATTTGGGGCTAGGACTATTCATAACAAAGTTTACTATTCAGTGCAAACTATTCATAATAATTATTTTATCAAAATAGATGTTAAGGTTTATATGATACATTATCTTTGTCTTAAGTATTAAGACTTACTGACATACTGTTTTTTTTTAGAAAAAAGTAAAACTGTACTTTCTACTAAAGTTACATGCAAATAAATTGTCAGGTAATTTTAATCTACATTGTATAACAATAAAAGCTATTAATGCTAAGATTAAAGACAGGGCAATATAAATAATTTTGTAAAATATATTTTTAGCACCTCCCTTCCATCTTTTCTTTGTACTACCTTAAAAAGCCTTTTTCACAGGCCGAACTATGTTATTTAATGACTTTGTGCCCTATATTTAACAAAACTGAGAACTACTTACTTATTGATGATAATAAATGTGGCAGTAGCTACGGTCACATTGTTAAAAAAACAAATGTAAACTGTACAATATAAAAATGTAATAGCACACTGAAATGTGTGAAAACCTGTTTGAAAAAGAAAAAATAAACAGTATACTTGTACTGTATTCATGTATGTGTGTAAGCGTATATATGTGTATACAGTGGGTTCAGAAATTATTCAGACCTCTTCACTTTTTCAATATCCCAGAATGACAAAGCAAAAACAGGATTTTAGACATTTTTACAAAATTATTAAAAAAAAAAAAAAAAAACTGTCACTTTCACACAAGCATTTAGACCCTTTATTATGGCACTAGACATTTGTCTCAGGTGCATGCCATTGTACCGATCATCATTGAGAAATTTCTACACCTTGTCTGGAGTCCACCTGTGGTTAGTTTTACTGATTGGACACAATTAAGAAAGGTGAACACCTGTCTATATAAGGTCCCACAGTTGACAATGTGTATCAGAGCAAAAACCAAGTCATGAGTTTGAAGGAATTGTCTACAGAGCTTAAGGACAGAATTGTGTCGGGGAATAGATCTGGAGAAGGCTACAAAAAATTGAGCAGCATTGAAGGTTCCCAAGAGCACAGTTGCCTTCATTATTCTTAAATGGAAGAAGTTTGGAAATACCATGACTCTTCTTAGAGCTGAGCAATCGTAGGAGAAGAGCCATGGTAAGAGAGGCGAGAGCCAGAGAACCTGTGTGGAGAAAGGAGAAACTTTTGGAAGGACAACCATTGCTGCAACACAACACCAATCTGGCCTTTATGAAAGCATGGCCACACAGAAGCCTTTCCTCAGTAAAAGAATCAGGAAGTCCACTTGGGGTTTGCAAATAAGCAGTTAAAAAATTCTCAGACTGTGAGAAACAAGATTCTTCTTGTCTAACGAAACCAATATTAGCATCATGTCCTGGCACCACTTACCACCTGTGCAATACCATTCCAGTGGTGAAACATTGTGGTGGAAGCATCAGGCCTTGGGGTTATTTTTCAGTGGCAGGAACTGGAAAACTAGACAAGGCTGAGGGAAAGCTTAACAGGTCAAAATACAGAGATATCTTTAATGAGCACTCTGAGCCTCAGACTAGGCTGAACGTTTACCTATCAACAGGACAATGACCCTAAGCACAAATCAAAGACATACAGGAAGACCTTAGCAACAACTCTAGGAATGTCCTTGAGTGGCCCAGCTGTTGAACAATGTGCCAAAATGAAATTTCTTTGGGTAGAGTAAACGAAACTTGCTGAAACTCGCCAAAGAATGTTGGCTCAGTACGGAAATAAAAACAGCATAAATTCAACAAAAAGTTGATGAAAGGCTAGGAAGGTTTAAAGTGGGAAGAAAAAGTGTAACCAATGAAGTGCAATCTGTGGAATCGACCAACATTGCACACACAAGCCCACATTGACATGGTAAATGTCTTCATCAGTGAAGTCCAGCAGATTACATTGTCCATTGTTGCTGTACATTTGTATATCAACTATTGATGTGCACATGCTATAGTGCATGATGTCTTGGGGTACTGTAAAGTTTGTTCAAGAAGGATATCCAAACAGCTTACTGATCTGCATAAGCAACATGTGAAGGTTGCAGCCCAATTCATAAAACGTTATAAAGAAAAAGTGTTATGGATTGGATAGTCATCAGTGATGCATCCATCATTGTGAGCCAGAAAGCAAGTGACAAAGCATGCAGTGGAAACACCCATCTTCTCCAGTAAAGAAGAAAAACAAATGATGGCCCTCTACCAAGAAAACCACAATGACCTTCTTTTGAAACATGAAGAGTCCTATTCTGGTATATTTTCAGGAACAAGGAAAATCAGTGACCAGTGTGACGTACTGTGCTACACTCAGAAAGAAACAGAAACTTGCAATTTGCAGCAAAAGAATGCTGTCAAAAACAATCTTGCTGCTTCATGATAATGTATATCTTCATGCAAAAGCTGTAACAGTGGGGACAATAGAACAGCTGTGGTTTGGATGTCTTCCATGTCCCTCTTATAGCTCTAAACTAGCACCATGCAACTGTCACATCATTGGTCTACTAAAAAAGGATTTATGCGGTGAAAGGTTCACCTCTGATGATGAGGTTAAGTAAGAGGTGTAGACCTGGATTTAGGGGCAGCCAAAAAGCTTCTTATTCCAAGGATTGAAGAATTAGTGGGACAATACAAAAAGTGCACAAACCTGCAGGGAGGCTATGTGGAGGAGAAATATAACTGCTGTGTTCATCAGCTCATAGTTATCAGTACGTTTAAGATTAACACTTCAGCTAATTCATATACATGATAAACTAGTGGTAACTAAAAATGAATAGATGCTCAGTATTAATAAAACTGTTTATTCAGCTGGAAAAAACTCATTTTAATTTTTCTAACTATACACTATACAGCGTAAATAATAACACAAAAATAGCCTTAGACTCAGAAAAAAGATCCTTACTAAATAATGACATTGCACCAGAGTATACATTTGTTTTCAAATTAATAATATTGTTTGGCAGTGACGAGTAAAGGACGCACATATAAATTTACTGAAAAATACCAGGGAAAATTAGTCATGTCTGGGAATATTGTATTGTGTTTGTTCAAAAATTTACATTTCACATTGGGTATCTAATAAAAGAAAAATTACTATTACACATACCTCTGATGTTTGCAGCATTTACTACTTGCTATTAATGCAAGACATAAGACTTTTGCACACTTTTAAAAATAGAAAGGAATTATTTCAAGTTATACAAAAACAATCAAATTGGAAGGACTTATTTTTACGCTATGCTTCTCTTTTTAAACAATTGCATGAAAACAGCTTTGACACAGACAAGGGCAGTAAAAATGCTGTCCAACTGAGATTTTAAACTGAAGAAAACAACTTTTTAAAATGGCAAATAATATTTTAAAGGTGCCCTATCCTTTGTGGATATTTAAGCTTTTCTCTTAATTTTTTCCTCAATATTTTTATTGCACTTCCTGCTTCTACATGGTAAGTTTCAGCTCATTTTTGTAAAGATTCCATGTGAAATTTAAACATTGGTAGGGTATGTTTTTAACAGGTGAGAAATGGTTATTAAAATGTGTACACTCCCAAACTATCCCCAAAATCCTTTCTCCTTCAAGCAGTTATGGGTAATAATAATGCAGGCTTACTTTTGAAGGATCTCGCTGTTTTCTTACTATTCATGTGGATTTTTAAGGGGAACTCTGCTTTTCCCACATATTGTAATAAATGTGTATATTGTGAATATTTGTATGTGCATAACAGTTTGGTTAATCTCAAGTTGGTTTCATAATTACTCTGGGCATGCTTCAGAGAATCTTTAAATGTGTATTAGAAAAAAATGGCCACTGAAAGCAGTGTCAGAATTTAACTGAAAAGAACATTAACTTGGTTATACTGTACTTGATATACTAAGATTAGTTTATTAAAATACAGTTTTCTTAAAGGTTATTGATAAGTTGTTACAAATACTGGAAAATGGCACTCAAATGAGCCTGTCTAAGCAGGAATACATCAGCTGTTAATAGAATGACAGCTTGTTAACCAGTTGTGGCAAAATTATAATACCTCATGTTATTGAAATCAAAATCTTGACAGGCAATGCCAAGAGAGAATATATATTTATACTACATACCCATCATTCTTACTGACATGTCTTTTAAATTGAAATGTCTACAATTTCCAGAATAGAAGTAGCCCCATAACATAATACTGCCACAAGCATCCTTGAAAGTTGGTACTTTTTTATCTTCTGGAATACAAGCAATTTTTAGTTTGGTTTCAGTGGACTGTACAATGTTTTTTGACATGGTTATTGGAGAATGAATGTGTCTTCTTCTAAAATGTATTTGCACTTAGACGTTCTTTTGTTGTAAGAAATGTTTGCCCTCTTGCCATCCTACCAAAAGGTTGAGATTAGTGGACAGGCCAGCTGTTCCACAAATCCCAAAAGCTCCATTAAGACTGAAGCTGGCTAATAATTTTGAAAGAACATCCTAATCTTTGCAACTTCATATTGGTGCCATATTTCCTCCATTTCTAATAATGCTTTTTATGGTGTTCTGTAATACAGTACATGCAATGCTTTTTTGATTTTTTCATAAAAATGATCCCATAAATCTTAAGTTAAGTACTTAAGGACAATGGCAATATCGGTGTACTTTGGAGCAAGATGCATCAGGGAAATCCAAACGGAAGAGCTGAGCATATTTAAGACTAACTAGAATTAATTTATTTTGTGTTATGTATAATAAAATTACATGTAATTTTACATGTATTATTTCACTTTTAATTATTTTCTCAAAAATTATGTTTTGCTTTCATTTTTCACTTTTTTTTGGTTATAAGATCTACCTAAATTTGAAAAGGTTCTGACATAATTGTTCTTGATTTCAGCACATAAAGAAAACACTAGTTTGTAAATGGCAAGTGCACTGCATAAAAATAAACAGAATTTGTTATTTGTTAGGCACATCAACCAGCAAGAAAACTGAAGACTGGTGGCTCTTAGCAGTAACAAATCAATTTGTTACAAAATAGACATCAAAATACCACAGATTTTTCTCATACTGTTTTTTCAACTTTAATCTACAACACATTATTAAATATAGTACAACAAATTCAAAATTAATGTGATCACACTTCTTCATAAAGTCAGGATATGTACATTTAGCTATACTACACATTTTGACAATTCAGAATAATTTTGGTCCCTGTAAGTAGTTCACCATAACTTCTTTGGTTTTGAACATGTTCTTTTTTTCAGATACTGTAATTTTCTCCACACTTCCAAATGTGTCCTGTTCTAGTCTACCTATCTCTGAAAAAATTGGAACTGAAATCAACTGACCAATTTCTTTCTTGGTGCAGAATAAAAGTATTTTCATTTTACCCCATCCTCTGTTTCTGCAAAATGTTAACGAAATGAGCATGATTTGGCAATTTCTGCACATACTTCCTTAAAGGTTATTTCTGTGATAGCCTTGGTAAAGATTTGTGCCTTATTGTGTTTTCAATTGTACAGTTAATGCTACTGTTTACAACATATATATATTTTCAATTATTTTTTTTAGTTTTCATGTTACTTTTTCAGATTTACTGGAATTTTTACAGATGTTTATTATTTTTATTGTATTTTTGGCATCTTCTTATAACAACTATGATGACTGGCATTTCAAATGTACTGTATAATGAGCTATTAAAATGACATTAGGGAAAAAGAAAAATTATGCTGAGCTAAAATTATGCTTTAAACTAAAGACTGTAATGGAACTTGAAAATGGGGTGTGAAGTACTATATACAGTATTATAAACTATTTTACTTTGCTTTGGCTATGTAACTTATAATTGTCATACATTGAAACAACTGTACTGATTTCCCACCAAATTGTGTACAGCCAGTTCACATATAAAAGTTTGTGTAACCATCTTTGAAAAATACATAAGTAAACTTTATTTAAATCTCTGCATGTTTTGCTCTGTGGAAATGTTTTACTTCTACATATTTGACACATTGTGTTTTCCTGTTTTCCTGTTCTTCTAGCTACTGTATTTCTTTATGTAATACATCATCTATTTTTGGTGTTCTTAACATTATTCTGGTTAAGGGAGTTGCTATAATAATACCACTCTATTAAGAGATACATACAGGTATAATGGATATGCTGTGCTATTCAGAGTATTTTTAAACAGCTGGTACCTGAAACATCATTAGAACTGTGCACTAGCTCATCTCCAAACTGTAATATAACAAGCAAGCGCAATTGTTAAACTGGGCTTCTATTCCCCATGTCCTCGTCAATTATAGTACATGAATAATATGTCAAGCACTGAAGAATTAATGTTGCCTAATATTGTACAGCAACTCATGAAAGACATTAGCGCTACAAATAAGGTTACTTTTTCTTTTCAAAGTGCCTATCTGGGTTGGTAGAAGCCAGCCTTGATCTGGGTCAAATCATCTAATGACATCCATCAATCCATGTAGAAAACATCAACAAGCAGTGTGTATGCATGTGAAGAAGATCACATGACATGTTGATTTAAGCTAAACACTGGAAGAGTCTATCTAACATGTATGAACAGTTTTGCTTTCAATCACTGTGATGAAAAAACACCTTTTGAAAATGCTAATTGAATAGTCAAAGAGTGTTCATTTTTAACAAAATAGCTGTTTATTTATGCATGTATTCTCCTGGCTTGTGATTCTTTTGGACTTTGATTCATTTAGATGAGTTAACCTGTTTTCATGAAATGTTACGTGAATATGAATGATAGAATGAAAGGAGAACCTATAATTTGCAAGACCCTGTTAGTTAGGGAATTATCAATTTTCCTTATTAAACCAATTTTCAGCCCCGAGAACTTTTAAAATTATTATCTCATTTGCTTTTCCTGATCTGTGGTGGGCTACACCCTGCCCGGGGTTTGTTTCCTGCCTTGTGCCCTGTGTTGGCTGGGATTGGCTCCAGCAGACCCCCGTGACCCTGTATTTAGGATATAGCGGGTTGGATAATGGATGGATGGATGCTTTTCCTGATACCACAATCCTTTTTCCCAATAAAAATATCTCACTGTTCCATACAAAATGTTAACCTTTTGGAGTTTGGCAAATAAGAGTGGCAAAATTGATTAAGAGCTTGCATTACTGGGTGTGACTATATTTGGAAGCATTACTGTATGTTGCCACATTTCGGAAAATTGCTATTCAAAGAACTCATTAAAAGAATTGATTTACAACATGCAGTAATTCAACTATTAAGCTGGTTACCTGTTATCAAGCATACAACCTTTTACTATTTATGGATCCTGGGCATGGAAAATGTCCTCTATCATGTCTATATTTCCATCATCATAAGGCAAGGTGTGTTTTACCATGCCTTTTTTCTAGAAATTGCATGTAAATATGTATGCTCATATGGACTCCTCACTTACCAAAGAATCTCTTTTATTCTGAAGCATCATTGTTTTTACATTAAAGAAGGTCCAAGTAGTTAGTACAAAAAATATATATGTGTGCAGCAGAGGAATAATTATATGATTATTTCCTGAATTTGTGATTGTCTTAGCACCTAAAGTACTTTACTTGACTGTGTACTAAGCCTGCAATGTAATGTTAAAATGAGTTAATTAATAGTGAGTGTAATTCTGTTTTAATATGTGGTCAGTCCTCAACTTACAGAGTACCTTTCTTTTACAAAGAGCTGTGGCCTGTGGCTGCTCAGATAGCAATGAATATATTATCCATTTAAATAATGATGTTTAAGTGCTGTATGTAACCCTGCATCCATCCATACCTTCTCTAACATACATATATTCTAGCAGCATTGTGTGCAAGATAAGACCCAACCCTGAGTGGAATACCATTACATTGCAAAATGTGCATTATACTAGTGCATACCTTGTTCTGTGATAATAAACAAGAATTGTGCTAAAATCATGAATATAGCATGTTAAATTTGAAATTAATTTCATAAGTTAAATTTGATTGTATATTATCATGATAGGTATAATATCACATATTTAAATGTTGATTATCACATGCAAAGACTGAAGCTAAAAATCCTGCAAAGGAAAAAAAGAAAACTCATAGGTTATTAAAGTAAACAGTAAAGAATAAAATGGCTATTTATGGCTAAGATTAACCTGATACATATTCTCTACATAAACTAAAAAAGTCTAAAAGCTGTAGAAAACTGAAAGGTCACATACACCTACTCTTAAAGTGAAGAATGCTGCTGTGGTGAGAAAATGTGCTGTAAAACACCATTTATGAAAATTAAAATAGATACATGCAAAGTAAATGACTTCTCTACATCTTTATTGCCAGGGTTATGTGGAACAAAAAATGTACTGATGTCAGGTATGAGACTAGTTACCTAAAATGATTTTAAGTGACCTGTAAAAGTGTTTCTCTTAACTTGGTGAAACCAACATATATACAAGACCCTCTGCCCTTTACATGGATTTGGCTAAGATTGATTCTGCAATGTGGTACTTCCTATTTACTGCATGTTTAGAATAATTTAAGAGCACATAAACTTAAAAGATTTTTAAAGTGCATTCCATTGCTGTCTTTCTCATTCTTATCCCATCAAAGCTAATTTCAGATTTTATATTTTCATTGCCACAGTAACATTATAGACCTAGAGTAACATTAGCTTTTTAGCCTACTGATATATAGCCTGTCAGCACTAAATAACACAGTATATGTTTTGCAAACAATGTGGGAGCATGACTCATGTATCAATCAATCAATCCTTTAGTTTAGATAGGGCTACATGGAAAAATACATTAAGTTGCTATTCAAATGACTACACAAAGCAATAAGGGTGAATAAAACATATGCAGAATGAACATACTGCATAGTGCATGTCTGTATTACATAACACATCTTACCGTGCTACAATATTTGTGTATTAAACAGTAATTGTTTTTTCTCGGCAGTGCAGTGTGACAAAAATATGTTGAGCTATAACCTCAGATTCTCTTTATGTGATCATAAGCTAGTCATATAGCTAGCATTAGATGTTAAATGTTAAAAAACAAAAATCAGTTGTTTTTCATTTAGGTAATATCATCTTGATGCTTTAGAAGAGTTTCTATTGTGAAAGGTGCAGTAAAAATAATTGCACTGACATCATGTGCCTCAACTAAAGCATATAAAGTCATTCTTTTGTATGTCTTTAATGAACCTTGTCAGATGTTATATTGTTCCCATACACTTTTTCTTGATATTTTTATAAATTTCTTATCCATACACTTTTATTTACTATTTTCGTAAATTAAAGTTCAGAAATGCATAAAATTCATACTTTTAACATGTTATTATACATACAGATACCTTATATTAACAGTAAGTATAATCAAAAACATTAACTTTATATGAAGTCCTTAGACCACTTAATGCAACTCAGGGATTGTGGGGTGATAGGACCCCATCAGGCAGGACACAAAGAAGGAAACAGTTATGGGTAGAGTGACAGTCAACTGCAGGGTCCACTCAAAAACATACACTAACACAGGGTCAATCTTGAATCTCTGATTAACCTACAACATGTCTCTGGGGATACGCAATGAAAATGAAAGTGCCAAGAGAAAAGTCCATACAGATATGTGGTAATGTACAATCGCCACATAAAAGGATGAATGTGTATGGGATATAAGCCACGGACATTGTGAGATAGCAGCACTAACTACTGTAGCTTAAAATCGTTAATAAATCATAAACTTTATTAAACTTAAGCCAGTGCAATGTATTGTTGATGAATTTTCCATGAAATGACAGGGTATTACTTTTTCTCACGGTGTGTCAATGCATTTTGCAGCATTTGATTCATTCACAGTAAGAAAGAAAATAAACAAATGCAGAAGGAAACATTGATCTGTAAGTTACAGTATCTCTCCCCATCAGAGAAATTTCTACAACAGCTGGCACGACAGAAGGCCAATTCATTCAATTCAATTCAGTTCAGTTGTTACTATAAAGAAATTAAAGACTCAAAACATATTTAAAAACATCAAACTTGTTCTAAAGTTTAGAACTCCTCCAGTAGTTTTGCACAAATGGAGGTGATGAATGCAAATCAGTAATATAAAGCCATGATATCTGCAAACGGAATACTCTTTGTTCAAGTGTTTACCTTACAATTACTTAGATCTACAGTATGGTTGTTACTGTTGTGCCTTTAAAGAAAAAAGACACAAAGATTTATTTAAATAGGAAGCGGAAGATGGAATCCAGCGTAAATCAGAAACCAAATGTCAAAGTCGAAAAAAGCATGTTTTACATTATTGAGTGCACAATCATCATTAGTCAAAACCTTTATGTCAAAAAAGACATTAGAAAAGGTACATAAAAAAACAAGAAATTTTCAAAAAGATACTAAATTATAACAGCTACACAAGGAGATGGCAAGAGGATTGATACAGATGACAAATAAAATCAGTGATAAAATTCAACTGGTTCCAAAGTGTTAAATAAAATAATCAGACTTTGTCACTGCACTAATGCTGCTGGGCTTGAGTATAGTAATTTAACCTATGTGCATTCAGTATATTGAGTTCAAATCCAAATGTGCTGTGATCAAGTGCTGTAACTCCATTCATCTCTGTTGAACGCTTTTTCAGCATCCAAAAACAGCAAGACCTCAAGAAGCTCTGTAGCTGTGGGGTTATACATTACATTGAACATATGTGAAGAATTTGGTAATATTTGTCTTTGCTCTGCCATTATTTAAAAGGTAGGAATGTTTGTTATGGAAAAGGACCAAGGGCATAATTTATAAGCCTTTGCATGGGTTTGAGTGTGAAAATATGTGCCCATTAAAAAAAAAAATCAGATTTATAAAACCAGGCTTATGCACATTTCCATGCAATTTACCATTAATAAATCACAATCACCTTGTAAATATGCATACATCAGCACATCTTAAACACTGCCCTGAAACACCCATATATGGAGCATGTTAATCAACTTCTTACATATGCATTCATGAGGCTGCAGAACTTTATTGGCTGGTAGAGCAGCCTCTACCTCCTGACATATCGAGACCCCCCCGACATGCATTCAAGAGTATTTGATTGTGTTGTGCAATTAAGACCACAAAATCATGCACAGCATTATAGCGGGGTAGCTGGGTAGCCACTATCTTCTGGCACGTGTACTTTCATGATTACATTACATTACAATGAATAGTACAGGCCACATTAAACACACGTTGAATCGGGCCATTGAGACAGGCCATTGCCAGTCAAATTTGGATGACTTGTGCACTAATGGAATGTCACTACTCACTACTCGGTTAACAAAAGCAGCTTCATTCTCGCTAGGTGACTTCATTGCAATATGTGTACAGTAAAGTTCTCTGATTGTCAGAAGAGGTGGACACTGTTTCAAATTTCTTTTTTATGTTGGTAAAAAAATTGTTTTTTATGTATGTACACAACAACAATATCATATGAAAACTGGAAGTTAATGGCTTCCAGCACAGAAGGCATGATGGAATGAAGATTGACGCAGATATTCCTGATCTGTCGGCCAGTTCCCTGAGAAGTGATAATGTGCTTGATAAACTGACAAAAAAACAAACAGTTCTTCAGTGCAAATACGCAGTAATCACCCTTTAAAAAGGGAAATAAAATAGAGTCTGTATATCAAATACATTACTTTAGACGCATAATATATTTGTCACGTCAACACATATTATAACGATGGCTCAGTGATATGAATTGTTATGCATGCAAGTCATCATTTAGCTGGTTTAACTGCATTTGCTTGCTTGATCAAGGGTCACTACACAGTTTCTCCCAAATGTTGTGCATGTATGGGTCAGATGTGTCAGAGTCGACGTAAATATATGCAAACTTTTGCATCAAGCTTTCTTTTGTAAACCGTTAAGTTTGCATGGGAAGTTGCATATGCAAGGTTTGAACTTCATTTTGTGCTTATGCAAGCTTTATAAATAAGGCCACAGGAGATAGAAGATGCAAAAATCGTAGTAGTTAAAACAAAGTGAACAATCAAAAACAGGAAGTCAAATGATCATGAACCTAAGCTACAGTGGTGTGAAAAACTATTTGCCCCCTTCCTGATTTCTTATTTTTTTGCATGTTTGTCACACAAAATGTTTCTGATCATCAAACACATGTAACCATTAGTCAAATATAACACAAGTAAACACAAAATGCAGTTTTTAAATGATGGTTTTTATTATTTAGGGAGAAAAAAAATCCAAACCTACATGGCCCTGTGTGAAAAAGTAATTGCCCCCTTGTTAAAAAATAACCTAACTGTGGTGTATCACACCTGAGTTCAATTTCCGTAGCCACCCCCAGGCCTGATTACTGCCACACCTGTTTCAATCAAGAAATCACTTAAATAGGAGCTGCCTGACACAGAGAAGTAGACCAAAAGCACCTCAAAAGCTAGACATCATGCCAAGATCCAAAGAAATTCAGGAACAAATGAGAACAGAAGTAATTGAGATCTATCATTCTGGTAAAGGTTATAAAGCCAAAAGACCCCAGGACAACGTCTAAAGAACTGTAGGCCTCACTTGCCTCAATTAAGGTCAGTGTTCACGACTCCACCATAAGAAAGAGACTGGGCAAAAACGGCCTGCATGGCAGATTTCCAAGACGCAAACCACTGTTAAGCAAAAAGAACATTAGGGCTCGTCTCAATTTTGCTAAGAAACATCTCAATGATTGCCAAGACTTTTGGGAAAATACCTTGTGGACTGATGAGACAAAAGTTGAACTTTTTGGAAGGCAAATGTCCCGTTACATCTGGCGTAAAAGGAACACAGCATTTCAGAAAAAGAACATCATACCAACAGTAAAATATGGTGGTGGTAGTGTGATGGTCTGGGGTTGTTTTGCTGCTTCAGGACCTGGAAGGCTTGCTGTGATAGATGGAACCATGAATTCTACTGTCTACCAAAAAATCCTGAAGGAGAATGTCCGGCCATCTGTTCGTCAACTCAAGCTGAAGCGATCTTGGGTGCTGCAACAGGACAATGACCCAAAACACACCAGCAAATCCACCTCTGAATGGCTGAAGAAAAACAAAATGAAGACTTTGGAGTGGCCTAGTCAAAGTCCTGACCTGAATCCAATTAAGATGCTATGGCATGACCTTAAAAAGGCGGTTCATGCTAGAAAACCCTCAAATAAAGCTGAATTACAACAATTCTGCAAAGATGAGTGGGCCAAAATTCCTCCAGAGCGCTGTAAAAGACTCATTGCTAGTTATCGCAAACGCTTGATTGCAGTTATTGCTGCTAAGGGTGGCCCAACCAGTTATTAGGTTCAGAGGGCAATTACTTTTTCACACAGGGCCATGCAGGTTTGGATTTTTTTTTCTCCCTAAATAATAAAAACCATCATTTAAAAACTGCATTTTGCGTTTACTTGTGTTATATTTGACTAATGGTTAAATGTGTTTGATGATCAGAAACATTTTGTGTGACAAACATGCAAAAGAATAAGAAATCAGGAAGGGGGCAAATAGTTTTTCACACCACTGTATATAAACATAAAATCTGTTAACTCAAAGCAAAACATTTAGCCCTAAATTATCTTACAAACAGACACTGTCAAAACATTTTGGAAATATCCATAATATTGGACAGTCATGGAAATGGAGGAAATTGTCAAACATTTGAACCACAAAATTTCACACAGTACATACTCTAGCCGTCAATGAAGCCTACTACACTGAATCTTCTGGTGTGATGCTTAAAAAACAAGTGGAATTTTTTAAGTACATTTATGTTAGGTAGAATGCACAGTGGAAGGTGAGCAATCTTTTGGCCTTGGAACCCCATCTATTTTGTAGATGACCGTGCACACAGGTGCAGTGGCTCTGAGCTTTCTATGTAGATGCCAATCTTATTTAATTCTATTTAGATAATTTTATTTTTAAGTGCACAAAGTCACTTTATTTAGTTAGGACTGCCCTGTACAACATACAGAGTGCAAGGAATAAAGGATATTGGAATAAAATGCTTTACCCCATCTCCACCTACCAACATTCTGGATGAACTACTCTGCACATCAGTGCCTACCTTGATAGCTAACCTGGCAAAGCTGTGACGCTGGTTGAGAAGATAAAAGAAGCAGGAGCGAGACTAGAGAGCCAGCATTTATGCTAGGCTAGAGAGTGCCTTGAACAGATCATCTCTACCCAACTTGTTTCTAGCAAACAGCCAGTCTAAAGTATAGTCATCAAGATTGACAATATGAGACAGAGGAATTCCTTGTAAAAAATGAATTGATGAGGTCTTTTTTCACTGAAACCAGGTTGAATGCTAACATTCCTGACATGGCTATGGAGCTGGTAGTCTGGACTGTTTATTCTTCTGATCAAACCACTGAATCTAGAAAGGATAAAGGTGGCAGTGTATGCATATGTGTGAGTAATGCTTGATGCACTTCCACAGCGCATCTGTAAACTTAGAATTTACAACACTGAAATGCAGCTTTCAAGAAAATTTACAGTAGTGTTTCTCATTGCAGTTTACATTCCTCCGCAAGTGAACATTAAGTTATCATCGGCTAAAATGCACAATGTTATAAATGGACTGCAAAATTCATCCAGAAGGCGTGTTTGTTTAAAAAGGGGACTTTAATCACGCTAATCTTCTAATAAGACTGTGCTCCCCAAATTTAATCAGTTTGTTGATTTTCCTACTAGACGAAATAACACACTAGACCATATTTATTGTAATATAGCATATGCCTACAAAGGGTTGGCTTCCACTCACCTCAACCAATCTGCTCATATTACTTTGATATTGATCCCAGCATACAAACCCCTCATTACCAGGACAAAGCCCACTGTACAGACTGTTAAGAGTCTGGCCAAAGGGAGCAATGACTAAACTACAGGACTACTTCGACAATACGGATTGGGATCAGTTCAAGCAGGAAGCCACTCAGAACAATCATATAGATTTAAACACCTATGCCTCCTCCTTTCTAACTTATGTCAAATTCTGCTTGGACAATGTTACAATTGTTAAAAGCATATGCACATTTCACAACAGGAAGTCTTGGATGAACAGAGATGTTTATAATCTGTTGCAGGTACCTGGCAATGCTTTTTGTACAAGAGATCCAAAAACTTACAAAATAGCCAAGTCCAAACTAGGAAAGATATTAGAGGGGCATAGCACTGCAACAAAATCAGAATAGAGGAGCATTTAACAGCTCAGACCACCTGCGTAAACCTACACAGCTAACTCATCTCTCCTTGACAACCTGGACTACTTCTTTGGTTCAACAGAGGCAGTAACTAACCCATTTCTAGGCTGATGCTGCAGGAGGCTCCATCATATGCACTGGTGTTGAATTTGCATGAGGTGAACTAAGGCCTAAGCCGCATCAATTCCAGCAAAGCTGCTGGCTATGATGGGATTTCTGGGAGGGTCCTGAAACATTGTATCAGTCATCTGACAGAAGTGTTTACCAGCCTGTTGAACATATGGAACAGGTCATTGTTCCCACCTGTCTCATGTCTATTATAATCATCCCTGTTCCAAAACAGACAGTAGTCAGGTCACTTGGCCTTGGCCACCAATGTTATGAAGTGCTTTGAGTGGCTTGTTCTAACAAAAATCAAAATTAACATCCCACCTGCCTTGGACAAATAGCAGTTTGCCTAAAGAAAAAACAGAGGATGCAGTTTCACTGGCCCTTCACACTGCCCTGGTATATTTGGAAAAGCAGGACAATTATGTCCGAATGCTGTTTGCTGATTATAGCTCCGCTTTTAATATCTTCTCTCCCAATAAGCCGGCCATTAAATTACACAACTTTGGCCACAATGCACATCTGTGAAACTGGATTTTGGACTTTCTTACTAGCAGACCACAAACAGTGCACATGGGAAATTACTACTCCTTCACCATAACACTAAACACTGCGGCGCCACTGGGCTGTGTGCTGAAGCCCATTTATGATTCGAACATCATATTTAAGTTTGCAGATGATACCACCATGATAGGCCTGATCTCTAATAACAATAAGTGAACTTACAGAGAAGAGTTTGCGAATCTGGAGAACTAGAGCCGGGACAATAACCTTGTTCTCAATCCAAAGAAAACCCAAACACTGGTCACCACCCCATCGGCATCAATGGTGAGTGTATGGAGACAGTTCAGAGCTTCAGATTCCTAGGAGTCCATATCAGTTAAGATTTTGTCATCTATCAACACTAGAGTGATGGCCCAAAAAAAGTCTTCAGAGATTTCACTTTCTGAGGAGTTAGAAGAAAGCATAACTTCCATAAAAGCTTCTGGTCAACTTCTCCAAGTACACAACTGAGTCCATCATTACAGCATAGTACTCTGGTTATACTTCTGAGAAAAGGAAGATCTTGCAGTGCATCATCAAAATGACCCAGAAGATCATTGTCTTAGAGCTTCCATCATTGGATGAAATCTATAGAACCTGCTGCTTCTGTAAAGTCACAAACATTTGCCGAGACCCAACCCATCCTGGCCATTACATTTTCAATCCTCTGCCATCTGGCAAGCGCTATAGAGCCCTGCATGTCCACACGTCCAGGTTAAAGAACAGTTTCTACCGTAGAGCAATGGCATTTTGAACACACACACAGCACTTACCCTTCCCCATAACAGAACCACTACAGTAACTGAACTGGAGCTCAGCTACAACACACATAGTCATATATTTATACATGCTTGACTGTGTACAATCCATTTATAATGGCACTGAATATATAATCATTGCAACTGTTTCATTAGCTATTCAACCCCACTTCAAGTGCATCTGAACCGCTTTGACTGTTCCTTTATTACCTACTTCGATCAACTTCTTTAGTGCAATAACTTATTATTTTACCCAGTGAAGTATTCTGAACAATATTCTGTAATATTTGTGAAAAATTTGTGAATTTCCCCTTGGGATTAATAAAGTATCTATCTATCTATCTATCTATCTATCTATCTATCTATCTATCTAT
>JANRMT010027041.1:107722694-107747980 GCA_026402145.1 Polypterus bichir lapradei
TCAGATCATCTCATATTCAGAAAAGTTTTCATTTTTATACTTTTTTTGTACTTCAAATAAAATCATTACAAAAATAAGCATCTTTAAGGAATTCCTGTTCATATGTATTTGTATTCAATTTTATATATACAGAAAACATACTTGCAAAAAACTGCAGTTTATCTGTAAATAAGTACTAACATGGACAATGAAATACTGCACTTAATTCCAAGTGTCTGCTCAAGTGTGGCTTGATTTTACAACTTTATTATATTATATTAATATTCTTGTTTTGAGCTTCATGAGGTAAACAACAAATTATTAGTGAATCTTTTTTGGAATTTTTTTCTACTGTTTTGCAGCTAGCATACGATGTCTATAAAAAAGACACACAGAGAGAGACACACACACACACACATACACATTTTACTGTCATATTTGACTTTCAGCTGGGTGCATAGTATCAGATGCCTGTGTTGTTTTGCAAGTCTCTCTAACCACAAGTGGGTGTCCAAGTCTCCCAAGTCTTATTTTTTTTTTTTGATATTAACCACATATATTCATTTTGACCTTCTCACAAATGCATTACTAACATAATCATTTTACCTTATTTTTTGATTGCTGACAACTGAACACATGTAAAAGCCTTCATACCCTGTTTTTAGATGTGTCTTTAATCAACAGTTTTTGATCTTTTGATTGTCGCATGCTAATGTTGTTAAACTGTACTGATCAACATCACAAAAAATAACGGCTCAAAATATATCAACAAATGGATTTTACTTTTAACAACATGCAAGAATGTCAATGTTGTTTTTCATATTTAAATTAAATAAGTAAATATGAAAAGTTTTGTAAAAAGTCCTTAAATGCAACTATTATTTTAATCATGAGACTATTGAATATTTACCTCTTTAAACTTTTTTCTCTTTTATTTAGTGTCACATACAGTCCAGCCTTGCAGAAGCATAGGCTATCTGCAACAGATTTTTAAATGAAACCAATTATGTCTTATAAATATTTATAAAATTGTTCCATTTAACAACACCTGAAAATAAACAGAATGAAGATACAAACAACTGCATTAAGTTATGGGAATTTTCTCATGTAGTTTAAAAGAAGAGTAAATATGTTTTGTAAATATGGCACACCAATATTAAATGTCAGAATGAAGTAAAAATAAAGTCTGTAAATCATTACATGCTAAATGATGGCAATACTTACTAAAATACTGCTAATTTGAGGAAATTTTCTCTCAGATGAAAGAAAAAAGCTTCCCTATCAGAAGACAGCTGAAAACAAAACTGAGAAGAGGCTGTGGTTTTCACAGAAAACAGTTAGATTTTTTTTTAATTTAATATTAGATGTTGCTACTCTATAATTTAAAGAAATGACATTATTTTTGACATCTAAACAGCCTATAATTTTCATATGCATTATCTATGTATGGTTTTGAAATACAATCTGCATATGTCCTGATCATTGACCTCACCTGCCAAGGAGTTTGTTTTTTTTTTTTTTTTACAAAGCACTTGTAACAACTTCCCTACAAATACAGTAAAGTGCACATTTTTGTCAATAGTGGACTAAAATATAATGTTAGAAAATTTTTGGAAACATATTTGTTACACCAGATAATCAACATTACCCAGTTAAAGTTTCTAAAAACATAAGCAGCAAGACTTTAGTCCTTAATTATTAGTTTTGTGAAGTAAATTAGGATTGTAAAGTTATCCACTCTTTCAGTACCATCATGGCAATTTTGCTAAGGCAATAAAGAATCAACACGAATAACTGATATAAATACTGATTCATTGTACTTATTCACCTTTTTCTTCGCTCAATGCCTTTTTAAAGTTACGTTAAAACGTTTGCTACAATTGTCAAATTAGTTTTCCTGCTATGTGTCCAAGTCTTAAGTTACCTTTTTAAAATAGTGGAACTTTTACTTATCTATTCTTTTAAACAATTTCAAAACCCAGAATTTAATATTAGAATAGCACAGGGGGTGCATTCGGCACTTTATTGTTAAACAGACATGGAGTTAAATAAAAAAAAACTGTTTATATATGGCTCTGTATGTTAAACCTTAAAAAAATGACAGATGCAAAAGATATACACTTCAGGCCTCAGGCCTTCCTTCAAAGTATCCAAATTCAAGCAGCTCTCACAGAAGAAAAAGAAAACACATTAATAACACCTTCAGAGTGAACCTTCACACACACTAACACAGCAGGCAGTGGTCATTATTTTTGTAGATGAAGGGCAATAGCACAAACTGTGAATAGTATCATATCAAAAGGCCACCATGGCCTGGGTGGTCAGATGAAGATATACAGAGCAAGTGAATAGAGGGCCGACCCACTGTCATGAGGCAATGTTAATTTTGTGTATTTCAAATACTTGTATATTCAAGGAAAAGCTAAACGTTAAATCAAAAGTTTATTTTTAGTCAGTAACAATTTAAACGATTTGACGTCCATGTTTTTACATAAGAGATCAAGATGATATGTTTACAGAAATAAAATTAATGATCTTCCTTTCTTTATAAAGGACACTTTAATTTTTACCTCTATCTAACTGCTTTATCTGACCCTACAGGATGCTTACACAGGGTATGGTAAAATCTGTGGAGCAGATATTTTGAAAATGATGGTGATTATGGTGAAAAGAATATGGGTGTAAAGTTTCACATTTACACACAGACAACATGTGTCAACTGCATGAATGAGAACTAAAAGACATATTTTAAAATTTTGAAAAAAACTAATTTGTAAAGGTTGACTGTCTATGTGGCGTTGGACATTTTTAGTAAATAACTTGAGACCACGCAGAGAGAAAAAAATGCCTATAAAGAGCAAAACCAACAGAAATACAATTGTTTGAAAATCAAATTCAACGGACTACATTTTTTTTGAAGAAAATGCTGTTTAAAAGTTATATTTAGTACCTGTAGCTTCTGTTTATATGCTTTCTTAAATACCAGTTACTTTGTCTGGAATTACTATTAGGATAACATATTATTTTTTTCTTTTACCTGTATAATTTCACACCCATAATCATGGAAGATTATTGTATGTATTTTATTAAAACAACTACAGGTATGTATTTTAAACTGAACCTAAATATTATAATGACTAAATAAATTTCAGAATTCAAATTCTTCATGTGGTAAATTTGAAGCTTTAAACCATGAAATGTTTGAAATTAGCTAATGAGAGCAACAGAAGTATTTCCACCATTCTAATAAATTGTTAACATATGTCAAAATGAATCCTTACACCAAGATTTTAAATTACAATATGCCTATGACCTGACAAATGGTAAATCATTAATAAGCAATTATGTATGTCAATCAAGAATACTGACTGTTACATGTTTATTATGTAAAAGTACAATAAGTCAAATAAAACCTCTAAGCACAAAAGACAAACTCAATAATTACTAAAACAATTCACATTAATGCACTTATTTATGTAATAAAGAAACAGTATTGCCTCAAAGCTTTATCAAACAATTTGTTTTCACCTTCACAATGAACAAAAGATTTATCAGAACTTCTACATGCAGGAATGTGAATAGACCCTGTCTATGGCTGCATGTTATACTGTTAATTCTCCAAACATATTGCAGAATTGGCAACCTTTTCATTTCATGCAGTTAAATTGTCATTACACATGTCCAAATGTCTTTTACTATATTTTTTAATGACATTAAGTAACCACAGATAGACTAAATTTGCATTGTGTTTTTGTAGCTAAATCCCTCTGTTCTCATTTCTCAACTAATGCTCAGATTCTCACAAACATTTACATAGATTGTTACCTTGTCTACTTAAAACCTATCAATCAGGGTTTTCATACATCTATAGATATTCAGTATGCAAATAAACACACACACAAAGATGTGCATGTTAAAATAAAACTACTTTGAATCTTTGTTTAATATTTACCATTTTTCCAATGAGTAAGAATGAAATAAGTGAAAACCTTGAGCAAATTAATTTCTTAAAACCACAGTGGAACTGTGGTATGTTAGTGATTCATAAAAAGAAAATAGACCTACACCATCCTCCAGAATTTTAAACCAGTAAATGTTATATTGACTTAGCTTTTTCAACTGACGTATTTGAACTGTCAATATCTGCAGGCAAGATATCTTTCCTTAACTTACAATTTGTATTTTTCAGAAATGCAATGTATTAAACTCTTTAGATGTATTGAAAAACATTACCTTTTGCATAAAATATTATGTTATTTTGAAATTATCATTAATGACTAAAAAACAACAAAAATATTTAATTAAATAAAAGACAGCATACAATTTAACAAAGGAATGGCAGTTTGTTGTAGAGTGCAATAAAAAGAATATTATCTCAAATTGTGTTCTTTATACTGTAGTCTAGCATGTGAAATAAAAATGGATATTTATGTCAAAATAAAAAAAAAACAACTTAATGAGGACAGTACATTTCTAATGCCTTAAATATGGTAGGATGGGTGGTGGAGAGGCAAAAATGCATACAGTAAAATTACTTTTTTTTTCTTTTGTGTGTGTGTGTGTGTGTGTGTGCGTGTGTGTTTGTAATATATATGCATTTCATTGACTGAATGCCTTTTAAAAAGTAAACTAATTAAAAAAAAATGTAAATAACAGTTGATGACATGTGCATTTATCAAAAGTTTAACTCACTCAACCTGAACATAAATATTTTCACCTTTTTTGCCATTTTCTATATGCTAGAAAAACTGAGACTCTAACTTTAAATGGATGACTCAGATATTGTAATTAAATATTAATATAATTATTAATTTGTCTTTACAGTGCTACAAAAGCAGCTTTGACTGAGAGCAACTAGGTTTGAAAATAACATGCTAATGATATCATGTAAAGACTTCTTTGCAGACCTAAATGTAACCAAAGAATGCTGTTGTTGTTAAAAAGGATTTGACTTCTGACCAATGTTTATTCAAAACCTTATTTTAATCATCCTAAGGATTCTTTGATATAATAATAAAGCCAAATTCACCAGATTAGTTGTAAGTCAAGCTTTCAATGTTTGCATCCTGGGCCTTGTCTAAAACAAGTCTGATTCATTGCTTTATTAATATCTCCACCTACAGACAGGAAAAGAGCTTACAGGTATAGAATTTGAAAATAATGCTTTGAACAAATTAAACTTGAATTGGCAAAACAGGTATAAATTCTGGACATAAATGAAGTATGAATATTAAATTACATTATCACTTAAATATGTATTGGATTTTATTTTCTATACATTAAAATATATGCACTGTTATTTAGCAAAAAGGAAAGAAAAGTGTCTACTTGATTTATTGAAGCAAAAAAAAAAAAAATCATGTTGAGAGTGAGCAGGTAATGATTAATTTAGTTGCTGGTCTTATTGGGATTCTTACGTGTCTGTCTGAAAATGTTTAAATTTGAGCCTGGATATATCACAATGTTCAGATTGCTCTGAACTCCATGGTTAGCTTTAGTTTTATAACTACCACTGAAATTAAACACAGGAGGAGGTGGAATAGAATGAAATCATTTTTTTTACATTCAGAGGAACACATGGCTGTTGACTAATGGGCATCAATCTGTATTAGTTACAGCAGATTCTAAAAAAAATGTTTACTACAGGTAAGGTCTACATATTTTCCTTAATAATCTATCCTCTGTTTGAATAATTCAGAATCACAGGGTCAAAGTAATAGCACTGTTTTAAATTATTCTTAGTTTACAGAGTAATTTTTTTAAATGAGCATTAAACATTCCTAAAGCTCAACATCATAGAAAACCAGTTCTTCCTCCTTATTGTGTGTAAAGTGTGAGATATCTGAGACCTACCAACGCATACCTCACAATTATGTGAAATCTCCGCATATATTCATTTAATTTTAAGAACACTAAAACCTTGTAATTTCATTGCCTTATTTTTCCACACATTATCAGACTTCATTAATCCCGGCCATGATTATAGGGTCAATTCCTAATAATTTGACTGAAGAAACACTGTTGCTCTGCTGCATCTGGATCCTAAAATCCCCTACTCATTCATCAATTCACTAAGTTCACTGTACTGCAGAAAAGAATCATAGTAAATACAACTACAATATATGTTTATATCATTTGTACAGCCATACTACCCTTATATGACATTTACATTTTACTTATTTGGCTGACACCTTTATCCAAGGCGACATACAACATGTATGATACAATTTCAATTGGAGCACAGGCAGGACAAGTGACTTGCTCATGGTCACAAAATGTAGGTAGTGGGATTTGAACCCACAACCTCAGGGCTTGAAGTCAAAAGCCTTAACCACCTCAATGTTAAATTGAACTGAGTAGCAAAGATAGTAGATTAATGAAGAAATGTAATCAATTTCTTTTTTCTTTCAATTTCTGAACCTGATTAATCCATCACAGGATGATGAGGTCTAGCAGCACTAGGCACAAAGCACAGCAGAGCACATTCAGTCATGTCACGCTTAATGTTATGTTAAACAACACAACACCCAAGCCTCTGGAGGAATCTCAGAAAATGCACACAAATGAACAAAGAACATGCAAATTCAATGCGGACCGTTGCCAAGTCTGCATTTAAATGAAAGGTTCTTTAATCACTGCAGCACTGTGGTGCTCATGAAAGAAAAACACAGCAAAACACCTAAAGACCACTAGGCTAGCTGAAAGGGCAAAAGATTAGTTACATTAAATATTTGTTGGATCTTGATTTTTGTCTCATACCTTTGTAAGATCATATTTATTTTATAGCCTAGTTTAGCATGTTTTTCTGACCATTCTGTATCAGCTATAAAGCAGAGTTACTGTTTGTATGAAAAAAATACATCATTAATTCTTTGTAAAAAAGCTTTGTAAAGTCAAAAATGTCTTCCTGCAGTAAATATACTGTAAATGTTACATGTAACATGTTTGTAGTAAGCATTTGGAGGTTTAATACATATTTTGGCTGTACATAATTTCTCTTGCATACTGAATTTGAAACTCAAATACCCTTAAATGCTGTACATTTTTATTTGTTGTTAAAGCATGCATTAGTTATTTAAGTGTATTAATACATTTATTTATCCATCTGCCCATCTTCTATTAAATTTGCTTAACGCACTTCAGGGTCATGTGGACAAGATCCAAGTATGTTCAAAGCACCAGTTCATCAAAAGGCACAGTCACACACTAAGTCACATGGGGTAAATTTAGATTTGCTAACAGACTTGACATGTAAATGTAGGGATGTGGGGGTGTAGGTGGATTGGCCAGAGAAAATGCATACAAACCGTAATAATTTGAAACTGTAGTAATGTATATTACTTTAAAATAATTTAAAAATAACTATAAAGCAGAGAGTAAAAATGAAACACAAGAAATTTGAAAAGTTCAAGACCAAAAGGCTCATACCAACAATTAGTGAATCAGTTTAGTTGAAGATGAAGAGAAAGGCGCTTTATTTATACTAAAACAGCCAGCTTTTGTTTTGTGACATCATGCCAGAAGAAAAGAAATACCAAAAAAATATCCTAATGCAATTTTTGGTTAAGCATAAACCAATAAAGAATTAAAAAAAAAAAAAACTACAAATGAAAAAATATATAACACAAGCTACTGAATAAATATGAATATCTTTCTTAATAAAAATGCAACTAAATTTTGAATATTTCAAAGATGAAATATTTATAAAATGAACACCCAACATAAAAATCAATAACTCTTATTGTCTGTTCAGCCAATGTATAATAGAAATTTATTTTTCACTTCCACAGGTTCAGCATTTCATTAATCCAATTTATCTATAGCATGAGTGCAAATAAATTACTGTGAGTAACATCTTTTGAAGAAGAACAGCTGTTGAATGAATGTAACTGAAATTTGCAAGAGCAATCCGATGTCCTAGTTGTGTACAGAATTTGTTGTCAGAGTAGCACTTCATCTAGCTTGTGAAAGCATGAGGTGCTGTTGGGGTTATTGTATGGGACTCCGCAGACAGTCATCAGGTAAATCCCCACCTACGCACCAATTACACGTCATACATTTAGCATTGCATTAATAAATGATTTTTGGTAATTTGTGGCCAAGTGATAATGGCAGCTTAAGCCAAATAAGTTTTATTTACCTCCTGACTGCTTCTTTCAAACAAGCACATCAAAACCATGTAACACCTTTCTTTACACAGAAATTCCCTTTGCAGTTTAACTAAATTAATGCACACCTAATTGTGCTAAATTTGCAGTTAGTAGCATTTAGTTTCATTAGCACAATATTCGGTTAAAACTTACTGATGTAAGTAAACAGTACTAAGCCATATCATTAATTTACCTATTGTCATTAATCACACCATTTTCTACTATAGTATTTTAACTGGTGCAATGCTATGTTATGCTATGCTTAAATAGGGTGGCCCTCTGGCACTAGTTTCCCAGACAGGCTCAACTGTTTCATGCTTCTTCACTCACCCATGTACTAACTTAAAAACTGGTTTTAGTATGTGTTTCCCAGACTACAGTGATGTCCAGACATTTCATATTAGATAGCTGTTGTCAAACTTTCATATAATGGTAACTTAATTACTGATCAGGGCTAACTTTCCCAAAAAATTATGAATCTTGAAGATTAATAAGCAACCTTATAATTTACAAATGCAAACTATGAGCTACTTTTTCCAAAAACTCCTGTCAATCATTCACTTTATTCGGAAGTATAAAGTACTACTTTGTTAACCCTGCCCATAAACTCACCTTCTAAAGAAAGCATCTTAAGCCAATTGAAAAAAAAACTGATTGACAATGCTTTCATTATATGGTGATATAAACTGTGAAGATTAAACTGTGAAAAACTGAGAAAACTGACATCATAGCTTAACCAAATAAAGTGTACAAATAAGTATAAAATCAGACACCTATTATTTCTAAAACAAATGCCAAAGAAACGATGGATGCAGTACAAAATACAACTAGTTTTAATCTTTGTGGAATCTTTTTTTTTTTTTTTTGCCCTCTCAAATTTGGACATGTTATGTTTTTATTTATGGTTTGGAATTATAGTATTTTTATCACTGTGAAGGCAAAAATACTGTGTCAGTAATATGGATTTATGTTATCTTGAGTATGACCTTTTGAATTTTTGAGTCTAACAACACTGTCATCATAATATACTTTTCTATAAAGATGGCCATGTTCTTTTAAATGACGACACAGTGTTGTTGATACTAAGAACCTTTCCAATAGCGACAGAAAACTCAAGTGGGATGAAACAGTGAAGAGAACTTAGCTTTAAACTATTTTTGGTCACAAAGTCACCACCTAGACAGCCTGGAGGCAACCTGTAATTTTTTTCTTTATTTAACAAATTTATACAATCTATAGTTTTCCCAAAATCCTTTAATGAAGTAAATAAGTTCCATGATGTATAAAAAATCCACATAATCTTTAGGCAGTACATGGTGTGTTTATTGTTCAAATACATGGGGAATAACTCAGAGACAATCAAATGCAAGCAAATTATTATAGTTAGAAATTGGGAAACAAAATAAAATAATTATGTATAACGATAGTGACGATGGACTGACTAGAATCCACACCAGCTTAGTATACACCCTTTGCCGCAAGATGTGTAAATTTGAATTCCCTCTCTTCTGACATGCTGGCTCATGAACAAATAACATAATTTATGCACAATTACAAAACATTTAGGAATGTAAATATTGAAGTTACAATCAGCCACAGTGATAAAGAAACATGAATGGGATAATACCAAATTTCATTATCAGTTTTAAAGCCATATGCTCAATGAACATTGACCATTTAATGGCTATTTGCTTGCTGTACAGTTCAGATCAACAATCCCAGCAAGACCTCCACTCTGTTGCAAAGTAAACACTCGGACATTGTTGCCTCATTTATAAACGCTAAAACTCAAGATTTTTTTCCCTGTTTTTGCATGACATGTCAAAATTACAGTCTATGATGAAACAGATCATTTTAGTACTTTACCACTGATGAACCGTATGTTAGGCATGGCAATATTAGATTGAAACTGTAGTAATGTATATTACTTTAAAATAATTTAAAAATAACTATAAAGCAGAGAGTAAAAATGAAACACAAGAAATTTGAAAAGTTCAAGACCAAAAGGCTCATACCAACAATTAGTGAATCAGTTTAGTTGAAGATGAAGAGAAAGGCGCTTTATTTATACTAAAACAGCCAGCTTTTGTTTTGTGACATCATGCCAGAAAAAAAGAAATACCAAAAAAATATCCTAATGCAATTTTTGGTTAAGCATAAACCAATAAAGAATAAAAAAAAAAAAAAACTACAAATGAAAAAATATATAACACAAGCTACTGAATAAATATGAATATCTTTCTTAATAAAAATGCAACTAAATTTTAAATATTTCAAAGATGAAATACTTATAAAAAGAACACCCAGCATAAACATCAATAATTCTTATTGTCTGTTCAGCCAATGTATAATAGAAATTTATTTTTCACTTCCACAGGTTCAGCATTTCATTAATCCAATTTATCTACAGCATGAGTGCAAATAAATTACTGTGAGTAACATCTTTTGAAGAAGAACAGCTGTTGAATGAATGTAACTGAAATTTGCAAGAGCAATCCGATGTCCTAGTTGTGTACAGAATTTGAGGCACACAGGTCTTTCGCTGGAGTTTATTTATATATTGAGCAGATTTGATGTGTTACTCTTGTTAAAATAAACCCTGATTGGGATGGCATACTTTAAAATCAAGGATGCAGATGAGATAACAAGCACAGATTGGTGATGTCACAAACCCGTTAAAACCTTTGCAATACTGCGGTATTATTAATTATATTATGATGATTGTACTCCGACCATTTAAGTATATAAAGATAGTGTGACAGTAAATTGCTTTGTGACACCACACAGCCCATACTGAAATATTAGTACTAATACATGAATAAAACTAAATATATACATGTAAAAACAGCTCAGTTGATAATACTGACTCCATACTAAGGGTCTTGTTAATTTGTTACATCAAAGGTGCCATCAACAAACAAGCAATGGCTGTGCAAAATAAGGCTGAAATTCCTACTTTCTTTGGTGGATAAAGATAACATTTTTTTTCCAGTCTAAATACTGACTGAATTAGAAGTGCGGGGGTGGTCATTCAAGCTTGACAAATCCTCCATGGCTCTATTTTTAGTAACATGTGGCATGTTTTAAGTGCATTTCCTTGAGGTTTGGTGAAATCTGCCTGATGCTCACTGCCATTAGGGCACCAGTGACTGAGGTAAAATATGACCAATGGAATACACATAAAAAGCCATTGGTGCATCATAAGGCTTTAGTATTTGCTCTCAGTTCTAAACGGGAGATCTGACTGATGTCTGAAATGACCAATGAAACCCACAGATTCCAATGCCAGCAGTGTAAGATGGGGTGTATGATCACTCAGTTAATTAAGTATTAGTTTTACCTTCTGCAATGCCTTTAATTAATTTAAACAATAACATTTAGTGATGCCAGAAATATGAAGAGATTTCTACATATAAATAATTTTTTTTCATTAATAACATATGTTAGTTTTTTGTTAATGGGAATAACACTAGAACACAAAAATTTTATCAGCTTCTACATTTGTAATTATTAACAGTACAAAAAAAATCCATAAGTCCATTCAACATGATAATTTTCATAGGCAGCACCAGAGAGAGCGCGACACACACACACACACACACACGGAAGGGAGCGTGATGTTATTTTTCTTGGTGGTTTATTAAATTACGGATTTTTTCAAATGTTCATTTTTTTTCTGTGTGCTTAAAACTCATTAAAAAAGTGCTTTTAGCCAGCGGTTGGTAGCGCTTTAGCGCGAACTATTGCAGTGTTAGTTTTCTCTGTTGTTCAAGGTTTTCTCAGTGTTATTCAATGTTTTTACATTTAGTTTACTATTACGCTGTGCATTCTATGGTTTAATTAACTATATTTGTGCTTAAAAACGTAAAAAATATATATATATATATTTACATACAGTTCGTATGGTCTGGAACGGATTAATTGTATTTACATACAATCCTATGGGGGAAATTGCTTCAGTTCACGACCAAATCGGTTTACGACCAGTTTTGGAACGAATTATGGTCGTGAACTGATGTTCTACTGTATCAGGCTGAAGGCAGAAACCAACACTGGGTTTTTAGGTAGTCATTTTCAGTGGCCATTTATGCACACACCTACATTGGGCCAGTTTAAGATTGCATATCAAGGTTTGGCACTTAGGAAAAGAGATGCTCCAATCAGATTTTTTTAATCCAATCAGATTTTTTCAGGCTGATACTAATCACCTACTAATCACTGATTTATTTTCTTTATCTTTTATTTTTCTGTAACTGTATGATTAAACTGCAGACCACAGCTGTTACCTGTTCATTTTATATTAACAAAATGAAATTCTGCTGACATATTATTCAGTGACAATATAAATGCTAAAAAAATCCCATTAAAACATACTTTTTTGAACTAATAAAACATGTATAAAACATTTATCCATAATACACATGCCATAAAAAATAACAACTCTTGTCAGAATTACAATCCACCATTCTAATAAAATGTTCATGCTTGTCAAAAACATACAAAGATAACATGCTGAACAATTTTACATCAACATATTTGGCCCTTAAGGTAACAAGCTTATTGTTTACTAAGCAGTAACAGCAAATTCTTCTTTATCTGATGTTTTCCTAAATAAAAATTTGAGCTGGTCAACTAAACACATCGCTAACCGTGACCTTTTTAATTATAGGACAAAATTAATATGTCCGAATGCATTCTCATTTAATTTCTGCTTAAGAGGTACATCTCTTTTCTTACACTGTCCCATTCCTAGCCATGCATATAAAAACTCCTCAGATTACCTTTTCTCAGTTTATTACCCCACTTTGTTTAATGTAAAAGCAAATGCTCTTGCCTTTGCTCTCTCATAAAGTCTGACGATCCACTTTCGGTTTACAGAAAGTTTGGCAACAAAATGACCAGTGCATTTCCTCAGGTACCATAGAACTTTGTGTAAAAGAGCAAAACAAGTAAATTACCAATGAGATTTACCAGCCACCAATCAAGTCATCTGGAATAAAAATCAGCCAGACTGATAAGAACATCACTAAGGAAAACAAGCGGAATATGCACAGGGAAAAACCTAAGCAAACACAATATTAATATTTAGGGTAGAGGTGGGAGGTATGGAAAAATGTATATCATGATATAATGCTAAATAAAAATTATTACAGTTATGATATACTGTATATCATTTTATAATCTATCTGCTTATACTGTACTTTTAAGATTGAATCCTGTTTAGGTGCCTATGTTGGCCCAGTTTCATAGGTTAACAGTATGTAACTCTACTGTGATTTTTTTTTTATACTTCTGTATTGTACAAAATAATAAAATAAAAATAACTGACCAAGCAACATATATTACACATGCCTTTTAAGATGCAGAATCTTAGAAAATATGTATGCTGCAAAGATTGTAACATATAAAACAAGACTGACAATATAAAAAGGTATTCAAAGTATTATTCTTTCCAGATCCTTTTGTATTCCATTAAACAAAAACAAGGAAGCCTATCTAGACTTCAGTATTGCCTTTGAAAATATCTTAGTGTTCCTTAAGAAAAATGATATAAAGACAAACCAAATAAAATTTACATTAACATTTTACTAAATATTGCATTAGCAGAGGTTACCAAAACAAGATGTACATTACAGTCTGCTACTAAATAAAGCTTTTACACTTCAACATCACTGACATTACTGCAGCAGGACAATAGGCAACGCTCCACAGCATTCTCCTTTTGACTGTGTGTCTGTCATGCTACAGCTTTTTAAAATGTACTGTATTATAGCCATAATGCTTATCTAAACTCTGTTTGCTGTTGTTATGTGATATAGTGATGTAATAGTCAAAACTGACACAAGGACACAGTAGCAGACAGGACCACTTCTCAAATATTTGTGGCCAAATACCTACAGTGGCCTATGTGTGTATGTGTGTTCTTTCTGTTGCTGCACTCACTGCAAAGTACAAATAAATCATTAAGTTTTGGTTACCTTTGCTACTGAGATCCTGAATTGATATCAGCAATTTTAGCTGCTTAGCTGATTTTCTCTTTTTGTCAAGTCTTTTGCTCATTTATTTTGCTCTCACTCTGCCACCCCTAATATTTACACTGCATTGACTGTAGGAAATTGAGGGTGGGTTTTTAGGAAGAACCCCTGTAGGCAGATCCTTTTCAGTAGCAAATATTACTGCCACTATTCACTACAGACTTCTTAATGAGTTGTCCCCAGATGCATATTCTAGTTCAAGAATCATGACTTGCCCCAAGTGACTATTGATCTATTGAATGAAGACCTCTTTAGGACAGCTAAACAAGCTGAGTCTTGGTGTGTTTATTTAATTCTAGAAAAGCAAGAAAGTTCTCACCACCAGTTGTGTCCATTAGGATGACACATCAGATCTACTACAGAACAGCAGTGCATCATCTGCCTCTTTCAAGTGATCTGAGTCTTACCCCCTTCCATCCTGCTGGCAGCATACGAAGCCTTTGATTGGGAAACCATTACATATTACCGTATATACTCGAGTATAAGCCGACCCGAATATAAGCCGAGGTACCTAATTTTACCTACAAAAACTGGAAAAACTTATTGACTCGAGTATAAGCCTAGGGTGGAAAATGATGCAGCTACTGGTAAGTTTCAATAATCAGAATAAATACCAATAAAATTACCGTACATTAATTGAGGCATCAGCTCATTAATTGAGCACACAGCCCGGAATGAGTCTCACAGAGGCTGCACAGCCCACAGCAGTTCTTCTACCACCCGCAGACCAAACCAGGTACAGTGGAACCTCGGGTTACGACTGTAATTCGTTCCAAAACTCTGGTCGTAACCCAATTTGGTCGTGACCTGAAGTAATTTCCCCCATAGGACTGTATGTAAATACTATTAATCCATTCCAGACTGTACAAACTGTATGTAAATATATTTTTTTAAAGATTTTTAAGCACAAATATAGTTAATTATACCACAGAATGCACAGCGTAATAGTAAACTAAAGTAAAAACATTGATTAACACTGAGAAAACCTTGAACAACAGAGAAAACTAACACTGCAAGAGTTCGCGCTATAGCGCTATGAACCGCTATCTAAAAAGACTTTTTTTTATGAGTTTTAAGCACAGGAAAAAATGAACATTTGAAAAATCCATAATTTAATAAACCACCAAGTAAAGTAACATTGCAACAATGCACACTACGAACTGATCGCTGCAAACAGAAGTGAAGTGGAGGTTAAAATCCAGTGGAAAAAAGTCTTCGTTAAATACAACAAGCTTAAAACAATGCTCGAATCTGTCTCTTTAAAAACAAGTCCGGTGCATTCTTTAACGGCCTTCTCGGCCTTATGCGGCCAGCCTTCTCTCTCGTGTGCATGTGTATGTGTGTGTGTGTGTGTGTGTGTCTCTCTCACACTTGCGTGTGTCTGTGTGTCTCGCTCTCTCTCTCTCTCGCTCTATCTCTCTTGCTCGCTGCACAGGGAATGCACAGGGAGAGACTGAACATGTGTGGAAATCATCGGCGCACACAAACTGAAAGGGAAACTGGCTTGTTCATATACCAAGTGTGTGGTCGTGAACAGATGCAAAAGTTTGGCAAACTTTTTGGTCGTAACCCGATAAGTACGTGTTCATAGATGTTCGTGAACCAAGGTTCCACTGTATTGTACATTCCAGCTTTCTGTCGGGTTGGCGGGGGCAGCAGGACCTGACTCGAATATAAGCCGAGGGTGACATTTTTCAGCACATTTTGGGTGCTGAAAAACTTGGCTTATATTCGAGTATATACGGTACTCTCTTTTGTGGGCTGGTAGATCAAACTTGAACTATTCCATTCAGAGATGGAATACTCTGTATTTGTGCCTTGGATTCAGATGACAAAAATGCCACTAGAACACAGTGTGTTTTGGCCACTGGCCCAGCAACGATATGTGACCAGCCTGTGCTTGCTATACCATCTTGTTTTAGAAGCAGCACCCCTACATTTGGCAGATCTAGTTCCAAAGTTTCCTCAGAAACTCTGATGCTAAACGCCACTGCTACTGTATCTTGTTATGCCTTGATCATATGTCATCCTGCAGCTTCCCTGCTGCCCACAACAATCAGGAAGTGGAACAACCTGCTAAACTGGTTACTTGCCAGAAGGCCATCACCCCATTCAAGCAACATTCAGTTATTTAAAATTGCAATGAACTGTCTGAATATTTGACAGATGTGTCATAGCTAACATTCTATTTGCAAGCAGTATTCTTCCAAAGTACCTGTCTCTGTACCTGTGGTTGTTTTTTCCATGTGTTAAAAAAAAAAAAACTTGCTTAATTAGACATCTTATTGCCCTGTTTTGCACTTTGTGGGTTTCAAATTGCATCTAGTGTTGGTGTGAAATACCACAACGATAGCTGCTTCTGTTGTGACATTTAGTGCACAAGGGTGTGTTCACTTAAGAAACTGCTTTTACAATTAGATTCCAAGAGGCCTTAATGAAAACAAGCAGTACGTTCAAACATCAGAATCAATTGTGAGTGATGGGGGAATGACTGCTGTAAATGCTCATTAGACTTTTCAACTGTTTAAAGATTTTTTCAGAAAAGAGAAATATCAAAAAATATTTTAGGTTAACACTTTGCAAAGCATTGTGAAATCTTTGATCTAAATTCATAAATGTAATTTGTCACAATGATACATAATACTGATTTTCAGGAGAAGTTTCAGGTGGCTTATAAGATGAGATATCTTGAGTCAGTGCAAAACATATAACGCTATTAGGTGTCACTTGCATACTCATTGCATAGCTTACACATTCATCAATTTATATTCATCCATTTACTTCTATTGATCAATCATACAAAGAATATTCAGGCTTGATTAGAAATAAACTACATTTGATTGGACATCAGTCAATCATAAGGCACACTCCTACACACATACACACACACACACACACTCACTTATAAATTGCCAGTTTAAAATTAGTAATTTGCCTTACTACTGCCTTTGGACACTATGTCTTTGGACTTTAGAAAGAAAACCAGAGTATCCCCAAGCATACATCCATAAATTAAGCATGTTTGATGTTGGATGGAAATAATTTACAAAGTGTATATCACAATTGTTTCCATATTTCTGTAACATGAAGTGAAATCCTTAGAGCTAAAGAGTGTGTTATGCATGTGGGCTGAAGTAAAAAACCCACTACAAAGTACATGGGTTAAGTAACATATATAAAAATATAATTTTGGGGGGAATATTCCTTTAAATAAAAACCTTTGCTAGTTAAAAGCGGACATATTTGATAAGTTTTAAGGCTTTTGTCTTCACATTTAGGCTCATTTAGGCTATTTTAAAATGCAAGAACAGGTATTTTTTAAAATTAGTTACAAAATGTCTTACTTTAGATCACAATTTCATGTGCCACATGAATCTATACAATGATTGCAAAGACATAATTTTGACTTGAAAAATATTGAACTTATCCTGTAAAGTCTTCAAATGTAAAATATATTATCTCAGCTAAATATTGCAATATGCTATTTGCATTCAGTACTTTAAAAAAGTACTCTTTCCCCCATTTTAAATTTTAAATTTTGGATCAAAGTGCAAGCCTAAACAGACTAGAAATGAGAGGTTCAGGCCTGAAAGTCCATTGTTTATAAATGAATACATTCCGCAAGAAAAGTGGGCTAAAGTTTCTCTACAGCACCATGAAAATGTGGTGTAAAAGTGTGGAAACCCGTTAAAAAGTATATGGGTAAAATTACTATTTAACTTAGTGTTTGCTGGTGTTAGCTGTTCACTTAAGCACCGTTTATCTAATGTTTGTTTTTTTGTTGACCGGAAAACATTCAGTGTCAAAAAGTTACAATAACTAAAGCAATCAGGAAGGGGCCAAATACTTTCTCATTTTACGATAGGTGATACTTTACTGGATTTTGTTTTTCCTTACAATAACAGATTTAAAGATTGAAAGTTAAAAAAGGGGTCAGTGGTAGAGACTAAGCTTGCAGACCACCATTCTGAACTTATTACCTCCAAGGCCACAGTATCTTTTTCTACTACCATTACTACAAAAATGCAATTTAAGATCTATTAATATGCTTACTTTTTAGCACCTGTAGTTGAGTCAATGGCAATGCCTCACTAATATCTTTAGTGATGTACTTGGTTGGGGGATTTCCCCAACAATTTGGTACACCACAAATGTAGTGGCCTGGTTCGCTCCAGCAGAATGAGAGCAACTTGAAATGCTGAAACAAAATTCTGTATCTTTGGTGTTATTTTGTTTTAACAGAAAGTGCAAAATGCAATTGCTTAAGCTTAAACTATTTTAACCTGGCAAAAACCTCCTTTCTATGCCCATTTTGTTTTGCTGTCCTCTCTCCTGAAGCTCAAAACTCAAACTATAGCAACAAACCTTAGAAAACAAGTGAGTATTCATTTCATAGCCAATTTAGTGCTGTGGCCAAGAAGTTACTGTAAAGAAGGTGGACTGTTGCTAGTAGCAGGCATTTAGTCAAGATGAATACTTTAGGCTGTGGTCACCCCCTGCCCATACAAGGTCTCGGTCTGAATGGCAATGGTTGGTTGTACCTGTCAAGTGCTCTTCACATAGGTGGTAAAAAAGATATCCAGTAGCATTTTCTGGTTTACTGTATTATAATTAGTCTTATGTATAAGGTACTCCACAAATTCACCAGAGTGTCAAGCGCAGGGTGTGAGACGTTGTTCACGTTAATCAACAGCTTAGCTACAAAGCTGCAGGTTTGGTTTTTCCTACAAACCAATTACACACCAGTTGTGAGAAAACAGTAAGTGAACAATGGTATTGCGAGCTTCAGATTGATATTTAGTATGAAAGGAAATATTTAATGTATCTTCCTGACACCGTACATATTTATTTTTGTCATTGACAGTAGCCTTTCAACTATATACAAATTATATTTTAAACACTTAGAGTGAGAATCATTTACAAATAAAGATGTCTTTATTTAAACCTAGCTCATGAAATAACCCCTTGTAGAATACATACTGTATTTGAAGCGTAAAAGTATAATCTCATATACCCATTCATCCATTATTAATCCCATTACTGATTTTCCAAAATATTAACATTCCAAACTAGTAGTGTTTCATAATGATAAACATCAAATAACTATTAATAACGTGGGTTTAAGTTGTTCCTCTTAGACTAGTATTTGGCAATTTCCTCAACCTTATTGCACTCTTTGCAAAACACTCTGGAAAGATGACATCTACCTTAAAATGAAGACTGGTGAGACTGCACACCTTTCTTTCAATATATACATTTTTAGAAACCTGATCCCTGTAAACAATACCCTTCCACACTGTTGGATTTAAGCTCAGTGCTTCTTTTGACACTTGTAGGTTCAGAAAATAGATGGAAGGGTTATGGTCTGTTGTTCCTACACTTTTAACCCTCATTTTTCATTTATAGGGCATTAGCTGTGCTACTCATCTAAGGCAGGTTGAAATCAAACTAATCAACAGAGATCTCAGCGTTAACGTTTGCAATGTACCATCTATTGGAATGTATTGAGTAATATAGGGGGTCCAGATCTAATTATGCAATTTTCATTACGCTATAACTTATTAAGTTTATTACATAGAAAATCACCCAAAAAATCCCAGACCATCGAGAAGTGTGCAAACTGACGGCATTAAGAACGGTCTTGGCACCGAGCTGGAATTGTCCCTGCATAAATCAAAGTCATCCAGACGATCTGGATCTGCATAATTAGATCTGGACCACCCTGTACATGTAGTAATAAAATACATTGCATTTGTCATTCCAACAGACTGCACATCAAAAACATTTGTAGTAATAAAATGCATTACTACAAATATTTGTGAAGCACCATCTGTTGAGATGACAGATTCAATGCATATGTCTCTATTAAATGCCATTTGGTATGGGATTTGTAAAAGCAGTGTTAGGGTTTCTGATGTGACAGAGGCTTAGCAACCAGACACAGGCAGTCACACAGACACTTATCCTTTTATTAAGGTGGATTAGTCCTGCGTAGCTTAAATATAAACTTTGTCCTCAGAGTTTTGGTACACATAAAATATCAAAATATGATAACTTCTGGAGGTGAGAAATACAGTTTTAAACCCTAACTTGGACACTCTACGTATGTAATTTGTATCTTATCCTAGTGTTGTAAGGATTTTTATTTTGTTAATCTTTATCTTCCAACAGGACAAAAGTGTGCAGATTTGGGTGATTATTCATCCATCCACTTTCTAAATTACTTGTTACAGTTACAGGGAACAAGTGCTTATTCTAGCAACATTCAGGGCAAAGCAGGAAGCTGTATGAGTTTATATCACACACGTACACGCACATATTCACTCATACTGGATCAATTTCTAGGCAAAAATTGATTTATTATTTTATGTTGATCTGTCGAACTCTGTTTACTGCATGTCTCTGAAACACTTTTATAGTCCATTTTCAATCCTGATATTCTACTTGCTAATGGTCTTAATCTATTTTTAATTTCATTATGCATAATTAGTCCTGAAAATGTATATACTGTATGTAGGTATTGCAATTGTGCTGCATTAATATTCTATTTCTGTTATAGGTGCCATGTATTATATATACTGCTTTGTACAGATTACACAGTTTGCGGGCACACACTAAACTTCCACAGCTGGAAAAGGGATATCTGAGGGAGAGTTTGCATCAGAAGACAGAAGTCAAGACAAAGGAGATACCATTCTCTGAAGTGAATAAGATCCACAGTGGCAAGGGAGAGATTCTCTTTAGATCTGTGCGGACAGACAGAGCCTACCATGGTTGGTACGGCTAATCATTGCAGTGTATGTGTGTGGTATAGCGGGTCCACAGCTCACATCAAAGGCCACTTTTTAAATAAATAATCACCGCCCTCACAGCTTAAAGATGGGGCGTGATTGTGTGGCCGGAGCGGTACCCGGGTGATTCGTGATGCGGACAGTCCTCACTTAAGTGCCCAGGCGAGGAGTCGTCTGCATCCGTAATTGTTGTTGGGAGCTGCTAATTGCCACACCTGATCCACGTCCCCGTAATAAATAATAGAAGCGCGAGGCAGATGGGAAAGAAAAAAGAGGGAGAAAGAACTGAGGTTAATGGAGAAGAAGGCGGCAGGAAGGTGAAAGCCGGTGCGGGAGAGTGAGCGCCAGAGCTGGCTAATGATGGTTCAATGCAGATGGTAGGAGAGCCCCAAATGAGTGTTTGGCCAACTCTCAGGAGTGGGCAGATTGAAGCAGTCGCTCCAGCTGAGCAGTTTGGAGGAGCTGGAGTGATCAGCAGAGGGGTCGACTGGCTGTTAAAGGAAGCGGGAGTCTTGGAGGCTTTGGGTGTGTTGAGCCCTAGCATGAGCGCCTTGGCCGCTGGGGAAGGAACCCAAGTCTCGGTCCAGACAAGAATTGAATGGAGCTGTATTTTGTTGGTAGGGCGACTAACCTGTTATGGGGCCCATTAGGGGAGAAGCAGGAGAGGATTTTTAAAGAAAGACTGTCTCCAGCCATTGTTTTTAACCTCGTTGTTTTAAAAGATTTTTTTTTATATTGTGTTTTTAACCTCCACAGCTCACTTGTTTTTATTGGATTATTTATTTATTAACTGTGAGAGACACTGCACTTATCTACAGTATTTGGACACTTTAGTTTTGTTGGTTTTAATAAAAGCACTTTTGCACTTTTTGCACCGTCTCCTTGCTTAATGGTTGATGTCTTTACTGCCTAGCTCATCGGTGATATTACCGACGGTGTTGGGTTCAAGAGCTTCCAGAAGCTGGATAGGAGCATGGAGCAGAACCCGCATCGTCACAATGTGCTGCAGTAAAATCATTTAGGGTAATCCCACATAAAAAAAACAGTAAGTGGCACCTAAGTAGGAAGTTTGAAGCATTCCTTCATGATGGAATTATGCAAGCAATCCATCTGTTTTGAATAATTGTCTATTTCCAAATGAGAGAGAGGCCACAGAAAATTATAATGAGGCCACTTAATTCCACCAGGCCAGAACAGAATCCTGGAAGTTACAAAACTTGGCCTTGGGGCACTCTGGATTAGGGTTTAAAGGCTGCTGCCAGTGTTCCAATGAAAGTTGCTTTGGGAACTGAGTTGGGCAGGGGCCCAGCAATAGAAAGCAGACAGGCTAGGGTTGAAACAGAATGAAAGAGGGCAAGAGGAAAAGTCAAAGAGAAAGGAGAGGTAAGTCAAGGAGTGCACTTCCATGAACTTTACCAACCTGGCGATTCACATAAACCTGGTTTCTAAAATGCCATATAAATTCTTATATTATTTAGTGAAACAAGGATATTGGCCTTTGAAAAGCCAGGTTGACACATACAGATTTCTCTATGAGTAACCTGGTTATTTGGTCATGTTAAGTCCTAACTGGGTTACAATTAAGTATTGTAGTTTGAAATGTATGTGGCCACAAGTCTTTGCTTTGGACACACATCTAGCATCCACAAGTAGAAAACAGTCGAACTGTCCACAAAGGTAAATTTTCTAAGGCAAATGCTTGGGTGATTGCATTATTCCTTTTCCTTATTGAAATAATCTGTTTTAGTATTTCATAAATCTCAAAGTTTTACTTAATGAACCGAATTTACAGTGCTAAGCTTAGCAACACAATCTAGCAAAACCAGTGCTGGGGAAACAGGTTAAATGTAACAAGCATAACATAGTAATGAGTAACCTAAGGAAATACTTATTTTATTGAAGTAAAAATACCTGTGTTATTATTATCCCAGCAGCACTGAATACATGACAAAAACACACACATACTAGTACACCCTACCTTTGCAGGGCTCAACTGCCTAACCATGCAGAAAAGAGTCTGCTGCATGTAATACAGTAAGAAAAAGCTTGTCATGGAAGACATGGGTTGGCTGGCATCCTGGCTGGAATGGATGGTCTGGACACCTTAATAATGGAAGGATGGAAGCAGACCCCCATTTGGAGCCATATGCTTCCCCAGGTGACAGCAGCTCTCTGGTGGGTCTCCCATATACATACCCACAGGGCTTCATGGGAAGTGGAATTCAAATTGGCAGCCATGCTGTGTTTCATGGGAGCTGCCTGAGGGTGCTGTGGGGAGGAGGTTTCCTTCTTGTAGGAAGGTTCTACCTGACCTGGAAGTGTTTCCTGGATGAAATGTGGTGACACCAGAAGTACTCCTGGGTCCAGTTTAAAAGAACCCACTCCTTACTCATTGAGCCAGAGTCAGGTGGATAAGGATAAAGCTCATGGAGATGGGTGAAGAGACAGAAAAACTGTGCCTGTATAACTGTGCTTGTGCAACCTTTGAAGAAGCCTGTAAAAGGTATTTGTGCACCATAAATCACTCATTTGAACCCAGGACTTGTGTATTTGTGGTTTTGTTTGGTGTGCCGCAATGCCCCCTATTAGTTACAATCTATAAGAAAGTGTCAGTTTAGTTTTAATCCAGCTATTTGTTACACATATATGTTGAAACAATATGATCAAGTGCCCATTCATCCAATTTTCAGGGGCTCAGGTCAGAGATGTAAAAGGGGGAGGGATGTTATTTACTTCATAGCACATGAAGAACTAAATGTATTTATAAAACATGACAAAATTATCACAAGCTCCATGGATGTTTGCAAATTAACAGCAGCTGATGATAGTGTTTAATGATGTTTTATGATGTCAGAGCATTTGCCAAAGTAAATGTAAAGAAAGGTTTTTAGAAACCAGGTTTCCAACTTACCCAGGTTATTCACCTTATCCCGATTCTGTGTATGTAGTGTAACACCATGATTGAGGCTTTGGGAGGTGAGCAAAATGAGGAGGCCACTCCCAAAGAAGACTGTTAAGAACAGCACAGGAGATAGCATGTTTTGTTGTTTCATTTACTTCCTTGTGAATTTTTGGGTTTTAATAAATCTCTGTTTTGATAACTTTGAATTTTTATTACACTACTTGCAGGTCAAGGTGCAGTCTCCTGCTAAATTCATAAGCACGCTGAGCTTTTATACATACTGAGGAAAATTGTGATTGAAAAGCACTGCTGTCTTCTGCAGTGACGGTTTCTGCCTTGCACTTGATGTTGATACTATAAACTTTGCATGCCTCCCCCACTGTATACCTTGATTTAACAGGTTCAGACAAAGAACAGTTGGATCATTTGAAAGCAAATTTTAGAAGAAAAAGCCAGTAACCTCATTTACTTATAGTATGCAAAACCAAAACCTTTATGTTATAAGTAAATTAGTAAGTTTTTAGCTCTATATTTGTGATGTCTTTTAAACCTAAAATATGGTTTTTATTTAATAATAATTTTTGCTGGTAGCATACATTCATTCAGAAAACTGCATAGACTCATTAAATAAATTTTGACCTCTGTTTTAAATGGTACTATACTCATCACAATGCAGTTGCTAACATCAAAACAAGAAAAATAAAAAAAAATCAGCACCTTCAGGAACCAACCTTAAACATGTTTCTATACTGTTCACAATATACCTTTATAAGTATGTCATATATAGAAGCTCACATCTTTATCTGCCTACCTTTTTCCCTAGGAGAAAAGCAGTAAAAGAATCATTGTAGACGGTGAAGAGGGCTAGATCTTCTTTTAGTGTTCATAGTTATGAGAATTCTCAGCATTTCTGGTAAGACAATTTACTGTATATGGCTAATTTAATTCCTTACGCATAGGAATTTAAATCAAGCTAAACATAACAATGATTAATTCTGATCTCATATACAGTAAGTCAATGTCACCTTACATCTGCTTTCCCTAAATGTCAGATGTAACATATTAAGAGAAGTTGGTGTTTTTAGAAATAAATGCATTTCAAAATCCCATTTAAAACACACTATTGAAATGGATATAAATCATGTTTCATTTAAATTTTTCATTGACGGTGCTGTAGATAGTGCTGCAGACTGTGAATAAAATAAAACTGGTTTAAATAACATACAATGTCTGTGAGGATAACTAGTCTAATTATTCAGTGTGCTGTTTTGTTTCAAGTGTCAATTTTCTGATGTCACATTTTATGATTTTGCCACTAGTTCTTATGGGTATTCAGGAGCAAAGCATACAAAAAATGCATGACTGTTACCTATACACATACATACACGCACACACATATATATGTATAGTTTGTATATATATATATGTA
>JANRMT010027041.1:107783143-107832333 GCA_026402145.1 Polypterus bichir lapradei
TTGCCTCGAAAGCTTGCATATTGTAATCTTTTTAGTTAGCCAATAAAAGGTGTCATTTTGCTTGGCTCTTCTCTACATTCATAATGGCTAACACGGTACAACACCCTAGTACTAATGAAGGAGCAAAAATAAAAAGGCTCAAAAAATTAATTCTGCGTAATGACCACTAGGTGGCAATATAATTGTGTGATGACATTTGCTTTGTTTACTTTTCACTCTTTCAAGGCAGTTATTCTCTAAAAAGGATTGAAGACTCTTGAATTGTAATGCTGATTCACTTACATCTCTATAAAATATATTGGAGAAGTTTTATTTTCAATTTAATTTCCTACTTTGTTTGAATTGTTCCTATTTCTTCTGGAAAATTATGCTTGAAAAGAAAAAATAGGAATTTTTATATTTCTGTATTAGATGGGACTACTCCTCATGTCAATGAAGCACTACACACCAGAAAGTCTGCATTTGTTATATAGATGCCCTGGGAGGAGGTCTGGAGGATACTACAAAAAATCCAATTCACATTCAGGATGTCTAACCCTGCTAAGAGAAAGAGAGAGCATGAGGGCCCAGACCTCAGACCAACAGATTACAGCAGAGATATCTAACCTGGAGTAGGTGGCAAAAAACACTACATTACATGTCTACCTCACTATAGGCAGTTCAGGGCTAATGAGTAAAACTGATGCCTCTTTGACTGAAGAGATTTACTGTAAACCTTAAATTAATTTTAACTGTAGTTGGAATGAATCTATATTTGGGAGATGAGTTTGTTAAAAGTTCACTGGTAGGCAGAACATGTCCAGAGTCTTGGGAAGGGGTAAGGGGTGAAAAGAGAAGAGACTTGGTGGTGCATTTGAGGTTAATATGTTGGATAACCACCACGTCAGCAAGTCTGGGCAATAACCTGCATAATAAAGGCAATGGCATTAAGTAAGGATTTATCTGTAGTGGACCAGACAGTCTGTATTCTCCAAGACAGTCATATATATCAGCCTCAATTCAGGTGACCTGATTTATTTAAAAAAGAGATTATTCTTCATGCAGTTTATATAATAATAATAATAATAATAATAATAATAATAACACATTTTATTTATATAGCACCTTTCCCATGCTCAAGGCACTTACAGAATATAAGAAAGAACGGCAGGGTATACAGTATATAGCATTGTACAAACCAAATAAATAAATAAAGAAGATTAAGACAGTAAATTTAGAGAAAAGCCTAAGAGGCAACAATTGTTTTTTAAAAGAATTCATGGAGTCAGCTGACCAGATTAATTTTGGTAGGTCATTCCAGAGTCTGGATGCTATACAACTGAAGGCCCTGTCACTCATGGAGTGTAGATTAGTGTGGGGCACAACAAGCTTGCCAGAATCAGAGGACCTTAGTGGACGGGCAGGCACATAGTGATGAAGAAGGTCACTGATGTAGTTTGGCGCGAGTAGGTTGTAGGTTATTAGAAGAATTTTATATTCGATTCTGTAAGACACAGGGAGTCAGTGAAGACGGGGCAGGATGGGTGTGATGTGCTCGCTGCTGCTGGTTCGAGTGAGGACTCTTGCAGCCGAGTTTTGAATAAGCTGGAGCTGTGATATAAGATTAGAAGGGGCACCTACCAGCAGCGAGTTACAATAATCGATGCAGGATGTGATAAAAGCTTGGACAAGTTTCTCAGCATTAGAAATGGAGAGGAAAGAGCAAACACAGGATATGTTACGGAGGTGAAAGTAAGAAAGTTTCTTAATGTGATTTATGTGGGTGAAATAAGAGAGGGAGGAATCAAAAATGACACCAAGATTCTTTGCAGTAGAGGCAAGTCTGATGAGATCACCTCCAAGATGGACTGGGAAAGAGCTCATTTTATTAAGTTGCATTTTAGTCCCAATTTGCTGGAGTTCAGTTTTGTTGCAATTTAAGAGTTTTGCTCCATCCAGGTTTTAATTTCACTAAGGCAGGTTGTGAGCTGAGAAAGCTCTGATGAAGTTCCACTTCTAACATTGAAGAAAGGTTGAGTAACATCTCCATAAAAATGATAGCTCAGTCCATAGCTACGAATAATATGGCCAAGGGGAAGCATATTGATACAGAAGAGAAGAGGGCTAAGGACAGAGCCCCGAGGAACTCCTTGTGTGACTGGCACTGAGCTGGATCCGCTGTTGCCAAGACTAACAAACTCTTGCCTATCAGTCAGATAGGACTTGAATCACTGGAGGGCAGTGCTAGAGATACCCAGCATGTTCTCCATTCTGGACAGTAGAATGTCATGTCTGACAGTGTCAAATGCTGCACTGAGATCTAATAGAATCAATATGCTGGTTTGTCCAGAGTCTGCTGCCATAAGCAAATCTTTGGTTACCCGTAGCAGAGCAGTTTCATAGCTGTGCCACTCCCTGAAACCAGACTGAAAGGGTTTCATCAAGTTATTAGTGGTTAAGCAATTGTATTTAATTATGACTAATATGACTAATTCTTCACTGAATTAAGTTATACTGATTTACTACAGTACTGTGTATGTTGTTGCATGAACTAGTTTGCTAGTTTGTACACATGTGCATTGCTTTTAAATCACCAGTCAGGTCAGACTAAACCAGCACACATACAGTATGTCAATGTGTAAGCTAGTCAGATTGCCCATTTATGCACCTTGTGAAAGATGGCTTTAAGTAAAAAATACAGTGTTCAAACATAGAATGATTAGCACCATACATTCAGTTAAAAAAAAACTGTCTAAAATCTCCTTTACCAAATTATAGTACAGCTATCAGAAATATTGACAGTAACATTTCTGACTGGTTTTGATTAAAAAAACAGTTACAGTTTGTAGTTAGTTGTCTGCTTCCTATTTTTTATTCTCATTGTTGACTCAACGTGTAATTCATTGTGCTAATAACAGTATGATCTGTGGAGCTGTGCATGAACTCCTGTTTCTGTTGATATTGAATAAGCAATGTTAAATTGCTCATAAGACATGAAGGGTATTGTAATATTTTTGCATTGCAATGTTTCATATTTCTGTACCTAGTGACTCACTGTCTTATTTGTTGACAATCACTTAATAAAGTAAAATCACTATAATTATAATTTCAATTAAGGTGAAGCTGCTGGTACCATCACACTGGCTGAGTTCACAGACATATCCAATTTCTAGAATCTTCAACCTGAATTTATGCTGACTTACATGGAAGAAACATAGTTTTTTGGAAACGTTTTTTTCAGTTTGTCAACTAACTTTTCCATAATGTGCAAATTAAGATGATTGGTGACTCTAAATTATCCATGTAACAGAGACTGTGTGAGTGTACTTGATTGTACTTTGTGAAGGGCTAAATCTCATCCTGGAGCAGGGTCTACTAACACCGCCCTCCAACCCTGATTTATTATTGGATAAAACTGTTTCAGGAGATAGACGGTTGAAAATGACATTTGAAAAATTTACCTTTCATAATTAAAAGACCTGTTTGGGCCTATCTTTATGACCTGTTGCAGTGCTGTTCTGATTCTGTAATGTCAAGTTACCTTCACACAGTTTCTCTGCAATACATTCATCGCCTATCAGTAACACGTGCGATACAACATCTCATTCAAATCACAGAGGCCCGGCTTACACAATTACACAGCAGAGGAAGAAAAACATTTAATATGAAATTATCCTGGAAAAACCCAAAAGGAAAACAATGGTTCTTCATGTTCAGTTAATTGAGGACCTCATTAATACATGCCTGCCAAATTAAAATAATTAGTTTTTAATTGTTCCTCATAAAAATTTCATTTTTTTCTAATTTTATTTCTTCATTTGTTAAAGTAGTGTTAGGATTTCTTCCATTTGAGTAATCAGTGTAGTTTATTTTTTATTTTTAATTGTACAAATCACAGAGACAAAAATTCATTGATGGCTATAATTATACATGTACATGTCTTAAGCAACTGATGTCAACTCAAATCAAAGACAGTATATGCCATATCTGAAGTGATATATGGTTAAAATGTCCAATATATATATTTTAGCCACTCCTACAGTATATGTTGAGACATCAAAGAGATTAACAGTGGTCTATTGCATATCTCAACATAATATCAATAAATGATTGCTGAATTCTAAAGAACCTTTGGAAATGTCGTCCTAAACCATCATTAACACTAGCCAGTATACCTTCAGCTTTCTATTTTAATGAAAAATTACAAATCTTGGGCGTGTACCTTTAAAAAAGGTTCCTAACTGGAATACAGTAAAAGTAGTGTGCTACCATAAATCTACAATAGAATGATAATATTAAACGAATGCAAACCTATTTTCAATACAAAGGGCTCTAAAAGCCAATATACTGTACCAAGAAACTGTACTGCTTTGGTGAAAGGAAGAAAAAAAATGTCTAAAAAAAGGACAAGGAGAAGAAAAAACCTTTAAATGGGTAATGCACAAAGCAATGAAATCAAACCAAAAGCAATCAAAAGCACAAAACAATCAAAACACAACACCAAAGTGCAATACATTAACCCTAACCTCTTCAGAAAACTTTACCTAACACCACAATTTTTTTTTATCCAAAATCTTGAACAGCAGGAGGAGAATGTCACAGTCTTAAATAGTCTCTGGAAGATGACATCATGGCACACACACCTTATTGCTGACATGTGGCAACAAACTGATACCAGATCTAAGAGAACCACATACTATATTGCCTGAGATGAACAAAATGGTTGCAAAAAAAAAAAAAAAACAAATATAAATACAAACTTGTTGAGTTAAACACTGCACAGGTTAAAGATGACTGGAACAAATTATCATGTACAGAAGTACATTGTCTTTAAATTATTACCTGTATTAGTGCCATATTTTGCATGACTGTTGCACCACCAGGTTGCTTGAAAACTGGTGGTAAGAAGTGTTTTTACAAAATTTGGTAGTGATGTGTCAATAGGTAATGTAATGATTTGACTCTCATTTTTATTTTTTCTTAATAGCTCTCAGGGCTCAAGATATAATTTATATATTGTTTTGGGGTTTTGTTGAGACCCAGGAATCCAGTGGTCAGATTTATTTTTTGTTTCTTATGTTAGTTATTTTTGCTTTCATTTTTCTATGAGCACTTCCATTTTGTTAATTTAGTGCTGATGGTTGCTTTGTGGTTATTTGGAGTGACATCAAGGGTCACAAACAGCATGATGTCCCTGGTCAATGGTTATAAAGCTGAACTCTTTAGACCTGTACAGGTATGGCTTCAGTAAAAAGATTCACTGTACTGTTTGTTTTCTCTTTTCACAGGCTCTTTGGTGTCACATTCTTTTTTGTCCTAGACTATGATTTACATCTCTCGTCTGGCCCATTTATGTGCATTATTCTGGCTCTCAGTCTTTTTGCTACCATCATTCACTATGATTTGTTTTCTTACATTTTGGCTTAATTTATTAGGTTCTTACTCACTTGGTTATGATCTTTGGATGCTTTCACCAATGTTGCTGTTTCTCCTGATTTCATTATTAAAAGCAACTTCTGTAAACCTGCTTAATGTTAGTTAGACATCAATGGATCATGTTTACTCCAACTCTCTCCTTTCACATTCAATAATTGATTTTACCATTGTAAAGTATTTTTGAAAAGTGCTACAAAACAAAAGCTTCAGAACTGGACAAAGGCTATAAAATTTTGGTGGAAAAACTTCTTTGTAATATATATTTTATAATACAATTTGAAACAAATCATACCATATGCAATTACAGAAAATGTGCTTCTGGCTGAGTGGAATCACACGAAAAAAAAAGATGCTCACCATTAACAGATATATAATCTAGGCTAAAAATAGAAGTTAATGCAGTTCTTTCTGCTATAGTAGTGGGGGCTGTGAAAATGATCCACACTATGACACTGCAGAGTGTGAACATACCTTTTCAGGCCTATAACCCCATTTTTACAAACATGAACTTAACAGAGAAAAACATAGCAACCTTTTGAAAACTGAAGAGATGTGTTTGACACTGAGATAATTTGTGTGGTCTAAATGAGGACTGAAATTAAAATTTGAGAATACTACTAATGCAGTGTTCAGGTCACTTTTGATAAAATATTTCACTTTGTATATATTGGAAAAAAACTAGCATGCATCAAATAGGCACTATCCTGTAAAAATCACCTTTTTACTAAAATATTTTCTTCCAAGATGCCAATAGTGTTTACAGTGCAGTAGAAGGTAGAGTACACTTTATCTATAAATAAACATTGCTGTTAAAGGTTGCAGAAGAATATTTTACAGAAAAAAAATCATTATAAGTTTTGGTAATAAATGTGCTTGGCCTCACCTTAAAGTTTTGTTTTTGATCACTTTTTAATTTATTTTATTTTTTCCTATGCGCTGTATTAGCGTGCTCCTTACCTGTCACATCGAAATTAGTTTTATTGTATTATATGTCTCTAAATAAGCACATATTTTTTGTTTTGTTGAGCTGTGTGATCCTTATTTAGTTAATTGTCCTCAGGTTCTGTCATTAGACTTTATGGAGGCACACAAAGGCTATTTAAAGCACATGGCAGTCACTTCCACATTATAGTGCCATTAACCTAGTGTTGTGTGCTTCTGCGCCTTTAGCTTACATTTAGTTTAGATTTATTTAGCGGCTATTTTGACCATTTTATTCTGTTTACAAAAAACAGTAATTGAACAGTAATTGAGCCAATTATTATCTCATAATCTATGTAACTCTTTTGCCCATTTGTATTAGAAAATGATCCACAAGTAGGAAAAATTCACTTATAAAATATTTTTTCATTAAAAGCTCAATTTCACAAAATAGTGGATTGGCAAGGCAGGGGTGATGCATGTCTATGCCTTACTCTTGTACTACAGTGGATTTTATGTTTATATCACAACTCTGTTACAGTAATTTTGAACCCTTTCACTTGTTTAATTACAATTTTAATGGCAGTATAATTATTTATTAATCACTTTTGTATCTGGTCAGAACCAAATCTGAATTCTGTTTTCTTAGTGTTCTTACTCGTGTGTTGCTGTCTTGCATGTGTTTCTTTCTAAGGCCGGAGTTATACTTGACGCGACGCGACGCATACTGCAGAGGATGCTCCAGCTACGCAAGCGTTGTAGTGTTTATATTTGTGCGCGTACTTTACGTAAATCTGGAGGAATCCACCAGGTGGCAGTGCGAGATATTATCATGGTGAGAACATGTTCGGCTTCTCTGTGTTGTGAATTGCCTAAAACACCTATTAAATTCCGATAACACCTTACCGCAATATCTCTGAAAAGGATGTTTATTGATTAAATCCATAAATCCAGGGATGTGTCCATTCCAGCAAGCATTGGGCACGACTAAGAAACAATCCCTGGACAAGGTCTCCGCTCATCGCAAGGTGAATACAAGCACTCGCATACACTAGCGTCATTTTAGTGGCATCAAATCCCCAAATCTGCATATCTTTGGAAGGAAACCGGAGCACAGTGTGGAATACAAGCAGGATATACCAGCAACATAACTCCCTGTGAGACAGCAGTGCTATCACTGCGCCGCCGTGTCACCCCCATGTGTGTAATTATTCCCCCCATGTGTGTAATTATTAACAGTATTCATTATTTAAACAAAATTATATGTAAAATGTACATACACACTTTAATGCATTTAATCATGAAAGTGATATCAAGTACAAATCTAAAGATTCTAAATGTGCAGAGAGTTGAAATATCATATATTTAATTTTTCTGTGTGGTGATATATTGCTGCTTGCCGCAGCTGTCAGGTCCAAGAAGCTCGCAGAGATTAAAAACTGGGATGACGTTTACAACCGTCTGCTTTAATGATAAAGTAAACTACGAGGTTAAAGTGGGCAATTTGAGATTAAAGCCGAAATTTCCACTTTAATCACAAAATACACGTTTTCACCGTGTCCTTTATTTTTTTCTCAGTGGCTCAAATACAGCGATATACATTATGTTGCTGTTGTTAAGTTGCAAAAAAAAAAAAAAATGACGGCACAAAGATGTTATGTGAGACTTTTAAAATGCATCGTGTCATTACAATCGGGAATATGCGACACTTGAATATAAAATCACCACGAATGCATCTGTATGTCAGCATTTTGCTTCACCACATCAAACTATTCACCAAACAGCAAAGCACGCACTTCGATCCCCGTAGGATCTGCATAGAGGCTTTCTGTCACATGTAGATAGTAAACAGAGACTCTGACGTCACATTCCGACTTTTAGTACACTGCGCCCCCTGACTTTTTGCTGGTACTGCAACTCGCGCACACGTCGCGTTAATTTCTGAGGACCTGCTCAGAGGACGCATGAAATGAACGCTGGGGACGCGTGGCAGCCATGATGCGGGCGCGTACGTGTTCTGAGCGTGAAGTATAAATGAGCCCTTAGTGTTTTTAGCCAGATTGTTCTCTGGTTATTGCTTTATTTGTTATAAAAGCCTGTTATATGCACATTTAATTGGTACCTTATAACTGATATATATATACTGTATATATAAATATATATATATATATATATATATATATATATATATATATATATATACCTTCCTTAACTTTGTTAAAAATTAGCAGGTATCATAAAAAAGATTCGTAATAGTTTCAATTACAAGCTTCCGGTAATATTTTTTTTTTTTGTCTTCACATACATCGAATACTTTATTATGATTTTACAAATGGCAAGAATTACACAAGGCAGAATAAAAATGAAAAAGACACACATTTTATTTGATATTTTACATCTGTCAGTAGTGCCTCAAAGCTCTTGGTCTGTGTAATACAGCATTATATGACAAGGAAATCGGCAAAAACAGTTTGTGAAACATCACTTTAATTTGCGTGTATAGAGTAAACAGGTTTTTAGATGTGGCCACTTCAGCATATGATTTAAAAAAAAAAATTACTACTAATCAATGCTAAAATCTTTCAAAGAAACAAATAAAAGAGAAAAGAAATGCAGAGCAATTTTTAAAAACTTATATAAAGGAACATTATTTCGAATAATCCATATCAGAAATACTGTATGTGGCATGGTGGTGCAGTGGTCTGCTGCCTCACAGTTCCAGGATACTTAGTTTGAATCATAGCTAGGCCTACATCTGTGTGTAGTACTGTTGAATAAAAAAATACTAAATTACATTTTTAAAATGGTACTATACTAGCATTATATAAAATTTAGTAATCTTAACTACATGAAATGTGGCTGGAATTGCTTAATGCTGCTTATATACTTGAATAAAAGCGTACTTGTTTTAAGTGTACCTTTTGTGAAAGTATTTATTTGAAATTTGGACTTGAGTTTTCATACATTATATACTCCATGTCAAAATTTTGACTTTAGCACTATAACATGAAAAAAATTTCTAATTTAGGTATTTGTTCAACGTTTGTTGTGTTTCTTGCATTTCCTGTCATTCTGCACTTACCCAGATCCTTTTAGACATAGAACACACATGAAATGCATGACTTCCAAATAACGGTATATTATTTACCCTATGCAACTGACAGGACCTCACACACAGATAAAGAAGATTTGAGCTGGGAGAACTTTTTGCCCGAGATGAGCTCCAGTGGTGGGGAATTATAAGTTTTTTTGTATGCTTCAGAGATTCTAGTCTTAAATGAAAAGAACTCTTCTTTAAAAAAAGGAACAGAATGCACAAAGTAAGCATTTGATTCTCTGCAAGGGGTACTGCATCTGTTTGACTAGAATAGATCTAAATCATGCTGGAAGTGCTTTGTTACATATGTCATCAATTCAGTTACAAAAAAGAAGATGGAAGAGGTCAATAACGCTAGTCATTCCTAACTTGTTGATAATCAGAGCAGTCGAAGTAATATATGGCAATACTACTTTTATAAGGCAAATGAGAAAGTTAAAAATGAATTTATTAAAGTGCCTGCTTGCTAATTGTGTTAGAAGGCTTGCCTCGCCAAAGGTCATCTCGATGTCATCCAGGGGCTCAGAACTCAACAGGTGTAAAGTAATGTATTCCAGTTAGTTAACAAGTGCAGCATTTTCACACAGCATTAGTTCACAAACAATGCTTTCCTTAGCTTCTTTGACAAATAGACACAAACAAAAACTACTTCAAGCCCAATCGTTTTTCTGTATGGTGCCATGAATAATACCATACTAAACAGTGTTAATCCCTATGTATTGCACACACTGGTTTAATTAATGTGTCTTTATTTAATAATATTTATTAGCTCACAGGAACATTTTGAAGTGCGTTTTGTTCCAGTTTTAAGTTTAAGGTGTCAGGAAAGATTTTCCAGCTCTATTTTGCTTAATTCTTTCAAAACATTTTATTTTGAAATATTTCAGATAATAAACATATTGAAAGGACTAGGCAGGAAATTGTGAGGGCCACGTAGCTACACAACTGCTTAGCAGTGCACTTTATGAAGGAGCAGTGTATTAGACAAATAATGCATTGTACTGAGCTCTAAGATCAGAAAACGATTGACATAGAAAATAAGAATTTGCAGGTCTGCTATTCAGTCATAGCACAAAGCAGGACAGGGCAGTGTTTTGGAGAAGCACTGGAGAGTACAAGAGAAGAGAGGAAGAAGGAAGGAGAGCCATGTTTCAGGGCTGTAACACTGAAGCAGAAGACAGAGTGCAGAGCGAAGTTAATCAGATTGGAAAGTGACTAAAAAGAAAAAAGGCTTTAAGGTTGGGGGAGCTGTGGTTAGGGGTCTGAGTGGTTCCCTGCCTGGTTGTGGTTGTTACAATATTTAAAATAAATGCACCACTATTCTGTTACTACATTAGGTGTTCAAGTTCTGTCAATAATTTTTGTGGGGTAAAACACTAATTTTGTATTTTATTTTGTAAAAAATACAGAGTTATCTGTTATTTTCTTCTGCATCAGTATTGGTACTGAAGTTAGAAAGCTGGTTTGAAATGAAGTCAAAATTTTTGTAATGATTCAACACTAGTCCATGTAATTTGGTTCTTCCCTCATATCTCAAAGTTGTGTACATTGGGGCTATTGACAATTTCACAATGGTCCTGTATGTATGGTATGGTTATGTGTCTTTATGATATACTGTACCGAGGTAAACCTTTTATGTCATAATGGTTTATAGTTTAATTTTCTAATATCATGACCAGGGAAAATGTCTCATAGAAGTACAGAGAGTTTACAAAGGCTTATTACCATGAAGCATAGTATTGAAACTCTTGTTGTATAATCATATGAAATGCTATAAAGTTCAAAATATTACAGGGAATACACCCTTTATAAAAAAAAAACAAACAAAAACATTTGTTTAAATTTATGGGTCTTGCAAAAAAACTGAGCCAGCTACTTGTAAGAAATCGCACAGAATCTGTAAAGAAGTCTTCGCATTAAAACAATAAGAGATCAAGTTATTGACAATAAACCAAAGAAATGTAACCATGTAACAGATTTGGTCATGGAAACAAAACAAACAAATCAATTAAATAAATAAAGACTCGTGAGGGATTATAAGTACTGAAAACTGGTTTTCTTTCTTCTAAACCCAAAAGCACATGTGAAGCTTTCACACTTAATCTAGGTAGAATAGAGCATTCTGGTAATAACAGGCAGCAAATGAAATACATACTAATCATTTAATCTGAAATGAGTCATTAGAGTAATAAAAGAAGCAACCTAATACGTGAATCTTATATTGCTTTCACATTTTCTAAAGCAAACACCAAAGCAAAATTACTTTGTCAAAACCAGTCAGTCAGCAAGATATCCATTAACTTTACTAATCACATCTGTAATTAGTTTCTGTAATCCCTTGCAGACTTGTGTAGTAAGAAAACATGCACTCAGAAAACAAAAACATACAATAACTGTGACATTTTAAAAGGGGACTGAAACTGTCATCTAGGAATATTATGAGTTAACAGCCTGAAACTGAAGTGTAGCATGAATAAAACAGAGAAAACTCCTACAGCTTTTCTTATTTCTTGCAAATTTAACAAAACATGTTTTTAATGTCAAAGCTACCGTAATATGACATTTCCAAAAATCTATTACGTTAATGCCATTTAAACAACTATATTTGCCTCTTCTATGCATTCATATCTGCGATGTAAATATTTTTGTAAAAACAGAAAAAACAGAATTTACAAAAAGTATCAAAAGGATTAATTTGTTTGTTTGATAGCCACCAGATAACTTACTTAAGGCTTCTGCACATTCTCCTTGAGTTTAAACAGATTTTCTCCCACTTATGAAGGATGTGCAGGATGCATAAATTTGCTATTCTAAATTAGCTGAATGAGTGTTAGTATGTCCATATTTATGCACTGCCATTCTGGGCTGGCTGCTGTCTGGATTGGCTATGACTTTCTATAACCCTGAGATAAAAACTTCATTCTAAAGCTAGATGGGTGGATAGATGAATAGATGGATTGATGGATGGATGGAACTTAACTTCATTATTTTAAATATATCTCACAAGTACTGCGGATAGGCTAAATGTATAGAAATTTTGTGTACCACAATGAGTAATATATGACAGACCGGGTGTGGTTGTTACAAAGCCTCTTAAACTAGACGGTTCTGTTACTATATTCTGTCAGAAAATGTTCACACTCCAGACCCATGAGTCACAATTTTGGTCAAAGAAGTTCAAATTAGCACATAAATAGTTTAGCACATATTTAATGTTTTAAACCAGTGACATAAATATTTCATGTCTATTTCTTTTTGTTATAAATCTTTATTACATTAGGATAGATTATAAGTTAGATTTCTATGATATAAAGTGACCATGGCTATATTTTGATGCTGAATATTTGTGGGTATGCCAAACTACACATTAGATAGCAATTAATGTGTGCTTTACATTAATTCAAAAGTCTTTTTGGGGCATGTAATCTTTTTTAGAGAATTGTTCATTACACGTGAAACCAAATCCCTTATTACTATTTTAGGTTTTTGTTGACAGGATAATTTTATCAAATCCAATATGAAAAACAAAAAGGGGCAGCATGCCCGTTGCTATCAATAACATAATAGCTTATTATACATTTCTAAAGATTTCAAGCATTGATTTGAAAGAACTGTCATACCTGTGACTCTAACAGTGACTGATCATCCAAATGTATTTTTTTTTCAAGGATTTCTTATTTTCAAAATTTTATCTGCAAATTCAACTCCTTTCTTTTTTTAGTAGGCCACAGTTGTGATGCTACATGAAGTAATGTTGTTTTATTCACAGGTACTGTATATATTTAAAATCTTTATTTTATTCTATTTAAATTTTATTTTTAACAAAGCATTGGACTCTGTTATTCCTGTTATTTTTTAAAACCCAAAAAACAAACTTACCCATTGTAATATTGACATATGTTGGAAATTCTTAAGTTTTTCAATTTTGCTAGATTATATGTCTATGCCTGATTAATGTGTTCTTTTTTCCAGTTGTCTGGCACTCAATTAAAATGATGTATTTGCACAAATGCAATACTTCCTTACACGAGTAGCAATTAAATCATCATTCCTCAGCTTGTCACAATATTCACTTTACCCATGTTAAGACTAGTGTGGTGCCTCTAGTTTGAAAAGCAAAACATTTAGACAGGTTTCCTAAAATGATATTGTTAACAAAAATGATACTAAAAAACATAGAAACAACTTACTACACACATAGGGACAACCAACCTAGCAATGGGTTTGGTTTTTGTAACTTTTTTTTTAATTAAGACATTAGGAAAAAAAGTGTTAAAATAATGTTTAAATGACTATATTCAGCAGAAAGTGTTAGCTCCATGCATGGACCAGGTTCAGTAGAAAGGTTGTTCAGCATAAAGTACCACCTTAAAGTCACAGTTCTGATCAAATAATTATAACAACAGCAAATCACAACACCAATGACATGTTTATGCTTAGCTTGTAATAAAGTGCTTTCAGCATACAAATCCACAGACATCTGTCTGTGGGAAGAGAGCCATTAAAAGTCAAAAAAGATGAAAACAGCAGGTAAATGAGATGTTCTCAGTCCTCTGGATGCTGTCTTCTCCAGATGGAATTTCTTCAAAAAGGGTGCTCTTCTACACTGATATCTCAGGCCTTTGTAAGACCAGTGAAGTAAACTGAATCCACTACCATGTTTGTTGAACCAGCTTGAGGTGATACATGATTTGTGTTATGGTTCGATTATCTTACCCACATTGTCCATTTGAAAAGGGGTACATTATTGCTTACCATGTTACTCAGTATATGGTGACAAAGCTTCAGTGCAATATTCAAATAATGCTCAGATTTATAAAGCGGTCTATCATGTACTAGAACAAAACATTTTTCAGAGAATTCTTCAAACCCTAAGCCATTCCTTCCTATACAAAGACCATGCATTGTGTGTGGGGCCCATGATCCGAGGACTGATATATGTGGGCACTGGTGGTTCAAGACCTCTTTAATTCAGAAACTCTACTGGAGAGCCAATTGGATCACACATTTTTGTCACTTGGTTGACTTGACTTGAATCAGATAACACCTCACACAACCCTAATCTTAACCATAGTGTAACAGGTCATATCGCATGCCATCACTGAATTATAATGTAAAGCTACAACTTTTTTCAACAGAGCAGAGCTCTGGAGGTCCGAAGCTAGTCAAATAGGGGTTAAAGCTGTTTAATGACTTGTTATATTAATCATGTTGGCAGTCACCACTTGTGATAACTTTCCATTAATGAGCAGAGAGATGGCTTCGAGCCAACATCAGTCAGAAGCAGAGAAAAAAGAAAGTTAAGAGTGAAAAGAAACTTGTATTTAAAAATCTAATGTGCCTAACTTCCAGTAATCTAACTAACATTACATCAATAGCCACTAAAGCTAGTGGTTTACTGGATTAACAAAGGAATAGCATTATGTGTAATAGTTTTGTAATTGAGTGTTTAAAGATATTATCTGATGTTATAGTACCCAGCTGACACATGGTTTCAGGATTATTTACTACCGCCTTAAAAGGTGAGGATCTACACATGTTATTAAAGACTGCTATTGTTAGTCGACATATTATGTGCTATGAGTATTATTGCACTGAGAGCACGTTTGTAAATTTCATCAACACACAGGCTCGCTTATTTAATAGTTAGTTATTGGCTAAATCTTGGAAAAGCACCAAGCAAGAAACATTGACATGCAAAAAGAGCAATTAGTTTAGATTAACTTCAATTGTTGGTTAATTTTATTGCCAGCTAATATTACTGATTTAGTTAATGCCTTGTTGCTATTTGCTGTCATTGAAAGAACAAAACGAAGTTCAGATAAATTCATAAGTGCAGGTCATATATTCACATGTTCATTTTTTAATATATAAATATTCAGCTTCATTTTGACCCTGCATTTAGTGCATTCAGTAAGTTTATTAAGCATGTTCAGTAGTAGTAGTAGCAAGTATTTTATTATTTTGTTGTTGTATTTTATATTATTATCTTTTTTAGTAGTGGTAGTAGTAGTAATATTAAAATAATTTTTGTTCTTGTTGTATCACATGTGACAAGTAAATACTGTTGGCTATATCAAGGAACAAAGAGGAATCAGCACACTGATACCTTTGACCTTTATTATTATTGTTATTATTATTATGACTAGTTAGGCCTTAATTTATAAAAGAAACAAATCAATTGGTATATCATTGACATTAAATACCATTGAATTCCAGAGCTATGGGTTGCCCTCCAGATTGCAGTAACACTCCTATTTATCATTTTTTCAAAACTTAAGCTTATCAAGACATATTTGAGGTGATCCATGGCACAAAAACAGCAAGTTTGTAATGTGTGCATCTTTGATAATTTATTTACTCATTTATATATCTATTGTTCAAATTAATGCTGTTATTAGAAATACTAATATAGTTGATTCAGAAGGAGGCAGAGTGGAGGTACACCAAAAAGATTCTGCTTAGGGCCCCAGTTTGGCTAGGGACAGCACTGCTCACACCATTACATTTCCAGCACCAGCTGTACCACTAGTAAAGGCAGGGTGTATCCATGGATTCAAGCTGTTTCCACCCAAGTCTGAACATACCATATGAACTGTCTAACCAGACAACATTCTTCTAATCTCCATTTGACTAGTTTTGGTAATCACGTGAACACTATAACCTATTTTCCTATTTTCAGCTAACATTACTGGAAACCAGTGAGGCCTTCTGCTGGTGTAGCCTATTGACTTCAAAGTCTAAAGTGCTGTACATTCAGAGATACCTTTCAAAACACCACTATTGCTGTCTGAGTAATTGTGCCCTTTCTTTTTGCTTGAATGAGTTCCCCAAATTTCCTCTTACCTTTTCACCAGGCCAATCAATGGATTTTATTTTTTGCCAAGGCTGTACAGTGTGAAAAATCACAGGAAGAGCACTTTACTGCTCTAACTCCCAGCTGTTTTAGTTAAAGAACAACTAAACTGTGTCTGAGTGTCATACTTATTGAGCATCAGCCACATAATTGGCTGTTTGAAGGAATATGCTATTTTTGTTAACAAACAGGTACACACAATGCAGTGACCACTGAGTGTATGTGTATATATACATATATATTGCCCTGTGATGGATGGGTTATCTAGAGTAGTTATTGAGCCCAAGGAGAGTGGGTTATTGGGTAGATGCACAAATATATATTTATGTTTCTACAGTATGTGTTTCACACAATTTTTATACTAATCACAGCTTTTGTAGGTATTTTTTATTTGAACTCTAATATTTCTCTAATAGTGTACTACTTGCTGGGCTTTTACGATTGCCTGATAATAAATTAATGACTTGAGGTTAATTTGGTTAAACAGTTATCAATTTGACTCAAAGAATATGCAGTATATAATACAAGATCATTTAAACACACAACACATTTGAAGAAAATAATTAAACACTGAGAACATCCAGCAAATGTCAAGATGTCAGTCATCCTAGTAGTTATCTTTCCATCCATGTCTAAAAGGCCTTAGTCTCCAGAAAAGAACCAGCTCTGGAATGGGTGGCAATCCATCACAGAGCACATAAACATAATGCTGACACAAGCAGAATGTGCAAAATGCACATAGATAATATTTGGTCCAGGAATGAAACCAAATCTCCTAGAGTTGTGATAAAAATATTATAATATTGGTCTTTTCACAGTGAATGCTATGAAAAAAGTCTTTTTGTAAAATATAGCAAGATGAATTCAAGCAGCGTTTCTTGCAATTGTCTAGTACAGTAGTTTCCAATGCCAGTCCTTAGGGAACCCTGTGGCTACTGGCTTTTGTTCCAACCAGTTTATTTATTGTTCTTCTAATTGATTTAATTGTTTCATCAGGTAGTGTTTTTTTATTCTTTTAACTGTATCCAAACAAGACAATTAACAATGAACCAATGGTCTAGTGTCTTCTCCAGATCAAATTCAATTTCAGCTTTGCATTTCTGCATCAGAGATTGGTTGAAGTTTTTCATTCATCTGACCAACAAAAAACAGGCTAACAACATTAATTTCTAGACCTGAAATTATTAAAATATGTATCCACAAATCCATTTTGTGAAGCTGTATTGGGGGCAGCAGTGAAATATAAATATATCCTATAAAAACAAAATGACCTTTTTTCTGAAGGAAACATATAACTAATATGTAAATACATCTTGTTTAGTTATTACTCAACCTTCAAAACATGATTAATTTTGCTTCTTACACCACCTCTCTTCATTTTACTCATCTATCCATCATTATGAAATTTTAGTATGTGTATACAATTATTGCATCTTTGTTATTTTCATCTTCACCAAAGTAAAATTTTATTTCAGTTCATCTGCTCAGCATCAAATTGATATTCTTGCATAAGCAACATATGTTACAAACTGTTTTTCAAGGTTTTGTCATTATTTTGCTTATTTTTCCTATAGTGTAGGAGACACATGGGATTAACAGGCATCCCGGCAGGAAGTGGGGAAGATCCCTTACCCGGATGGGATGCCCCAAGAGTACAGAAAGGCATCCTGGCCTAGGGAGAGGGAAGGAGATCAAACTCAGACAAGGCTGCCCTAAGGGATGGGTGGACATCTCAGCCAGGGAAGATACCCTACTTGGATGGGATGCCCCGGGTAAATGGACAGGTGTCCCAGCTGGATATGACTCCAGTACCTTCCCTGGCAAGGATAAAAGAAGAGGACAAGGAATGACTGTGGCAGAGGGATTATTATTCTTCACAGGCAATAGATGGCAGCAACCCTCAATATATGGTGCCCATTCTGGAACCAGCAGTGAATGCTGGGAGCTATAGTCCAGCAGCACAGCCTTGCTGGGGTCCAAGGATACTACAAGGGGGCTTTTCAGGGAAAGCTGTTCCCTGCTATATTGGATTACTGTATGACCCAGAAGTACTTCCAATGGGCGGCAGGCGAGTCAAAGATGGGAGGAAGGTAGGCAACACTCGACTGGAGGAGGGCAGTGCAGTGGTGAAATGAGAGGAATTATGTGGTGATTATGAAGAGAGAAAAACCTGTTCTTAGTGTTTTTGTTACTTTTGGAGGTATTTTGTAATAAAAAAATCCATTATTTGAACCCAGGACTGTACTGGTGTGTTTGTGTTGGGGTTTGGGGCAAGCTGACCCCCAGTTTCCATCACAAAGTTAAATACAATTAAAATTGCAACCAGGAGAACTTCCCTTAAATTAATTTGACATTCAATATTCTTAAACCTAATACTAATTATGTCATCTGAAACTTCTAAATATGAACAGTAAACAATAATGTGAATAACAAACATCAATTTTTTTCACCATTGTATGCTGCATTAATATAAAACAAAACAAAAACATTTTCTATACTAATAGTAGGAACATTGAAATAAGACTTTTTTATTATAAGACAACATAAAAAGCATTAAAAGGACGACATGCCTACATGTCAACGTTACACAAAACATGTGCTAAATTTAATAACAGTACAAGGGCAGGAAATTCCATAAAACTAATTACATTTAAGCAAATTAAGTGCATCCCATGATACTGAAATGGATTGCGGTTAAATACAGTCCAAAAACATTAGTGAAGAATCACTAAGTCAGCAGCAATTTTAAAGTTGGCTATAGCTATTCAACAGTTACAAAATGAACTGACTGGGTTATGAAAGGAGATGGGTAGCTTGATTTATACAGTACTTTTTGCATGAAATTTAATTTTATTAAAATGAAACAAAAATTAATTTACCTAAAGTAAAATACAATCCCTGCCCCCACCCCTACTAAAATAATAAAGAATTAAAGTACACATTTTAAAAATGGTGCATTTTTTTACAGATATTTTTGTTAATCACAAGAGATCATTTAAGTAGTACAGGAATTGTGGTGGAAGCAAAATAACATTCTTAAATCTACTTAATCCAATTTGGAGTTGCATGGGGGTTATGTAGAGTAATGTTTAATATTCTGATAATTTATTGCAAATTACCAATTAAGAAGTAATTTGTAACTTAAAGAAAGAAGTAGTTTAATAAAAATATGCCATTGTAATTTCCTTCCCCCAAAGTTTTAAGAATGCAATCAGAGATAAGAGTCTCTTGCTTTGGCCACCTGTGATTGAGAGGTTTAGTTTTATGACTTAATTACTTTCCTTTCTTTCTTGTTTCTTTGAAAAAGTTTGACAAGATCAAAACTGCACTTTGGTAGGGGTTTGAACCTGAGCTATTTCATTGGTGAATGGCCCAGCAAATGCCCATTGGGTGTGTCAGGAGTTACAAAGACACAATAAGAAAAAGCTTGCAAAGGCAAGCTTTCTCTCTCTTTGCCATTTTTTATCCTGAAGAGAGCAGACATGAGAATGACCCGAAGAAAGCTAACCAGAAATTATCTGACAGGAAATGATCAAATGTAACTACAAGTTTATGTGCTGCCTGAAATTACATACTGTATCTAATATTATCAGGTTGTATTGGTTTGCAACCAGCAACCATTGTCACTCTGTTTCCTTATAATTTTTGCATATTATCAATTACACATAATTAAATATGTAAAATAAAGCCTCCTATTTCTGGAGCTGTTACGAACCAACCCTGAATGATATGCCAGTCCAACACAGGGTCAATTAAGAATCTCATATTAACACATAAACATCATTTGGGATGTGGAAGGAAAACTGAAGTACTTGGGGAAAAAAGCACATACAGATGTATATAGTACATCTACACTCCACAGAGACAATTATGTGAGATTCAAACCCAAGACCCTTGATAATAAGGCAGCATTACTGAACAGTATGTCACTTTTCCATCTTTAGGGTGTAAATGAGAAGCCATAAAACCGCGTTTCACATTTTTTTAAGTAGTGAAAAATATGCAACATAGTTTAAAGATGTTAAAGAATGAAAAAAAGAATAAACGTGAGTTTTTGAGAAGGCTGACAAAGAGTGTTTGTTAAGCTGATCTATGCATTACAGACAGGTTAACTCTTTCAGGGCTATTTTCTTTTTCATTTTCTCCCAGGTCTGAATATTTTCCCCAAAAACTCAGTTTTCTAAAAAGCATACAAAGCAAACACTATATGCATCTAACATTAAACATTAGCTTTCTTTTTGATTTGCAGATCACTTCCATCAAAATTGGAGTTTAATAAGCCAGAGTCTGATTCAGCAATAATATGCATAAAGCAAAAAAAATAATAATGTCCACAGAGTATTTTGCTTTGCACATTCGTTTTTCTCTTTTGCCCGACATCAATGCCATTCTAGACGTTGTTTACACACACACACGGGGATTCGATGTCAAGTCAATTAGTCTAACAGTCCTCCTAGCAAAGAGGGTCTACCCGTAACGTGATGGTGAGTTTTGTCAACATCTACAGATGATTATTACCCTCTGCTCCTGGATGTCAACTAAAGTCAACATCCAACCTCAACCCCTGCTGTCGATAAAAGTCAAAATCAGCCCTAAAAGAGTTAAGTTAACTTCAGGTATACATTTTTTTCATAAAAGAATCTTCCAGGTTTCCTTGTATCTGTGAAATTTTAGATAAATGCATCTCTTGGTACAAACTAACACACTTGCAGGAATCTTTCGCTATTAATTTTTATATCTATTTACTTTCAAATCATGTTATTTTGAAGACATGGTCTTATGTAGCAGAAACCTATGATAGGCACCACTGGGTAAAAAAAACAATAAGCCTTATATAGGACATCAATTTATTTCAATGCATATTTATTTAGGCACTCACACCAGGATGATTAGAAATGCCAGTTAATCCAACTTTCACATATTTCAGATAAAGTAGAGAAATGGAATACCCAGAGAAATCCCAGTGGAGTGGTAAAACATCTGCAGAGATGTTATTGAGCCTCCTTTACAAGCATTTAGTGGTATCTATTAAGAATAAATATCCATCATTCTACAGTATGCACTGAATCCATTTACAGGAGCCCATCCCTGTAGTAAGGCTGGAACCAAACAGGAACAGGACACCAGTCCATTCCAGAAACACTTAAGCATATAATTTCATGCCTAGCAAATTCATAGATGCCAATGAGAAAGAAGGAAGCTAAGGAAAGAAGCGTATCCTAAAAAAACAATAGAGGGAACAGTTTGACGGCTCAAACTATTAAGGGTTAAGAGTGTGAATGTTGGTCTGCAGAGTTTTGAAACAACAGAACTAAGTTCTTAACATCCTTAACTCTCTTCCATCAACTTTGAAGTAAAAGAAGGTTATGAAAATGAACTAGCATAGCCAGTCACAATCCCAACTTGTTTTGATCATTTCTTGTGTGAGACAAATAGTTCCTTCCCAGTAAGGAATAAATTAAAGTAATATTAGTTAACTCATGCACAAAATGATGAAGATTGGCACTATTTGAATGGTGAGGATAAACAGAATATTTAAAAAGGAGTTCATTTAAATAGTTATGGTACTGAGAATTGCATTAGGTTAAAAAAAGGAAGCCGCCTAAAGCCTTACTGAGATGGGATCCGTTTTTCACCAGGAGGTGGGGTTAAGTAATAATTGCAGGAGGTCCACTGCCATTTTTAAACTCTGTTTGGATGTTTTTTTTACACCAAGAGGTGGTGTAATCTTAATGATTTCTATGTAGTACTTTACACTATAGCAGCATTTCCCCATTCGATTTTTTAATGTATGCATACTATCAGTTCAGGCCACATTAGCAATCTTTATTTATAAGAACAATCTACTCTGAGGGGGACAGCTCATCACCCACCGAGTTTTCTATATACTTGTCTATATATCAGCATCCCAACAGACCTCTGAGGGGAAATAACACTACCAATCCCCCGTTATTCAGCATCCATAACAAGGGGTACACTGACAGTTGTTTTTTCCCACTTTAGTCACTAGGTAAAGTAATTATTACTGTTGGACATAATGCATGTAATAGAGCATCTTACACAGTAAATACAAGGGCTTGTTAAAAAGTTAGTTGAGGATTGTGTAAAGTAGGCAATGGGGTAGCAGGGAGCTTATAATTTCAAATAAAGGGACAGGCAGTAGTATATATATATACTATAAATATACAAGATAACTTTGAAAGATATAGTACACTGTTAAAAAGCCAAAATAAAGTAAATAAGGCATTAAACTTGCTTATCTTAATGCTAGGAGTATTAAATTAATAAAATAATTAAGTTGGCTTTATCTGTAGCTGGATATACAGGAACTATGATATGACAGGAATAACAGAAACCTAGTCAAACAATAGAGATGTGGATGAATATAACATAGACAGGTACACATTATTAAGGAATAACAGATAGAATTCAAAAGGAGGAGGAGTCGCTACTTATGTAAAAGTGGATTTAAACCCCCTGAAGTGTTTAAACCCATGGCACTAGAGCTGTGAGGAAGCCGCAAACACACTGTGCCATTGTGAAACCTATTCTCTATACTGCTCTTCTTAAAAATACAAAATAAAGGTGGCAGTAAGCAATGAAGTATTAAAAACCTTTAGTCTTTACAAAGACAGATATTCCAATGATATTGAGTGAAGATTAATTTGGGATGCAGTATCTAATAATTGACTTTAGAAGACTAATCCAGGTAGTCCTTATTGGCATCAAGGATGTTCCATTCAGACTGAGGTAGGATTAAAATCTAAACTAGCTATACAGTATATCCATAGAGAATTACTGAAACTTTACCTGTTCACCACATATCTTCTCCAGCCTTCTTAAAAATATTTTTTTTATGTTTATACCTAATTGCATAATATACTGTATGTTGAGACTGGCACTTAAAAAATGGTATGCCTAATGGTGTTTCGTTGAAGGTGAAGAGCTTTTCAGGAAAGTCCTGCTCCAACTTCTACATATTTCTAAGGCTTCCTGGACATAGTTCTAATGAATGATGTAATGCTACAATACTTGTAAGTGTGAACCAAAGATTGACAAGAGAATAACCTTGAATCTACACACTTCATACCAACCCTACCATAGAAGGATATTAAAGATTAATAAAAGAATAGTATTAACACAAAGTATAAGTGCATTCAAAGCGAGCAACTATTTTACTGAAGTTCAACATATTTGTATAAAAGCAATAAATGCAAGGGAAGGTTTTTAAAGTTATTACTTAATATTCACTCTTTCATTTCAATTAAAGACTGAACTTATTATTACCCCTGAAGATCTAAATACATACTGTGAAGTGGGGTGCAGTTATTTTGCTGAACTGTGTTTTCTGAAAACAAGTTCCCAAGAATATTTGGGTAGAGCTCGGAAATCTTATAGGACAACCAGTCATGGAAGTATCACCTGTCTAATTTAGACCTCTTACCAATGAAAGGAAAACGAATAAGCCACCTAAAATGTAGTTTCCACCCAAAACCCACCTGTACTGGCTAATATAAGCAAAACAACACATTTCTCAAAGAACATTTAATGTGTCAAATAGGCAGTCTACGAAAAAAAAAAACATTTAATAGCATTAGCAAAGAAAATGAACAAGTCTTCTTGAAAGATGTTCAAGTCAGTAAAATAAAATTCATTAATGTTTACTAAATGCCACTGTCAGATTTCTAAAAGCCATAAAAACTTTTATGATTTTTAATGAATGACGACTGAAAGATACAGCCAGACTTTGAAAGGTCTTATAATGACTAGTCTTTCCTCACGTTAAGTGCATTTTTTGCCTAGCAACAGAACCTGTGTACATTGTGCTGACTCATTTTTGTCAAATTTGCCCACGCAATCATTTGCAGACTGTAATGTAAAGTTTATAGCAGAGGGGCTATACCACACTGATTTTCCGCTGATTACTGCTGCTAGCTCCCCCAGCAAAACTATACACACTTACAGTAAATGAGCATGTGGGGCATGTTAGAAATTAATCACTGCAAACCGAAATAGTCAATAAAAATGTATTTTTATACCTATTACCTTTTTACCTCAACAATCAGTATTAAATTACATGATGTATTTGTAGTAAGTATAACTGAATACTTAAAACAGATTGACAAGAACTTGTTAGCATTTAAAGGATAATCTCTCCTTAAATATAACTGAAATGTGATAGAAAATGAAAAACTTCCTAAGTTATAATCAATAATACAAGCTGCATAAATATAATTAAAAGTGTTAAGTATGCTTTGTTAAAGTTAGGTTTTCCTTTACTCATTGATTTATCTATCAATCAATGTACCTATATGGACTACACAAACTCTTGTACTGCTCATTAACCCTTCACAACTGGAGATTTGATTACATATTGGAACATGACATGTTCCCCTATTTATAGGGAAAGTTGGAAATAAAAATGCTACATCATGACCATTAAATAACATATGATGAAATTATATTGTGCAATAGTAATACTAACACAACTTAGGCTTTATTGTGTTGTGCAAATGAGATGAATAATTTTGTTCAAATAAAATGAAATGAGCCACTGCAATAATGTATCCACTGCCTTATTTGAAAACTACAGTATTCCAGCTTAACCTCACAGCATTTCATATTCTATAGGCTAGTGAAATTAGAGTTTAACTATTACTTACTAACAGTAAAAATTTTCCTGAAGAAAAATAGCATTTAAAAAGGGCTTACCAGCCGTGAATCTTCTTTTTTCAGAATTATGTTTTAAGCAGGCTGGTTCTTATATATTTAACACTGGCCAGTTTGATTTCACTGTGATGAATAAACCCACCAGTTCCCACGCATATAGAACAATGATCCAGACAGCCTTACCTAAAGGGTAAAGATGTCCGAATGAGTAAGAAAAACAGTTGATGCTGACTGGAACAAATTTGCTCATGTATGCTGAGTAATAAACCACTACTTCCTTTTGCTAAATTCTTTTCATACTTCAGAGATGACTGGTCAAGTTCTCAGGATCTCAAAGAGCTGTCTTCATTTGGAGAGGAGAGTTCACTGACATTACGGGTGGAAGTGTATTTTTAACTGTGCTCTTAGGGATGCCACCCACAAACACTTGCACCTGTTTAGAGACTTTCAGATGTTTTCTTTACAAAGGAACAGCACCATATGAACATACAGAACCACCATTAGAAAACTGAGGATCCTGTGACAATGAAGATTTATGATGTGAGGCACCCTAAATGGAAGTCGTCTTGCTTATATTACAATAAATGCAAGCACTGTAAGTTTGTAAAGAACAAAATCTTTTCTGGAAAAAGTTTTTAAAATATAACTTATCTTGTTTACAGGAAAATTGTGTGCCACTCTAAGAATATCAAAATGTTTTCCATTTTGTTTAATTTATATTATGTTTTGTCACATTAATTGAAAAATTAACTTGGTGTGACCAGCGATAAAAATAACAACATTTAGCTGCTTTCGTTTGTGTAGTTTTACAGTGAGGAACAAAGCCGTCTATTGAGTGAACGTTGTTTACTCTTCTACAACAGAGCTTAACTTTATGTCCTAGTTTAAAAAATGTTGGTGGGGTGTGGTTTGCATATCTTTAAAAAGGGTCTTTTTTGTCTGTTTATGGCTTAAGACAAAATTATATCAGATTCAAAGAAGGCGCAGGATTAAAATGGAGAACAGGATATAAATTTCACCCTTTATACCCTGATTTCTTTTTTATGCCAACCATCAACAGTTTTATACTGTATATTCTTATAATCACAGGTTTAGTTTTGTAATCTGCAATCTATTTTAGTCCATCAAAATAAACAAAAGAACTGAACCAATGATAAGGTTTAGAAATAATATCCTCTTAAATTACTTTGAACTCTTAGGCTTCAAACTTGGTTAAATGAATTGATATTTGTGCAAAAATAAAATAGCAACATTCATGAATAGAAAATAAAGTAGTTTGTTTAAAATAATATTCTCACTACTTCTTTTACATCCAAATTGGAAAACAGTTAACATTACACAATTGCAAGCTTTTGTTATGAACATTGATTCAGAAATGCCAATTATAGCAATTTCACTTTTTCTTGAATGCTCTGATATGTTATGATAATTTTCCTTTTTCAATCAAGCTTTATACTGACTGATATAATGGGTAGGTTGACCATTTTCTGGAAGTAGTGGGTTGAAGCCAGAGACAAATCCTTGACAAGATGCCAGTCTACTGCAGGCCATAATCACATATAGTTACACTTACTTACTCTAACAAACAATCACACAAATATGATATATTTGTGAGAAAAAAACCCACATAATTTGTATACTTGAAGGAAGATAATGCAATTTTTTTAATAATGTTCATGGTCATCAATGTAACAAATTAAAGATAAAGTGATATCAGTTAACTTTGCTAGTTTTAACTCTTCTGCAACATCATTGTTCAAAATGTTACTTTACAACATTTAAATATCATCATATTTTACATTGGTAACTGTTATGCCCACTGTTTAATCTATATGTATTTTCATTGAATTGTAAAGCTGTAATTGGCTCTGTTGTGCTGCAAATGAGTGCCATAAAAGCCATGCCAATCTTTGCTTGTAGCACATGAAAGTAAATCTTATGTTTCCAGTTATACATTTAAGATTTTTTTTTAGATTTCAACTTTCTGAAATGTTTATATGTACTGTACCTAGCATCTGTGAAATGCATGCTCTAAGTTGCATTATAGAGTACTTGCGCTCAACTCAGTCTACTACCAATGCTATGTCAATTAAGCTTTCTTCTGGTGCATATCTATTCATGCTGTAACGTGGCATAAAGTTTCTTATTTATTGACTAAACAGTATTAGAATTTAATGTTTATACAGTACAGTACTATGAAATATACAGTTAGTAACTGCTGCATACTCTTTTCAATTTGTAGTTGCACTCTAATTCATAAAGCTATATTTTCCTGTATTACCATTGATAATAACAATAATAATAATAATATATTTTATTTATATAGCACCTTAATGAAATATTGTATTTTGCCTGGCTCTCTCCATACCACTTTATTCACACATGTATGGATGATAGTACAGTATCATGTATTTGTTTTATAGTGTCTAACCCTAATACACTAGGTTGAATACATTTATAGATAGATAGATAGATAGATAGATACTTTATTAATCCCAAGGGGAAATTCACAAAAGTAGTAAAATAGTAAAAAGTGTCCAGGGAGCAATTTCACATAAAAGAAAGTGGTAGAAGTGATCAGTGAAATAGAGAAAAATAGAGATAAAAAGGTAAAAAGATAAAGTCATATACGGAGCTGCTGGAAAAGGCTGCCACTCGGATGCGGCGCCGGAAATGAATCAGTAATAAATAAATGAATAATTTATTATTAAGTAGAGAAAATTTAATTTATTTAGCTTGTTTGTCTAGCCATTTAATCCAGTTGATTCTTGAACAATAGCATTATAAATCTTGTACCTGTTAAAAATAATATATAAAAAACAAAAGAAAGTATACATTTCCCGGATTATTAATTGATGATGTTACCTATGGTGAATGGCAAGTTGTGCCTGTGCTGCAACAACTTCTTTCTGTGTCTGATTAGCATTCTGCAACTGACAAGCAGCTTCTTGTGCATGTGCTGTAACTTCTTTGGACATCTGACTATCCTTCTATGGTTGACAAAGCTCCCCCATTCTTTCACCATTTTAAAAACAATGCCTTTTTATTTCTCTAGTGTTTCATTTGTTCTCGTAGTTGGTGAATTTCTCTCATTATGTGAACATGGAACTAGTTTGAAGCTTTTCTCTTATAATCTTCATGAAAAATTCTTTAATTTTCACTTTCATTTTGAAATAATAAATTCCCATAAAGGAAAGAAATGCATACAAACAGAACAACAACAGTAGAACAATAAAGCAAAATAAAAAAAAATACTGTATGTTGATTGTCCTACTCATCTGTAAATAATTATTTCCACAACGGTTTTCAAGTGCATGTTTAAATTTTTGAGTAGTAATGAATTTGCACTATAAACTTCCCAAATACATTGTACATACAACCTCATTTCCGAAAATTTTGCAACACTGTGTAAAATGTAAGTAAAAACAAGATCGTGATGATTTGCAAATAATTTAAATCCATGTTTAATTGAAGATAGAACAAAGACAACATATCAGATGTTGAAACTGAGATAATTTATTGTTTTATGAAAAATATATGCTCACTTTGAGTTTGATTTCAGCAACGTGTTTCAAAAGAGTGGGGATAGGCCTCACATAAGACTGTAAAAATATATAATGATAAAAAAACAACTAAAGGAACATTTCATGATTAATTAGATTAATTGTCAATGTCAGTAACATGACTGAATATAAAAAGAGCCTTCCAGTTAAACAGAGTCTCTCAGAAGTAGAGATGGGAAGGGGTTCACCACTCTGCGAAAGGCTGAGCAAGGAAATAGTGCAACAATTTAAGGATAATGATTCTCAGTGTACAAACGCAAAGAAATTGTTAATTTCATCATCTATGTTACATAATATCGTTAAAAAATTCAGAAAACCTGGAGAAATCTCTCTACACAAGGGACAAGCTCAAAAACCTTTAATGGCTGACTGTAATCTGTGAACACAGTTTGTCACTGAATCCATAACTGCAAGTTAAAAATATCATGCAAAAAAGAAACCATATATAAACATGATTCAGAAACACTGCCTTTTCTGAGACCAAGCTCATTTAAGATGGATTGGGGCAAAGTGAAAAATTGTCCTGAGGTCTGACAAATCCAACTTTTAAATTTTTTTTGAAAATCATGGACACCACAGCCTCCAAGCTAAAGAGGACAAGGACCATTCAGCTTGTTATCAGTGCACAGTTCAAAAGCTAGCATTCATGATGGTATAGAGGTGCATTAGTGCACAAAGGCATGGGTAACTGTAGATATGAGAAAGCACCATTAAGGCTGAATGATTTATACAGGTTTTGGAGCAACATATGCTGCTATCCAGACAACGTCTTTTTCAGGGAACACCTTTGCTTATTTCAGCAAGCCAATCCCAAACTGCATTATGCACATATTACAACAGCATGGCTCCATAGTAAAAGAGTCCGAGTGCTCAACTGGACTGCCACCAGTCTAGACCTGTAACCTACTGGAAACATTTGGCACATTATGAAATGTGAAAAATATTCCAGCTAAACTTCTATATCAGGCAAGAGTGGGATTACATTTTACTTTCAAAACCATAGCAATGAATTCCCAATGATTACAGATTATTGTTACAAGAAGAGGTGATGCAACACAGTACCCTGTTCCAACTTTTTTGAAACGTGTTACTGGCGTCATATTCAAAATTACCATATATTTTTCAATAAAAACAATACATTTCTCAATTTCAACATTTGATATGTTGTTTTTGTGCTATTTTTAATTAAATATAGGGTTTACATGATTTGTAACTCTTTGCATTTGTTATTTACATTTTACACAGAGTCCCAACTTTTTTCATAATTGAAGATTCTGAAGGTATGGTTTTTAAGCTAGCAATATACCTGGCTGAACAGCTTTATATTCAGCTACTGTTTCTTGAGGGTTGACTAGTATTGTACCAAAAAATAGATCTCATGACTGCATTACAGAGTCTTAACACAATGTTCTTTGACTTAAACTGTGCAGATTTACTACATACAGTATATCTTTTTAATTACTACTTTGCACTGGTTAGTATTTCAGAATCTTAAGTTAATATAAATTCTTTTTTTTTTTTAAGTGTGAGCTTTTTACTGCAAGGCATTTCTCCTCCTTTACCTCTAATTTATGTTATGTGTGTCCTGTACATAGCACTTTGCATTTATATACTTCAGTTTTTTCTCAGTTTGACAACTTTTGAATATTAGCAAATTCTTTTTGATTTATGTTTTCTCTTTCTTCAGGACTTAATTTTCCTGACCCTAATACTGAAATGTCTTCTACAAAACAGCTATGTTTACTAACTATCCATCCATCCATTAATCAACCCGCTGAATCCGAACAGGGTCACGGGGGTCTGCTGGAGCCAATCCCAGCCAACACAGGGCACAAGGCAGGAACCAATCCTGGGCAGGGTGCCAACCCACCGCAGGTTTACTAACTATGATTTCATTATTAAAAAATAAGAAACAGTATTATATATTAATACAGTTTTACTCAAGAGCACTAGTATGGAATTAGATTCACTTAAAAAGGTTCTTTTGTACAGTATACTGTTTGCAGGCAAAATCATTTAAAAAAAAAATTATATAAATATTTGAATATCACCAAATATAGTAAATAAATTTGCAGTTACCTTAGGTTTTCTTTAAATGATCTGTTGTTGTTAAACCTTTAGGTAAAATCATAGCAATAAGCAAAATAAATATTTTACATCCAAAAAGAAATTAAGATAGATTAATGCATCATCTTTCTCTGATATTACATACAGTATTTACAAATCTGCATATGAGAAAAAGGTGCATTTTAAAAACCTTATACATTTACAGACAGATATTCAATTTTACTCATGCTCTACTAATATGATTATACAACTATATTTTATGGTTACTAATATTTAACAACTTATTTTTCTATAGATGAGTACCCAATGCATGATGTCATATTGAAATCATCATCCACCCACTTAATCTTTCCATAAAGTAAAAGAAACTTACAAGAATATCAAAAAGCAAAATGTATCAAACATGTGACTTTCTAGAAGCAATGTCATATCATCTAGGCAAAACAGCAATTGATATTTCAACAATATGTTATATGTATTTAAAAGTTTCTGAAATTCTTATTTCTGAACAGACAAAAATGTTACACATGTTTAGTTGTAGTAGTGTTTGGACATAAATATTTTAGTTTTTATTTTTGGTTATTTACCTCAATTAGTTTTTATTTTGAAAGAATAATGTCAGTTTACTCATTGTTTTAGTTTTGAAATTGTATATTTGATGGAGATAAAGAAATGCATACTGTTCCTACATAACAAAGGGATTGTAGCAGCAGGATTGTATCAGTTATACCCATAAAAGACTCAGTGAAACTGTATACCGAAAGTTAACTTTTGAATGTTTTACAAAATGAGTGTCACTTGTGTTGCAGCAGTGTCCATCTTTAAGAAGCAGGCTGTTCACAAGCACTAGGCATTTTAAACTTTGGGTCAAGTATCTTTATAGCACCTTATGAAAGCAGGTAATAACACTACTGCTATACATTCTTGATTTAATAAATAGCTGCACCAGTGCACGTTTTTCTCTCTCTCTCCTTTTGCATTCAGTTGATGAGAAACAGCAGTTTTCTGAAGGCAAAGTTAAACATTGTTAATCGTCATAGCATGTCAGTATTATCTTCTTTAGTAAGTTTGTGTTTTTTCAGCATGTCAAAGTCCTCAACAACTGTATATGCCTCTTCACGAAAGCAGTTAAAGAGTGTTTTTAAGTTGGTTGGGTTCTTTCACTTTGAGTTCCATAAACCAGACAGCCTTGTCATTAATTTCACATTTGCTTATTACTGCCAGTGTCATACTCAAAGAAGTCCCAAATAGTACCTTCTGATTTATGAACAATTCTTTGCTTTGTGTCCATATTTCAAAAATGTTCTATCTAGGCAGCTGGCAGCCATTATTCTCTTTAGGCTACTTAACAAAATAGTACATAGCCATTTAGTAAAAAAGAGAGACAGTTAACACTATTAAGGACTAAGTTGGCAACAACAAAAACTTTCTGTTACATTACTCTGTGAGCACTACTTAATAAAATGCAATAAAATAATTATTTATATGTAATCAAGCAGATAAATGAACCAAAGAAAAATATTTTTGGTGGACTGCGTTTTTCCCAGTTGATTCTGGGGTTCATCAGGGGTGTGCTCTTGCTCCTACTCTGTTCAGTGCTTGCATGGACTGGGTGCTGGGCAAGGTCGTGGGGTCCAGCGGCTGTGGAGCATCTATTGGTGAAGAAAGATTCACTGATCTTGACTTTGCTGATGATGCTGTGATCTTTGCAGAGTCAATGGAGGTTCTGATAAGGGCTTTTGAGAGACTAAGTGAGGAGTCTGAGTGTCTGGGCTTGTGAATGTCCTGGATAAAAACCAAGATCCAGGTCTTTAATGACCTCTTAGGCACAGCCATCAGCAGTGTGTCTGCTTGCAGAGAGAGTGTCAACCTTGACGAGAGATTTATTTACCTCAGTAGTGACGTTCTTGTCTCTGGTGACTTTTCCTATGAACTCAGTAGACGGATTGGAAGAGCATGGGGGATCATGTGGTTGCTTGAAAGGAGTGTATGGTGCTCCCAATATCTATGCAAAAGGAGGAATGTCTAAGTCTTTAGAGTCCTGATTCTTCCTGTCTTGCTATATGGTTACGAGACACGGATGCTATCTAGTGACCTAAGACAAAGACTGGACTTCTTTGATGCTGTGTTTCTTCAGAGAATCCTTGGGTACCACTGGTCTGACTTTGTGTCGAATGAGCGGTTGCTCCCTCACTGCATTGTGAGGTAGCGTCAGTTATGGTACTACGGCCATGTGGAGCGATTCACCAAGAGTGATCTGGCTCGCAGGATCCTCATTGCTGAGGACCCAAGTGGCTGGACCAGGCCAAGGGGACGCCCACGTATGTCCTGGCTGCGACAGATACTGTAGATGGTCATTTCCGGAGGGTGTAATTGAATTGTGTGTCTTCCTCGGGGGTTGCCAACCAGGATCACAAGCTGTTTCGTCATGTGGTGGGCACATGTAAAACATGAAATAGGGCCAAGACCACCCAGTGGTATCCCAAAGTTTTTCTTCATCTTATTCTGCTTCCTAGTAATACATGGGAAGAGCTTTCTATGTTTTTTCCAACTTAACTACCAGAATCACAGGGATTCACCACAATTGTAGTGTATGTTAATAAATCCCCTAAGGGTGTACACTTCATACCTCTTAGGAAATTACCAAAATCTAAGGAACTGTTAGATGTATTCAGGATAATGAAACAGACCATTCGTTTACATTAATTCCCAAAATAAATGATTTCAGAGAAAGGCCTTCAGTTAAACCACTTTTTTGGAATGTGTTTTGCTCTAAATTGAACTGCAAGGTAAATGTGTTTTATAGATATCATCAAGAGAGTAACAGACACAGTGAGCAGGAGAATCTAGACTTAAGAAAGGTTATTAAGGCACACTGTAAATACAATTTAGAATAACTGGTGTGCAGTATTCACAATAGCAGAATTTGTCCAAAAGTTCTACATAATTAATCCCATCTCCCAATTCTACATCTTGTTGCCGTCTTTAGGCAAGAAAAAAAGAGAATTACCAAGTTATAAGGGGAGATTAGAAGATGAATAATTCCACTAAGTACATGCAAAGGGTCTTCAATATGATGTATTAACATTAAATTCAAGCTTTTTTCAGTTTCTGTGCTGTCATATCTAGAGATATTAAATACTGTAAACTTTACTATTTGTTGTTTCTTTCTAGAATAATAGTAACTAAAATAATAACAACTATAATCAATAATAATACTCTCACTCTACAATATCATTCTTTATTTGTTTGTTTTCTTCACTTTTTCTTACAAAAACATGTTTTATTATTTTCAAATTGTGGAAAATGATACAATCTTAATTAGCACTGTATAAGTAGCTAATATTGTGGCTGATATTCCTAACAGTTTTATTGCCACGTCTTTTACACTATTTTATTTGCCCTCTTCTCTGCTAGTTCCTAAACTCCACATTACATTAGATGATTTTTCCAGCAATTTTCAGTCATAACCTTCATTTACATAATCTTAGTGAGTCAGTAGTGAACTCCTTTGAAGACAGCTGTGTAATATGAAATACCCAGTGACTCAGTCAAACTAGTCCAAGACTTACTCGAATAAAGTTAAATGTTCATTGGGATAGGCTTTGTGAGCATGAGAGACTGAGTATGTAGACTTCATCAACAAGGAATAGGGAAGTGTTTTGGACCACACAAACACAAGACATGCTGATCTGTCTGATGTCTCGTGTTTTATGTACAATGACAAAATAGAAAAAAGAAAAGAAAGGGCAGAAATTGTGAGTGAACTCTCTGTACCTGTTAACCCTACTGCACTGGCTCCATCAGGCTGCACGTTATTCACTCTCAAAAAAGGGGCAAGAACGGCTGTGCTGGAAGGTTGCACACAATTGCTAAAAAAAAGAACTTTTTTATACAGTATATAGTGATAGTTTGCACCTATTATGCAAGCTGTTGACTCTCAGAAACTTATCTTCTGATATTGTTGTGTTCCTGTCAGAGTTTCCCTTAGTTTCCAAGCTCCTTTTTAATGTTGTAGGAAGCCTTACTCACTGGCACCTCTAAACCTTGCAATGTCTGATGGAAAAACCTACACTTTTAAGTGTTATAATGGTCTCTCTGTTTTAATTTGATAATTGTCTTTTCCTCGCCATTATGGTAGCAATATATATTGTGGCATTATCTAAATAGTTCTTTAAAAGAGTTTAGCAGCAAAGATTTAACATGGACAGAGGGATGGTAAGTAATCAACAAATATTGGGACACTTGTGGGAATTATGTCCATTAATATTCAAAGCTTAATTAATAACCAATGCTGCAGAAAAGCTGTAAGTTGTTAACCCATTACTTGTTTCCTGAAAAAGGCCTTTTTTATAAGCCTGAAAATTGAATTATATTTTCAGTTTTTGATAACCTATGTTTTTTTATAATAATCTCTGGCAATTGGCCAGTTACCTTTGTACCATTGCACATTACTCACTAGAATTGAACTGTATCCACTAGACTTGAACTTCTTAAATTTCAATAAAATCTAGAAAAACTTGGATGATTTAAAATGTTGACTAGTAGTGTATATTTTGTATTGCTTTCTATGAAAATATCAATTTGTATAAAAATCAGTATGATAAAGCTTTGTCAGCTGGTGTTAATGAGTTTCCTTTCCAACAGCATATTGCACAAGTAGAATGGAATGATTTAAAATAAAAGGTGCATGATCTATGCTAATCGTCACATAGTAGTCACATGATTTAATGAAGAATGTTTTTACCAATTAAAAATAGTCAAATAGCGCATAGCTATGATGTACTAGTTAAAAAAATTCCCTTGAATATGAAATCTTCATGGGTGTGAATTTTTCTGTGTAAATTTTAGATTTTGCAATGATAGCTCTTGATGACCTATCTAAATATGGATTTAAATTTTAAAAGAGAGCTCATATATGAATTAACATATTCCTTCATTAAATTGACTGATTGATTTTCATTACAAGTATAAACTGTGAAAGCTTAGCATTATGATCCTTCTAGCATTTTGGAGTTTAAGGAAAAAATGTGCAATAAAGAATTTTTGAGCAACCTTCTAGTGTAGAATTTTCTAGTATTGACACTTTTTGTTATTGATCAAAAATTTAGAGGACTCCTTTAAAACTAACAATCAGTCAGGTGACTTTTCATTTTTTGACAATGCCTGAACTCCTTTCTGTAACGTTTTAGAAAACACACCCATTCAATATAATTAAAAGTGTTTTATCAGAGCTTGATGGGAAAATCCTAATGGTCAGTAGAAATCTTTCTTAGTATGAGAAAAACTAAAGACCATTTTTTGAGCTCAAAAACATATTCCTGAGGCACCCAATCATACTCCAGTTGAATTGAATGCATTCCATCTGTTCTGAATCCCTACTCCTCTTTTCTCGTTTTTCAATTTACTTTATATTTTCTTGAGCTTGACCTGATGTAATGTTTAATATGAATATGTTAATTACATAGCATATGAAAGTTTAGTCTCTATTAGTGAAGCCATAACAATCAATATAAAAATAAAATGTACAATGCATAATTGGATGTGTTTGCTCGTGTCTGTCTGTCATGAAACAACTCAGCCCCCCATAGATGAATTTTATTATAATGTGTCACATTTTTTCTTCAAGGAAATTTGTTTAGACAGATCAATTTTAGTTGTGGTATCTTGAACAGACTGTGCTGTACACAGTTTTAAAATTTCAAATTGATTTGTGATCTTATCTAAAAATACAGAAAAAAATCTGTGTGACTTAAACTACAAGTTAGTTTACTGATGTCACCTCAAATGTTACCTTGACTGTGGTTAAGTCAAACTCTATATTTTGAATATTTTGTTCTTTTTCACATCTGATAGCCACTACTGATGGCAAACAGATCCTCAGTACAAGTCAATTAAACATGAGAAGACTGTGTGTGCAGTTAGGAAGTCACTGACACTGGCTGCTTGAGCATGTGCAGGACAACAATTCTTCATCACAAAGTCCAGCAATGTGTGTGCAGAAACCTAAATAATTTTCCTAACTGTAAATGTGTTAATATGCAAAATAGAAAACTAAAGGTTATTTAGATATAAAATTAACTACACTGTGGTTCAATACACAAAAGTAAATAAAAACATTTACTCAGTATTAACCATACACTAAACCAACCTCACAGCCCCATTATCTGCAGATTACAATGATTCACTATTTCACTGTCACTGTAAATAACTAGGGTAACCAGACATCCCGTGGCAGGGACAATCTTGATAATCTTGATTTTAGGGCATGTGTCCTGATAAATAACAGAAGTATTTAAAATTAAGAGGGAAGTCTGGGCATCTCTGCTCAATCTGCTGCCCCCGCGACCCAATCTCGGATAAGCGGAAGAGGATGGATGGATGGATTTAAAAATGTCTCCATTTTAACAGGCTGTCAGATAATAAAACATTGCTCCACCAAAACAAACATCCTCACAGTATATTTTCTCATGCTCTGATCCCTCTCTGAAGATAATGAAATAAAAGCAGGCATTATCAAATATTGATGAGATTATGCATGAGCATACATGCTACACAAGTGTCCTGGTTTGGGAAAATCTCACCCTATAATTTACCATCAGAGTGCCACATTCACCTGATATCCATAATGGTAACTTTCTGTAACAAAGTTTGCCTTTTACTTATGTTATTCACTTACATTTGTCATAACTGAATAGCATTGCAAGTCCCATTTCACTAAAATTACAATAGCCAGACATGCTCAAGCAAAGCAGGGAATAATTACAAAAGACTTTTTTTTATTATTCAGGTTATATTAATTGGCAATTGCAAATTGTAAAGTCAGTTTGTGTTTATATACATAAGTGATTGAGAGCAGGTCCTGTGATGGACTAAAGTCCTATCCAGGCCTGTTATCAGCCTTTTCCCCAGTCCTAGTGAGATAGCATTTGGCCCCTGAAACCCTGAAAAGGATTGAGTAGATTCCATAACCTACCTACTGAACTAAGTCCACTGAGGGCTACATTGCCTGTTTAGTCCTCGAGCCCTCCAGAATGTCACACACATTTTTTAACTTGTAAAGTGAGAAACGGTCACCTGAATTACATTATCATAATAAATGAAAACACTTATGCTTTCATATACACTTCAAAGAAAAACCATATGTGAAACTGGCAAATAAAAAGAAAAGATTAAAATGGGTAAAGGAAGGCAGACATTGGACAGACGATGACTGGAAACATGTATTATGCTTAGCAGTAATAGCCATTAAAAACACTAGTAAAGCCTTGGCTATATTTTTAAATCAATTTAATAGTATCTTGATAATTAAAGGTATTAACTTCTATCAAAAACATTAAAATTTTTGGGTGACCTCAAACTTTAAAATTATAGTGAATTTTTAATGCTTAATATTTTATGTGTCCTTAACTCCAGAGCTCTGAACAGCATAAGTAAGTTTTAAAATCTTATTAAAAGTTAAAATAAAAAGTTATTAACATCTATATGCTCCCATTAGGGGAGATTATCCGTCGGTATGGTCTGAGCTTCCACTGCTATGCCGATGACACACAACTTTATGCAAGCGTGGATGGAACTGCAACATCTTCACCTGTTGCACTGACTGATTGCATTCAGGTAAATAAATCAATTGAACGACAGATAATTTTTTGCAACTCAGTCCTGATAAAACAAAGATCTTATTAGTTGGCTCCAAATCTGTCCTCTATACCCTTTAGTGGGCTAAAAATTGACATTGATGGGATCCTGGTTCAACCCTCAGCATCAGTCCGTAATTTGGGTGTCATCTTTGATCAGCTTTTTACTTTTCAATCACAAATCAGCTCAATAGTACAGACAGCCTTTTTTCATCTTTGCAACATTGCTCATCTGCATTCTTTCCTTAGTGTGAAATATACTGAGTCACTCATTCATGCTTTCATCACTACCCATCTGGACTATTGGAATGCATTGTTTTATGGCCTCCCGACTAAATATATCAACAGATTACAATATGTTCAGAATTCTGCTGCTCATTTACTTACACACACTAAAAAATCTGCTCACATCACTCCTGTCTTCTATGAGTTACATTGGTTACCGGTTTCTTCAAGAATCAAATATAAAATTATTCTTCTCATTTTTAAGGCCCTTCATGGTTTAGCCCCTCATTATCTGTCTGAGCTGCTGCTTCCTTACACTCCTGCCTGTGCATTACGTTCATCGGATGCTAAGTTACTCACTGTACCTAAATACAGATTAAAAACTATGGGTGGAAAAGCTTTCAGAGTGATAGCCCCTAAAACTTGGAATTCTCTCCCACTCAGCCTTCGCATGGAGCAGTCTATTATTAATTTCAAACATCTGTCTCTTCAATGAGTGCTATTCTTCATATATGTAATTTGTACTGTCTTCATGTATGTAAAGTGTCCTTGAGTGTATGAAAGGCACTACATAAATAAAAACTTATTATTATTATTATTATTATTATTATTATTATTATTATTATTATTATAAAATGGATTGATGTGTCTCACATTTCTACATGTACTTTTAAATAAAAAACAAATAATGCGAAACTACTTTTAAAATATCTGAGCAAAAATAACAGTAATGTGTTCCTGATAGTTTGCCAAAAGAACAAAACGTATTTCTAAACATATTGTTCTACGGTTTACAATTTCTTATAGAAAGTTACAGGTTATTTGTTTTTATTCAAAACTTTGGTGCAATTAAGTTACACAGAAGGCAGTAACAAAACTGAAACTTTTCTATTGTAACTGAAACTGTACAGACTTAGTAAACAAATTTCATTTATTAGTACACTATGCGCAAAAAAGTATCAACACTGACACAATATTCTCTTCTTATCTGTGGACGATTTTGTAGTTACTGTATATAAGTAATAAAAGTTAAAAGATACTACAAGGCAACTATCGTTAGGTTCTATTTATAGGAATGTGAAACAAATCAACCAGATTCATCAGCTCTATTATTTTTTCATTTGGTGACTCAAGACATGATACAAAAATGATTGATAGTGCTTATAATAAGTATTAACATCACATTCATCATACTGTAAACAATATTTGTGACAGAATATCATCACAAAATGCAGTTTAAAGTAGTTATACATTACTCATTGCTAAGTGCATTTACCCCTTTTTTGTCAACTGCATTAAGATGAAGAAAATAAAACCACTCTGTCCTACTTAGGACCTCTGTTTTACAAAAGCAAAACCACTATATTTGTAATGTACAGAGATTTCAATCATGAAACCTCAAAAACCCCAAAGTATACTGTTTCGTTAAAAAAAAGGAAATGAATACACATACTACAGAATACATGATGTACAAAAAAGTAAGTCTGTTATAGAAAACTGAAACACAAAGTAATAAAAATTATAAACAAAACTGGATATTGTATAATCCTTGGTTACAACATAGTTTAAATATCAAGTGGGGTACTTTCTATGTTGAAAACTTAATTTTCATTGACAGTCCAAATGTGCTTTAACTGACAATATTAAATCAGTCAATATGTTGTTGTCTCCTGAACACAGCCTACCCAGGATGTATTTTTAATTTGGTCATCATTATTAAGACTGATCTTTGAGTTCCTGCAAAACTGGTCAGGAAATTAAAGGCCCAATAAACTAACAGTTTGTGCAATTTAAAAAAAGAAATTATCAAGTAATTAAACAAGAGATGCAAATCCTTTAAGTGAAGTTTATATTACTCATACTTTTCTTCATTTTATGTGATACAGGAAGGTTATTTGTAACAGTTACTTAGACCAACCTATCATACCACAACACAACCTATCATACTACAACACTATTGTGATGGTAATCACAAATGATAAAACACAGCTAAAAAGTAAATCCTAAAAACTGGTTCAAGTTTGGTTTAAGAAAGTTCTGAAAATGGATAGAAAAAAAGACCAAGAACTAAGCCTCGCTTCTTTGAGGTGTTAATCATCAGCAATATGAATCTGTTCTTCCTTTAATGTAAAATAGTTCAGGCAAAAATATCACTCAGTTAATCAGGAAATTAAGGCGCTGAATAGAATACAAATGGCCATATATATAATTTACTAAAAATTTCAGTTTATAAAAAATATTATTATTCTACCAGGTTTTGATGTATAATTGTTATTTTCTATCAAACGTTTGCAATACCAAGGATTTTTCTGAACCCTGGTTATCTGTTTATCCCCCTGATTTAGAATTTTCCACAAATAGCTGCTCCTTGCACCAATTAACTGAAAAAATCCTTATATTTTAGTTTGTTTTCTTAGAGTATTTAAATTACTTCAAAAACCCATCTGCTCATTTCTCATAATTGCTCTTTTAAATATCAAAGCAAGAATTCAGGATTCAACTTTTAGCCTTAGAAATATGGAGGTGCTATCACCAGTTGTCAAAAATTCAAATGCTGTGGAGCTTTGAGTATCATTTCTGTCTCCAATATAACTTTAGGATTGTGATCTGCAAAATTGTAATAATAACTGTCAAAGCAGGCATCATATTTCCAGTGCAAGCACAGAACACATCTGACGGTAAATGTGTCAGGAAATGAGCCTGGAAATTTGATTTATTTTTTTCACTAGATACTTTTACTTAAACACTAAATGACAAGCAGTCACTTGAGGAATTGTAATAGTCAATGCCATGGTTTGCCATGAATGTTGCTGGCTGCAAAACATTGCTTCCTCTGTGGGCCTTCCTTAATGGGTAGTGGCCTAGCAACTTAGCCACCATATAGTACCAAACCACAACACTCTCTTTTTACTGTTGTTCTCTCTTTAAGAAGTGGCCTCTCTTCCACCCACTTGACCTTCTTCTGAAATCAACACTGTAAGGGGCTTAGTGGCTCAAGACAACTTTAAATTCTGTCTTGGAATAACATCCAGTTAAGCCCCAGACTCTACATTTCCTTTATAGACATTCTAAATCTCCTTCTTATGGTTTCTGCCATCTATCCCCATCAAATTTCTGTAAACCTAAAAGAGCAAGGTCTTACTATTGACAGAGGCACAGGCAAATCTGTCAAGTCCCAAGTTATCTGCCCTCTAACTCCCTGGGAGAATATGGCACATTTCTGGCAAAGTTACTCTTCTTTAATGTACATGTTTATGTTCCTGCTTGAAGAACCGTACACACATGGAATGTGAATTCTGCTGACAGGCAGTAAGGCACTATCAACTTGCACTTTATATCTGCACATCACTCACTCACCACTCACCATGGATTTCGCACCATAGCACTGTTTCATTTTACAGCATAAAGTTGTGAAGGTAAACTGTCTTCAAGTGTTAACTTAACATTAGGGAAGTCTGTGTCATTGTCAACCTGGAATTTGCATCATCAACAGATTTTCTCTAGCTTCCTCTCACATCTCAAATTACATAAAATGAAAATTCTATGAATGCATAATAGAGTATGAGCAAGTATGCCATTCCATGGTCTGGCTCCTACCTGTGATTAGAAAAATAAGTTTATAAAATGGATGGATGGAGATAATACTGCATGTGTAAATTATTAGACTGTTATTCCTATTTGTGATGTCTATACTATTTATGGCATATCACTATGCAGAGGTCTGTGGTAGGAGTGTAGGATGCATTTAAGGTTGAAGAGGGATTACATCAGGGATCTGTCCTGAGCCCTTTTTTATTAAAAAGATATTTCACAACAAGCATCATGTAAGAAAAATGCACTCAGGAGAAAAGAACATTTTTTCAGCATTTGATAAATTTCATATTTTGCAAGCTTGACAAAAAAGACCTACAAATGATTAACCAAAATGTACATGGTCTGGAAGATAAAATGTAACATAGAAATGGGAATCCCTCCCAAATATTATGACAGTTTCAAAAGCCTATACCAGCAAATAATAAAAAGCAATTATTACACATCTCACCATTTTTTTCTTGGTTTCACTGTGCTTTCAGAATGCCACACGCTGCATCCTTTCAAATTTTAAGATATAGTTAAACCGAATTATGTTTATTAATTAAGCAGTTAATTAACATAAAGAATTTATCAGCTTTACATAACATAAGCATAACATTGTCTCCCTGGGAAGTAACAGAGATTAAAAACATACCTCTTTTCATGTTTCTTTATGATGATTTAATACCTCTTGAGCTGGAAACACTCATTTATTTCTCTTACTGTTCATCTTTCCACCATTTCTAACTATTAAAACTATGCAGCAGGACATGCTCAATGCTTTGATCTAACATTAAAGTGCATATTTAAAAATCATCTGAGAATATCCACTTTAGTGGTTGTTCTAGCTAATGTGCGATGGCTTTAATGGTTCCAAATTTTTGTTAATGTCATTGAGTGGGCCACAAACACCCTGATATACTGTGGTTAAAGTAAGTTCTGCCCATATTAAAAGAAATGGAAAAACAGAGTGGGGATTTCTATTGAATTAGAAAACTGAAAGTTCTGGTTAGCAAAATGTGTTTGTTAGTTATGTATTGATATCAAAGGAAATTATCCAGGCTTCTTTGAAACAAGGAAACAAAATCAGTACTCCTACAGAGGCTGCTGTTTGACTGCCTGAGTAACTTTTGACATTCTCAATTATTGCGTCAAATGGAATACATTGGTCAAAATTTGTGGGGGTGTCCAGAAATGGCTCCTGCACAGTGATTACGGTGCACAGTGATGGCATAGTGCAGTGTGAAAGCTTTGGTTAAAACATTTAAAATTATAAAGCATAAACTATTGTAATCATACTTGTTTAGAATATTATGGAAATAGATAAGTAGTGATCAATACAGTTATATGCAACTCAGACAGATTTAGTTTCTTTGGTCATAAAGTGTGTGTTTTTATTTTTCATTTCCCTGATAAAGTGTATCTGTTGAATTAATAATTTGACATGTCAGATCATTTCAACTAAATAAATGTACTAAATCTCATTTTTTCCAAGAAAAGAGTGACTGGCTTTCACGCCAAAATTAACATAGAAGCTACAAAAAACAATTGGAAATGAGCATAGCATATTAATTAATCAAAGTAAAACATGAGCAACTGATGTTTAATTCTTGATTAACTGATTAGGCAGAATGCTAAGGATCAAGAACTATCTTATAGCAGTGGTTTATAGATTTTTCACAAAAATACTTCTCCTCAGATTATCATGATTTGTATGTCAGAAGTGAAAGATTACTGATATCCTTTTCACTATCTTATTTTTGTGAAACTATCTTTACAAATTCAGGGTTGTGGAAACTGGCACCTATCCCAGAAGCACTGGATATAAGTTATTAATCTATTGTGGAATGGGTTCAAGTCTGTCTCAGATACATGTTTGGGATGTGAGGAAAAAAGTACCTACAACATTCACAAATTGATACAATGAGAACATATAAACTCCACATAGAAAACTCTTAGGCACAGGACTGAAATGCATACTACAATGCAGGCAGCATTGTTAACAACAAAACCACTGTGCTGCCCACGTACAAATAGTGAATCTTTACAATTATTTAAAAATTATTAAAAAATATAACTTGTGCCTGAGAGATGCCTATTGAATTTTTTTAAGATTGCATAATATAGGGGTGAAGCTTTATTATATTTTTTCTACGTTTATTAACAACAGGAGCTAGATTCACAATGAGATGCATTCTGTTGTCAAATAGGATGTTTATGGGAACTGCAGAAATTGTTGATATATCTGTACACAGCAACAAACTTGTGTAAAAAGAGGCATATTGTTTTAAAGAATAATTTTAACCCCAATAAAAAGTTATTGCAAAATGTAATTTTACACCCAATTATTCACATTGATTTAACATATACAAATTTAAATGCATGTACAAAGTATAAGATATTTCAACTCAAATTTCTGCTAATATAATTGATTTTATATGATTTGATTTTATGCTATATTTTTATCCAGTGGTTTAAATTATTTTTTAATTGATCACTATGTTAATGTGTGAACTAGCAAAACATACTTACATAAAGCTAGTATTAAAAACTTACAGAACTATACCTTAGTAAGTTTCCTTGGATAAACGTATCTAATAAATATAGAATATTATTATTAGTAATCTATTTTGTAGTATAATAGATAAGACACTGGATTTTTAAACTCAAAAACCACTGTCAAAATTCATGCCTTCTATGCACTTTGTAACCCTAAGAAAGTCACTTTGTTTCCAAGTGCTTCAACTGAAAAAAATAAATATTTGTGATTTGTGTTTGTGACTTGCCCTGAATAAAAATACACATTTTCCTATTATGCCTCATCCAAGCACAAGATTGTAGTAAACCACAGATGTCCTGGAAGCACTGGGTGCAAATAGGAAGGAACTTTAGAGGAGCACTCATCCATCACAGTATAGCACCCATTCCATGCAAAAAAAGATTCATATTCGCCAATTAATCTAACCTACACGTCTGTGCCAAACATGTGCAAACTACATACAGTATATACATTAATTGTGATAGGATTTTAAACTCAGCAATTATATATCAACACTAACTAGTGTATCATCATGCCACATTATAATAATTATTATTATTACTGTTTTTATAATAATAAATACCAGGGAGGTTTGGAAACTGATTTGAATTTATCATTAAGCAGTGAAGTAGGGGCATGAGTACTAGGTATCTATGAATCTAATCTATGAATGGCAGCATTCCTTTTGGATACTGTGTAACAGTGAATCCTCAAGTCTTCTGAATCTGTCTGAATTTGAAAGAAATAAAAAGTAATAAAAAGAAGAGTGCGTGGATTTGTATTCACTTGAAAACATCTTCCTTTATTTTGTCACTTTCATTCTGACACATAAAGCATGATTTCTGAATTTCATTATGGAAAAAGTACTCATTTGGTACATGCAAGAAATGCACTCTAGCAGCTTTGTGAGTTCAGCTGTAGATGTATGTTCTGTTTAGAAATGTTAGGCGCAGTCAGTTCAACCAATTACATTTTACACTTCTCTCTGTTCAAAAAGATATTACTTGCTCAAAGTATAAATGTAAATAATTACCCTTACTTAATGCCATCTGAACTGCCAAATTTTAATTCAAGGGTACATCTGAAGCTGTCATTTGATTTTATTTCATTTCTGCATTAGGGGGAATAAATACAGCATGGCTAATACCATATATCACTATGTTTACTTTTATGTTTCAATTTTGAAACAGAAGACTGTAATGTGGAGTTCAGGGAGGAGGTAAGACAAGCATTAGGTTACAGTGAAGAGTTACCAGATAGCTGGTAAACTACAGAACAAGTGATAAGTGAGACAGCTAGGTGGGTGTTTGGTGTGACATCTGGACAGAGGACAAAGAAACCTTGTGGTGGAATGGGGAATTACAAAAGAGTATATAGAGGAAGAGGTTTGCGAAGAAGATGAAGAAAGTAGACAGGAGCACAACAAGATAAGGCATAAGGTGAAGAGAGAGATGGCGAAGGATAAAGATAAGATGTATGATGAGTTGTATGAGAGATTAGACACAAAAATTCCTGTACTGATCAGCTATACAGTTGGACTGTGCTACGAAATATGAGCAACAGGTTAATGTGATAAAGTATAATAATGGAAACATACTCACAAGCGAGGAGAGTGTGCTGAGCAGATTGAAAGAGTATTTTGAGAGGTTGCTGAATGAAGAGAATGAGAGAGAGAGAGAGAGTTGGATGATGTGGTAATAGTGAATCAGAAAGTGCAAAGGATTAGGAGGGAGTAAGAACAGCTATGAAGAGGATGAAGAATAGGAAGACTGTTGGTCCAGATAACATACCTGTGGAAGAGTGGAGGTGTTTAGGAGAGACAGCGACAGTTTTTAACCAGATTGTTTAATGCAATCTTGGAAGGTGAAAGGATGCCTGAGAAGTGGAGAAGTGTACTGGTAGCGATTTTTAAGAATAAGGGTGATGTGTAGAGCTGTAGTAACTACAGGGGGATAAAATTGATCAGCCACAGCATGAAGTTAATGGGAAAGAGTAATGGAAGCTAGGTTAAAAAGGGAGGGGATGATTAGTAAGTAGCAGTATGGTTTCAACCTGGGAAAGAGCACTACAGATGTGATGATTGCTCCAAAAAGACTTGCATTGTGTTTTTGTGGACCTAGAGAAAGCATATGACAGGATGCCTAGAGAGGGGTTGTGGTAATGTATTGTATGAGGAAGTGGCAGAAAAGTATTTAAGAATGGCACAGTATATGTTAGAGGGAAGTGAGACAGCGGTGAGGTCTACGGTAGGAGTGAAGGATGCATTTAAGGTTGAAGTGGGATTACATCAGGGATCTTCTATGCAATGGTGATGAAAAGGTGGACAGAAGAAATTACACAGGAGTCGCTGTGGATTATGGTATTTGCAGATGACATTGTGATGTGTAATGAAAGTAGGGAGCAGGTGGAGGAGATAGTGGAGAGATGGAGATATGCTCTAGAGAGGAGAGAAATGAAGATGAGTAGGACCAAGACAGAATACATGTGTGTGAATGAGAGGGAGGTCAGAGGAATGGTGAGGATTCAGGGAGTAGAGATAACGAAGGTGGATGAGTTTGGGATCAATAGTACAGGGTAAGGGGGAGAGTAGAGAAGAGGTAAAGAAGAGAGTGCAGGAGGGAGGAGTGGGTAAAGAGTGTCAGGAGTAATTTGTTACAGACGGGCTCCAGTAAGAGTGAAACTGAAGGTACACAAGACGGTAGTGAGACAAGCTATGTTATAAGGGTTGGAGATGGTGGCACTGACAAATAGACAGGAGACAGAGCTGGAGGTAGGAGAGTTAAAGATGTTAAGATTTGCATTGGGTGTGATGAGGATGGACAGGATTAGGAGTGAGTATATTAGAGGGTCAGCTCGGCTTGGATGGTTTGGGGAGAAAGCTTGAGAGGTGAGATTGTGTTGGTTTGGACACATGCAGAGGACAGATGCCTAAGAGGAGGTTTATGGATATGGTGAGAAAGGACATGCAGGTGGTGGGTGTGACAGAGCAAGATGCAGAGGACAGGAAGATATGATGATCCGCTGTGGCGACCCCTAACAGGAGCAGCCAAAAGAAGAAGATTTGTATTTTTAAACATCACGAAAAGAAGACATTTATGAACAGTATTTTGCAGAACAGTTTCAGCTGTATGAGAAAACCAGTGCAGAAAGAGAAATCTTTTATTCATTTTCTGTCCACATATCCTGAAGAGATTTCTACTGGTAACAGGATGAATAGGGCACACTTCCTTTCCTCTTGCAATGATTTATATTTTCTCTTAGAATATTCACAGACAAGTCCCAGGCCCTTTTGACATGTTATAATCACTTCAGCATGTTCAGAGTGCATAGATGTCATCCCAGTAAACTGGAACACCACCCATTTGAGGCACCAAAAGGGCCTCCTTAATAAATGGCTAAGTCACTTCACTTGCTTTTATATCATTCCAGAGTGACAATCGCTCTACTTTGTGCTTCTTCTCGATTATCAATTCCTTACTTTATCAAGTGAGTGAGACTAGCAGCCCTATTGTGGAATCTTATTTTGGTAGTTTGTACACTCAGTCTGCTTTTTCCTGTTTAAAACCAATATATGCCATCACAAAAACCAAATCATTTTACTGACTATATCTGTGTTTGTTCAGTTTTATTGTAGCAGTTTCAAATTATTGGATATAGAGCAGTTTTTTTTTTCCATATAGAAATTTTACCTTGAATGTATGTATGGATGATGTCTGTGCCACTGTTGATACAAATGAGAATGTGCAGACAAATTAGATGAAAAGGGTTATTCATCATCTAAGACTTAAAGTATCCTGTGGTTTTTTGTTTTTTTTTTACAGAATCGTGCTGAAACTTTGTCATTGTTTCATCTTAACATTTCTTTCACAATGACTTTTAAGCTATTTTGGGTATTTTTGTAAATGACACGTGTTTGTAAAAAGTAAGAAAAAAAGACTCTGTGACTTATTATTACAGTGTTTAATAAAACTGGTAGTTTAGCTTACTTTACCTCAGCATTTTACCATTCTGCTTAAGTTCTGGTTTCATTAAATAATTTTAAAAGTAAAACTTAGATTTGTAGACCTGCTCACCTACAAAGAATGAGCATCTTTTGAATATGGAGCTGCATGGAGCATTGTAGATACAATTTTAAAGTGCTTCATGCTGGATAAAATTACAGTAGTCTTGCAATACCACAACAATTTCAGATTTAAATTCTGTAATGGGTAAACATCAGTAATAAAGTACTTTTTCTACTGTATGTACTGTATAATGTGAAGTTTCAAGTTATCAATTTCCATGAAATACAAAAGTGTATCAGTGTACACATTTTTATTAATTGCCTATAACATATTTGTTCATTTGTAAGAGTTGTATTATTTTATCTTTATTTATTTAGAGAAAGGCTATTTTTTAAAGTTGACAAATAACTTTTCTGTTTATTTATGTTTTTTATGTGTTAAATTATTTATGTAATTGTTGTTTATTATTAACTAGCAGAATACCCGTGCTTCGCAGCGGAGAAGTAGTGTGTTAAAGAAGGTATGAAAAAGAAAAGGAAAAATTTTAAAAATAACGAAACATGATTGTTAATGTAATTGTTTTGTCATTGATATGAGTGTTGTTCTCATATCTATCTATCTAT
>JANRMT010027041.1:107832433-107865848 GCA_026402145.1 Polypterus bichir lapradei
ATATATATATATAGCAAAATACCCGCGCTTCGCAGCGTGTTGTGTGTTAAAGAAGTTATGAAAAAGAAAAGGACACATTTTAAAAATAACGTAACATGATTGTCAAAGTAATTGTTTTGTGTATTTGGCGGCAGCGTCACAAAGTTGTTTTCGTCTAGCTGCATCAGAAAATGTACCACGACGTCTGACATGCCTCCTTTTTACTGTTTTCTCACAGCTTGGATTGCTGCTGTCATAATGGGTTTGAGTCTACATATATATATACATATATATATGCATACCTATCTACATCATATATACACACACATATACATACATACATACCCAGACACACACATATATATAATTTGTGTGTGTGTATGTATGTATGTATGTATGTATGTATGTATGTATGTGTGTGTGTGTGTATATATATATATATATATACAATGTAGATAGGTCTGTGTGTGTGTGTGTGTATATATATATACACATACATACACATACATACAAACATACACACAGGTATATATATATATGTGTATATATATATATGTATGTGTTGTAATAAGTAGAGACCAGAGGCATGGAAAGGTTTGGGGCAGCCACCCGTTTAATCCGGTATCCTGGCTGCAAACGTCTTTGATGCATTGCATACATGTTTACACAACAGAGTCCAAAACAGAACTGCCTGCCAGAGCAAAGGCAGTGTGCTTTATAGCAGAGAGGGCGGAAGTGATGTCGTCCTCTGGGCCGGAACCGGAAGTGACTTCATCCTGGGGGCCGGAACCGGAAGTGACCTCATCCTGGGGGCCGGCACCGGAAGTGATGTGTCCTTCCTGGAAATGGCGGCTCCTGGTGAGATTTCCCGGGTAAGACCTGCAGAGAACTCAGAAAGAGCGTCAGCGTACCCCGCCCCCCCTTTGGCAGATGTATAAACAGTATGTTCTAGGCCCTTCAGCTGCCTCCCATGCACACGTGTGTGACAGTGTCTATATGTATGTGTATAGCTTTGGTCACTGAGTGCAAGGGAAAAATAATAAAATGTAGTCTATAAGTTATTAAACAGTAAAACATTAACGTTTTAAGAAGTAAAGGTACTTTGAGCACTACTCGAGTGGTTGCGGGTAAACTACATTTTAAAGACAGTGTAACAGAACAGGTAAGTAGTACTAACAGCAGCTAAAATGTATATGGATCATCTCTCGGTAGTAGATCCCTTTTGAAAGGCGCTACACGACGGCTGTGGTATAGAAATTACATTTTCTATGTGAACATCCAAATTTCTGCCTCTGGTAATGTGCCTTACCGGCATTACCAGCAATTAAAGAAAATTAGTTTTGTGTCCTCTGCAGTGTTAAGAGAGAAAGGCTTTGGTTTGGGATAAAAGGAAAAAGGTGTAAAGAAAGGAAAGTTGCCTTTTTCTTTTATATAGTATAGAGAGATGTTTTCGCTGATGATATGAGCGCCTTTTGGGGACAGTCGCGGTGGGTCTTGTGCAGACTGGTGAGACGTCCCAGCTATTAATCGGCTGTGATGGCACTGTCAGTCCTCCACTCCTGTGCGTGTCTTCATAATCCGAGCTGACGACCTCATAATCGTATACGTGCAAAATAAAGTGCGAAGCGCCTTAATATTATTTTGCAGCGGTGTAGAAAAGGGGTTCCGTGTTTGCATTTGTCTGGGCTATAGCTCAGGGGAAGGATGAAAAAAATTAAAAGTGCTCACTTTGACTTAAGGCAGAATCGCAGTCAGCGTCTCAAAGGCTGGCACAGCTATGCGCGCGCACCGGCTGCTCGACTTTTGCTGGGCAGGAGACGGCACTTTTTGCAGACATGTTCACGATATCAAAAGTCTCCACGCTCTTTGGAGGTCATTCATATATATATATATATATATAGCAAAATACCCGCGCCTCGCAGCGGAGAAGTAGTGTGTTAAAGAAGTAATGAAAAAGAAAAGGAAACATTTTAATAATAACGTAACATGATTGACATTGTCATGAGTATTGCTGTCATATATATGCCTGCCTAAATAAGTCACCCTCGCTTCGCTCTTACTTTTTTACCGTTCATTTAATCATGGCTAGTGGCGGAAAAATTATAAAATGGAAGGAGGATTACACTGAGTATGGCTTTACCAAAACAATTATTGATGGCGAATCGATTATTCATAAAGCTTGAATTGGTGATCTGTTTTTCTGTGTTAACCTCATATTTTTTCATACTTCTTCTCAAACCAAGGTGGTGCGAGGCTAAAATGAATCGGGATGCGCTGATCAATGTAATCGGTGTACCAGGAAATCATGCATTCACAAAAGTTCCCCTTTGATTGTAATGAAAAGTGTGATTAAATGCATTATTTTTTAACGAGTTATGGAGCACATGCATCGAAGCTTCTCAGCTGTGCTTGTGCTAAGAAAAGGAAAGATTTTAAAAATAACGTAACACGATTGTCAATGTAACCTTTTGTAAGTAGTGCCTGGAGGATTCAGTGTGGAGAAACTCTAGAGACAGCGTGTGTATTAACTTGTGGATTTTTCTGTGAATATTTGGTGGCAGTGTGACGAAGTTGCTTCGGAAGACGGCGTTAGCCGCGGAGCTCAGCTCAGAGCGAAATGAGGTAAATGGGAGGGGAGCTGATGACGTGACTCCCCCACCCGCCTTAACTGTCAATCCCCCACAAACACAGTCTCTCGGAATTTGCATAAGCACACCCCTTCACCTGCAATTTTAACTTAGTTACAAAGTGATCAAAACTCTCGTTTATATCCTGCGTCCTCTCATTAAACTTGTATCCCGCATTACCCGTGAGCATGAGAAACGCCAGCGGTAGCCTGTCTATTAACTTAATTTAAAGTTTAGGTTTAAACCTTGCTTTCTTTCCGAAGTAGCAGCACTCATTAATATGGTAGTACAGTAATCCCTCGCTATATCGCGCTTCGACTTTCGCGGCTTCACTGTATCGCGGATTTTATATGAAAGCATACCTAAATATATAATGCGGATTTTTCGCTGCTTCGCGGGTTCTGCGGACAATGTGTCTTTTTACTTCCTGTATATGCTGCCTCAGTTGGTTTGCCCAGTTGATTTAATACAAAGGACGCTATTGGCGGATGGCTGAGAAGCTAACCAATCAGAGCACGCAGTTAAGTTCTCCTGACTGAGAAGCTAACCAATCAGAGCACGCAGTTGAGCTCCTGCGTGCTGAATGCAGTATTAACCAGGAAGTCTCATCTCGCTCATTCAGCATCAACGTGTTTCGCTGTGTAAAGAGTTGTGCTCTTTTGTGTTTATCTTTGTGCATAGTCAAGCCCTTCATTATGGCTCCAAAACAATCTGCTACTGCTTCAGGGGCCGTGCCCAAGCGCAAGAAGAAGATGTTAACGATTGCCGAAAAGGTAAACGTTTTGGATTTGTTGAAGGCTACGATTCTTTTTATTTAAAAAGTAGGAAAGGAATATAAGATCTACGGCTGCAGTGTCCTTTTAACCAGGGTGCAAAACGAGTTGTAAGTGGATGTAATAAGGCAGTAGTCTGGATGGAATCTGCTTTAGGGATTTGGATTGAAGACTGCCAGAAGAAGAACAACGGCAGTGCTACACAATCGCCTGAAGTGGCTCCTTTACAAGGGCTGTAACGCTCTCCTTTGTTGTGCAGTAAAATTAAACTCATTATTATCGGACAAGTCATCGTGTCATTGTTGGTGAGTAACCATAATTAATTTTCTTCTTACAGTGCTTAGTACATGTACGTACGTTTAGTGTCACTGTACACACATTTACTGTATACTATTTTTCTTGCATTGTACGTATTTATTGCTGGTGACCTGTCTATCGTAATGGCTGTAACATATGTGATATCGGAGACACTCAATATCTTTAAAATAATATTTAGGTTTTACTGTATATAAACAGTGTGTTTATATACATAATTTCAATGAATCTTACCTAATATCTAAGAGAATACAAAGGGATTATGCTGTATAACTCTGCGGGGAATATTTATAAACAGTGCGGGAGAGTTTATAAGGGCTTAAAATATATAAAAATAACCATACAAACATATGGTTTCTACTTTGCGGATTTTCACCTATCGTGGGGGGGTCTGGAACGCAACCCCCGCGATCGAGGAGGGATTACTGTATATGTCACTCGCTCGCTTCTTATTGTTTCGCTGCCTTCTTAATTATATAATGCATGTTTTCTTCAGCGCTTTTTGGAGGTCTTCCTGGTTTTCTACACAGTGCGTTGACAGTCAGTTCAAGTGATTACGTGGGAGGCGTGATGATGTCACATGAAACTCCGCCCCCACGGCTTTCGCGCTCAACTCCATTACAGTATATGCAGAAAAATAGCTTCCAGATATGACCATTACGCGTAGAATTTCGAAATGAAACCTGCCCAACTTTTGTAAGTAAGCTGTAAGGAATGAGACTGCCAAATTTCAGCCTTCTACCTACATGGGAACTTGGAGAATTAGTGATGAGTGAGTGAGTGAGTGAGTGAGTGAGTGAGTCAGTCAGTCAGTCAGTCAGTCAGTCAGTCAGTCAGTCAGTGAGGGCTTTGCCTTTTATTAGTATAGATATTTAGAAATATTTGGGAAAGTTTAATTTTCTATTAACACTACGGCAAATAATAATAATTATTATTTTAGCACAGGTCTGAATTAACTCACAAAAAATTAAATCATAAACACAAAAATATAATAAAAATGGTTGTGTGACCAAAACAATGAATATTTTAAAGATAAATGTCCCTGTCCCCCTCTCCTACCCAGTGGGGTGTACCTCCTGCTAGATGAGATTTGTGTAGTAAATACTATAGAGCATATACTGGATGAGCCAAAAAGAAGTACCACATTTGAAACATCTATTGTACAAAAATGCTACAAGATAAAATAAATTTCATTATGACACAAGAAAAGGTATACAAAATAGATTTGTTTCACTGTGCTTTAAAAACGATGTCTTCAAGGTAGTGGCCATCATTAGTGATACACTCTTCAAGACAATTTCTGAATGTTCACATGACTCATTCAGCCATTTCAAGGGGAATAGTGGCGATTTCATCGTGAATAGCGTCCTTGAGGGCTTCAAGGTTTCAGGTCGGTGTGTGTATACTTTCGACTTTAGATAGCCCCACAAGAAAAATCAGGCAAACGTGAAGACTACCCGACATCGCTGTGCAGGGAGATCAGCTTCCCCTGAAACATCCACAACATCCATTTCTTCCAGTTGTCTAGCATTTCAATATAACAGTCTGAAGTGATAGTGACCGTTGCTCCCCCCTTCCTCAAAAAAGTAAGGGCCTACAATGGCAAATTGTGCAACAGCGCACCAAACTGTAACTTGCTCGCTGTGCAGGGGTCTCTGATGAAGTTCACAAGGGTTGGTTTCAGCCCAATAGCGAAAGTTTTGCTAATTTATGCAACCATTCAAATGGAAATGTGCCTCATCGCCACACATGACAATGGCATCTCAATGAACGGTTTACGCATAACTCTCTATAGCTCACCATGTCTCTCTCAGTGATTCCATCATTTTGGAAATTAAGTTCCTCATGCAAAATCCTCCTCAAAGACATGTTGGAAATGCCTAAGGTAGAAACATGTTTGCACGCTGAACGTCTTGGAGACTGCAAAATTGATGCCCGTACAGCTTGGATGTTTTCAGGCATTTGTACAGTCCGAGGACAGCCTGGAGATTTTCTTTTCAATGTTGTATCCGTGTGCCTAAATTTAGCCACCCACTGTAGAATTGTTTTCCGATTTGGGATGTCACCATTAGGAAGAATGCTAAAGTGTGTTTCGGAAAGCACGTTGTATAGTGATGATGAATTTGTTGTTTTTGAGGTACCCTTCAACAGCAAAAGCATGTTGCTGACTGAAAACTACAAGGGACCACCTATCAATAGACATCCAACTCAACCCACTCGGCTGCCTCTACCTCACGCAATGACCTTAAGGAATATAGTACTTCATTTTAGCTCACCCTGTATTTAATCCAGGCTGAGATTCACTAATCTCCTATCAATTCAGTTCATATTTCTTTCATTAATATCCTTTTCTTCTCTTATTATCAGTATATTCTCATCAAAGTCAGACAGTCTGTCATTTGTTTTTTGTAATTTGTTAAATTATTTTTAACATATTAACACAGTAAAGTAGAGCTTGGCCTTCAAATTCCATGCCTGGTTGCTGTCCATTTGGAGTTTACACATTCCCCAAACAATCTGCTTGGGTGTACCAGTTTTACTCCAATATGCTCAAAAACATGTCAATTTTACTAACTGGTCAATCCAACCAGGCTCTGTAACCGTATGAGTGTGGGTTTGTACATTTTGGGCCTTGCAATGGCCTTGTGTCTGATGCAGATGGGATAGGTCTGGCCTCAAGCTACCCTTATGCATTCTTCAGAATGTTATGTGATTATTAATAATTTGTTTCTTTTGCAGACATTCAAAAAAATCAAAATGACTTTACTGGTCTTATTTAATCCTCCTACCTTCTTCTGTTTTACTATTATTTATTGGAAAACTGCATAAGTTTACATGATTCCGTGACTCTATGTTAAATGTAATCGTTTTAGCTAAACCTATATTAAAAAAACTGGATAACTTTGGATATCATTGTAGATTACTCATGACTTTTAAAGTGTGCAACTTTAAACCAAGATCCATTCCTGTGATAGTACAAGTTGATCTTTTTACAAAATCAAAATAATGATTCATAACATCAAGTTATGTCACCCTTGCTTGCAATGACCCCATGTCATTTCTTCTCACATTCTATCTTAGTAAGAAGATTGTGATAATAGAAACTTCTGCTTCATCAAAAGAAATACTGTCATATAAAATGTTTCAGTATGTTAATGATGTATTCAGTAAGCTTCCCACATTCTGCTGCAAACATACTAATGATACTTGCTTGTTTAGTCAGAAAGTCTGATATAAGATATGTGTTGTTACAGCAAATTTGTGTACACAGCAGTATCTCTGGTAGTCTGCTACCCTGTGGCAAGCTTGTTTGCCTTCCTTGAAGTGTGAAATCATTTTTAGGACATTTTTTTACAAAGTTCTAAATTGACCTCTGAGTAAAAAAATGCACTATTCACAACTAACTGCTGTGTGTATTTAATATACCTTACATTAGCAATTTCAGCAATGTGCACTGTAGAAACCATATTGAAGCATTACCTACAATTCTAATATATACTATATTTTATATTGTAGAATTGATATGTCATTGTACTCTTGAGTCTAAACTCCAATAACATTCATGTATGATTTTCTTCCACACTGTAGCACTAGGAATAATTTTGCAACACACCAAATGCTGTTCAAAGCAATTAGTGCAACAGAGAGTGCCCGATTTAGTAAGATTGTACAGCAATTTTTTATCGCAATTATTAAGCTGCCTAGGTGCAAGGAATCTCTTTTAAAACTTTTATCCAGCAACTTTCTTCTGAAGTATTATTCACATCTTAATATGAATTGTCACATTTCACATAAATATAAAAAAGCTGAGTGTTCAAATGTTTACCCTCAAAAATAGGGTCTGGTAACATAACTACTACAATTAAATGCATGATATATTTGTCCATGTACTGCACAACCTCTTCTGGGAACTAGGTTTCTCATACATATATCTTCTTTATTGTATGAAACATTTCACAGTTGACTTGTGTATAGTTCTTTGTGGTATGACTTTAAGATGCATTTCAGATTGTACAGTTTGGCACTTTGGCTTGTAACTTTCAAGTGAATACAATGTATCGCATTCACTGTACCTTTACTTTTTTCCCATTAATAATATGTCAAATATTTTTGGCTGTATGTCTAAAATAAAGCATATTTTAGGCAGGATCATAGAGTTTTTGTAAGTCATGTAAGTTTCATAATTTTTGGAAGACTCAAAAATTCTTGTAGTTGTTAAAAAAAAAATATTATACAACTTTTGAATATTTCCTTTAAAACACCTTCAAAATACACTCCTTGAGATGCAGTACACTTGACCCAGTGCTTCTTCCATTCCTGTTATAATTTCATGCACTTATCTTTTGTTATCGTGTCTAGAGCCTCTGGCATTTTTCCAGCACTTCTTCCATGGTATTAAATATACATCCTTTTAATCTCAAATTTGGTTTTAGGAACAAAAGAAAAACTCACAGAGAGCAAGATCACTTCCAATCTAAAGTAACAACCAAATTGTTTTTGATCAAAAACTCTTTGAGTGACAACCCAGTACATGCAGGTGTATTGTTACGGTGAAAAATACACTTTTGCATGCATCACTCCTCCAGATGTTTTTTCCCTGATGCTTTCCCGTAGATGTCTCTGCACTTCAGTGTAATGTCACTGATTAACAGTATTGTTAACACTGGGAACAAAGTCTTTATGAACATGTTATCAATGTCGAAAAACAAGATCATCATTGTGTTTTGAGATCTGCCATAGTGGCATGGAGAGAAAAAAAAATCTGCACTGTTGCAGAATAGATGCATTCAGTCAACTCAGCATGATGCAAATTGTTGGAATAATTAACCACACTTGTATACACAAAATACCTAATTGCTACTGTAAGTAAAACCTTTTCTCTTTTTCTGCAGTCTATGTTAGTATTTGGACAATCTCCTCCTTACATAAACTAGATTTTGCTTTTACCATGCGGTTTTTGGTTAAATTTCTCTCCTCAGTGCAGTTTTGACAATGAATAATTTGACTTGTCTCTGCAATATGCCCCAGCTTACCAAAATATATTACTTCTATGTATGACAATTTGAATAGCCAGTGACAAATGTCTAATTTCACCTACCACCAGAAGCAAGATCAAAATGATCTTGATGCCAACCTAGTCTGTCATCTGCACTACGTGGAAGACCATAAAAACTATCTATGTTACTTTTTTACCTTCCTTCTCATGCTCCTGTAATATTAATGGGCTTTCCATCTTTTCCTCAAAAATGGGCAAAATGTTTCTAGGGAAAAGTATTGTTTAAAAATGACCTCAACACATTTTTCCAGGCAGTACAAGTACAAGTAGAAACTTGACTTACTGTGGAAGAAATCCAGACACCTGTGTACAGCTTCTTAATTAAGTCTCTCACTAACATTTCTTATTTTCTGTATTATGCATTAAAAACATACATTCTTTCAGTTCCTGATTCTCCACCTAGCTCTTACTCTGCCTTCTACTGTTCTATCCTTCTTCATTATGCAAAATGGTCTTCCTCTAGGGTCTCCACCACCATTTCTCAAAATCACACCCTGATTTACTGTAAAAGGCTGGATATAGTGGCCTGACAATCGTCTGTACATCTGCCACATTCCTGAGATGCAAACATTTTCTTTAATCTATTCTGACTTTGAGAAAACAGATAACTAAGCCTGTCTGCTTATTCATAGCCAAGAAGATGGCTGAAAAGAAGTTGATTGTATATGTTCATTATGCAAAACTTGAGGCCATGAGTGAGATATTGATTGAAATTGTAAATATAATTATCAACATCAATCCAAATTGTTGTTTATATTCTACAACTATACTCCTGTGCTGCTGCTACACTGATCTTGGGGTGAATTTCACCATTTCGCCCCTTTCCCACAGACAGCAAGCATTAATTCTCTATAAAAATCCCTGGCATTAAATTTAAAGTTGCTATTTTTCAATCTCACCTTCTAACATTCAGTTTTCCAAATGCTCCAGTTCAAACTAAAGACCAGATTCAAATGAGACAAATGAAACAGAATAATTCTGAAAGAGTAAAGGCACATCTTTCAGATTCCCAAACTGGATACTGCCTAAGGTTCACTTAAGCCTTTAATACTTGCTCTTGAAACAGAAAGACAGGATAAAACATTGGAAGAACTCCATTTTCAAATTAACTTTCTTTCACTCAGTGCCAAAAATGTGAGCACATTTCTTGCTCAGCAAATCCAGAGAAACAATAACTTGAAATAACAATGTTGGAACTTTACATTTGCGCAGTGCCTCCCAAACGAGACAAATGATCAAAAACCTTCTCAAGATTCACAAGCACATACAGACAAAATTGTCAAACACCCACCAATTTTGAAATATTTATTTAAAGTCAAAACTCCCTCCAGCATCCTGACATAGTCTTTTCCTTATATATATTGCATGATGCTATATTTGTAATTAGCATACAGACCTCTGGATATGTTTTATAAAAATAAATCGAACTTAATTTTTTATGAATACAGGGATTATTACCACTCCAGATGTATCAACACACACTCCAGGCAAACAAGATAATTAACCAAGAGACTTCAATATTATGCACTACTTTACAATTTTTAGCTGTACCCCTGCAACTTTACTATTGTTGAATTCTCAAAAATCATAATCATCTCACATTCAAAAATGTACAGAAATGTCACCAATCATATGAAAACCAACTGGCATTGCCTATACTTAGAAAGTATATCTCCTACATATTTTTTTCTGTTTTATCATGCATGTGTGTTTGTCCCATGGTAATAACATTATTCAAGAGTGTGTGTGATGTTTTTAAATTATTTTATTTGAAGAAAATAACGTTCTATACAATCAAGTCTAACTTATACAGCAAAGAAGATAGCATTACATACAATCAAGTAAACTTAACAACCAGAATTCAACCCCCACCCAAGAGAAAGAGAGGGGAGCCCACAAATAATAATTAGGTTGAAATAAACATAGTCCAGTGTGTTCTTTCCCCAGGTGAAGCACTGTACATAATGCACAAATTGGGGAAAATATGAACACAACTACTTCTTGCATTAGTTTTAGGCAATAAAACTGTTTTCCAACAAAACCAATCACAATAATGACCAACCATGATTTTCTAACCAGCAGAAAAACTTATGAACAGTTAAGGAGTAAGCTTGCAAAAGTGGAGATAAGGTTGTTTACAAAAAAGCAAAAACTAAAATATCAACTACACAAAGCAGTTAAGGGTGCCAAAAGAAGATATAAGATCACGCTGGGACACAATTTTTACACCAGTGAATACTTTTATGTCCAAATAGCACTAGAAATAATTATTAGCTACAAACACACAGAAACCTTGCTGAAGACTAATCCCTCTCTTCTTAATCAAATGAACAGTTTTTCCGACAGGTTTATGAAGCATCCTCTATTACTAAGGATCTCCTTTATGGCGTTGACCATCTGACTCCCTGAGCATGAAGTCCATTTACTGTTCAGGAGACAGAAATGTCACAAATCCCTAATCAAGATAATGTCTCTTCTTCTGCACTGAAACACTCTGACAAATAGTCATTCCTCACTTTTACAGACATTTTCAATCAGTTATTACATGAATTCAAAATCCCTGCCTGTTTCATGGAATCCACAATCATCCCTGTGCCCAACAAGAAAAACATTTTTTGTCTTAATGATTATACGCTTGTGGCACTGACCTCCTAATATCTAAGACATTTGAACACTACATTCTGCAGCATATATAGTCTCTATACTAATTCTAATAAGTAATCAGGAGATGAAAATACTAATGGGAGAAGGCAGAGGTGAATTCAGGGACAGGCTTTAGGTCTAAATTGCAGAAAAGGCAGAGCTGCAAGCAAAAAGAGTCTCTCGTGCTCTATGCATGGTTCCCTGTCATGCATTATTATGCGCAGGCATTTGCAGAGTTGTGTGACGCCTTCAATAATGGTTGGTGCTTGGGAGTGCAGAAGCACCCAAGTCGCCTGAGGGATATCTAAGAGTAACGCCCAGGATTTCTCTACATCTTTAGGGACCTGGAAGTAATTCCTAGGAGACACCTGAAAGAAGTTCATTACAGGACCTTAAAAGCCTTTTCTGTCCATATGCCTTTCAAATTTAATTTTGGGAAGACAGATTGACAAGGGTTCAAATGGCTGGTGGAAAAGAGGCCAAAGTGTACAGCACAGAGGCACAATAGCAAAAATTAAATGTTTGATGCTATTATTGTGCATGGTATATGGTCTTGCCACCCCACCTGTCAGACAGGGGTTCAAAACCCAGTAGTATGGTCTAGTTGTGCTGTCTTGTTTATTTTGAGTTTTCATTGTGTTTATCACTCCCTTGTGTTTATTTATTAAGAAAACACCATTTGGTAATACATAGGTCTGGTTGGACTTTCATTGGGTGCAGGGACACCTCAGGAGTAACATTCCTCTGCCCACAAAGATAATATTATGTTGGGTCCCAGATAACCTATTTTAAGTCACATGGCAAAAAAATCGAGCTTTTCTCATTGTAAATATATTTGAAAAGTAAAGAACATACTGTAAATAGAAAACAAAATAGCATTCAAAAAATTTTACAAAGAAACTCATAATTTTATGTTATGTACATGCAAAGTCAATCAATCTGCACTTATTATAAATAGGGCCTTTCAAATTCAAATTAGTTTACAAAGCATAATACTCCAAGTCACAGAAATCAAAATACATAAGAATACAGTTAATAGTTAATGTACTTCCAGCATAATTGGTCTTATAGGTCTCAGTACACCAAGTAGATGACAATGCAAGTATCACAGATTTAAGGTAAAACATTCAATTTTTTTAAATTTACCAACACAAAAATCACAACTAAAGAAAGGCAGAGAGAAGGTGCCTCATATCTGTATAAAGGTTAACTGAGAGTGGTATAACATTGCTTTAAAATATCTGTGATTCTATCTCTTAAACATATTGGTTTTCCTATGAGATTTTCTTCACATGCAGCAAAGACAAGCACAATGGAGTGACTTGGAAGGTAAGTATCAATGTCTTGAGGATGATTTAAAAAAATAATAATTTCAAGAACATTCTGGGAAAGCTCCACACTTGACATAATTTTGTGTCAAAATATTTACATATAGTATCTCTCAAATAGTCTTGTATTAAAAATCATTCTCAATCCTCTAAGAGCAATATGCTGAGCAGCACAAGATGGGACAACAATATACAGTTAAAATCTATTGTAATATTGTACAGTACATTGCTTACAACAAAGACTCTCTTTGCTTAAAAGAGTCTTTACCTGCCTCTTATGTGTTTTTCAATTAAAACTGAAACTGAAAAGAAAAAAAAAATCCTACTAGACTTCTTACAAGAAAACAGAGACCATAAATTGTACATTTTACAGTAAATGATTAGAAGAAACTCCATTCAACCATAAGAGACAAGCTATAAGTACTTTTTGCCAGTAACAGGTTTAAAATTGATTTTCATTCAAAACGCAAAAGCAGTCTATATGAAGGACTAATGGTGGCACTTCTGTCTCTGGAAGCTGCATCTTTTCAACAGTTTTTCTCATATTATCTCACTTAATGTATATTGTGCTGTATTATTTAAATATTTTAATGTCAGCAACAAAATTAAGATGAATTAAATGGAGTAATACAGAATAATAAATCAAAAGCCAAACGAAAACTATTACATACATTATTATATAATGTTTTATAGAAGACAAACTGTATGCTCATAAAAACTCATCAACTACATTTATAATATCTGTTTTTGCTATCAGATCAGAGGTTCAAATAGCCGAGGATAAAAACCCACCAGGTTCAAATATTTCATTGTTCTTACTTCTGAGCACTTTTTCAAGATGTGTAAAAAGCCTTACCAAATTATAATAGTCCAGTACAAGCTTAATTTGTAGTCTCTGTACTGTAGTTATAATTTTCATTAGTTAAGAGATTATGTTGGAGTAATTTTAAATATTTCAGTACAGTTTGATATTACAGTACACTATATAATATCAAATTAAATTCTTTAAAACTGCTGTATAAGCTATTTATTTGAACAAAAGTCTTACTGAGTTTTCTCTGTTGTAGTTTTTGTGATTTTATTGTCTATTATGATGTGCTCAGAAACCAGTCTTCCTTTTTAAGATATAAAAATTTAACTAATTTAATTTCAATTAAATTATTAAATTAAGAATAAAATACTGTATACTGTAATTTCCAACATAACTTTTAGCCAAAAAGACAGATAAGAATACACATTATTCTGTAAAATGTTTAGCCAAAAAAGACAGATAAGAATACACATTATTTTGTATAACTGTAAGTGATGATATTAGAAATAGAAAGTTTTACTGGAAAAAAGAGTACTTATAATTATAACTTCGTAGTTAATAATGATTAATGAACCCATGATTATTTAACATATTATGTATAACAAAATATCAATAAATAAAGTTTAATAAAGCCCATTCTGCAGGTACCTGAAGCTGTCCAGATGCCATTATATGACATAGATGGAGATTTCTTGTGGACATAGTGCAGTAAAACAGATCTAAGTAAAAAAAAAAAAAAAAAAAAGTTTTTAACTGAAAATATATGAATATACAGGAAAGTTTCTTACATTGTGGTCAGTGCTGACCGGATAGGTTTCAGCCACCAATGACACTGGATTGTTCAGATTTGAGAATGTTATTACAGATGTAAAATGGCAAGTCATTTTAGGATAGAAAGTAGTACTTTCCTGGTAGCTAACTGAGTTTCATGGTAGACACAAAATAGCATAAGATTATTGTCCATATTAAGCAAAATAATATTTCATTTGTCACTTTCAAAACTTTGCATCCTGTATATCCAGTTGAATGTTGCAGGGAGTCGGTGCCTAATCCAGATGCAAATGGACACAAGAGGGGGCTAACTCTGAATGTGCCACCACTCCATCTCAGGTCGCATTCAACCAAACACCCATGCTTACTCACCCTGGGCTATAGGGATTTGCTAACATGGAAAGAAAACATCACTACCAGAACTTAACAAAATAACCACTTTAGCGTTATGTTTACCTGAAGAAAAAATGTTATTACATATATAACAGAAACTTGTAAATATCAACATAAATACGGTAGGAAAAGCATGTCTAATGTTCACTGCTGTACTGATGCAGATTTAGAACATTTTTCATGTGATATGTTTTGAGATATTCACCAACCCATAGCCCAACATCACAATCAGGACAGTAGAAGCCTGTTTCTTTGCACATTTATATTATAATATTTTTTTTCTTTGCTTGAGCATGACAGGGTAGAATGCAGTGCCTGATCCACATGACTGACATGCTCTTTGTGTTATTGTAGGCTACCAGAGTGCAAGGTTTAGTAACCTCTACATTTCCCCTGACACCAGCAATAGTTTCTACATTGTGAACAGTGCTAAGGGGGCTAACATCTCTCTTTCCTTTTTACTTGATTGCAAATATATGGCTTTTTTGCACACATATACTTGCACTACAGTGAAACTTCAGGTGACCCAATTCACCAGTCATATCATAGCTGTTTGATCATATAATGCTATATGCATGAGTTTCACTATCCATGTCAATGACTGATGACCAATTCACAATTCATCAATATAATTTGATTCAATTAATGGTTCAGTGTTAGTTTGTTCTAAAAATTAGCTTTACAGCTTTTCATCTACATGCCACTATATTTTGGCTGAAGGCCTCGTCCCACTTTGAATATTGATAGTTACCTTCGAGAGGCAAAATGCATTGAACTGCTGTATTTATGATTGAAGCATAATGTCATTTTGTCCTGTAGATGGCAGCAGAGTACTGTCCGGAGAGTTATCTGTCCTTTACACTGTAAAGCAGATCATTAAATGTCACCCTGACTCAAACTCAGACTTAACTGCAATAACAGAATTCAGAGCCCGAATCATGCACAAGGTTAATGCTAAAGAGGTTAACTGGCTACAAAGAATTAAATGTAGTAACACAAGGGGCAGCGGTAAAGAAACACTATAATGTTTGTTCTTTTAAAACAACTTTAAAATGAAAAATGACATCAAAAGATTCAGCTATGAACAACTGCTACATGCATTATAAAGTATACTGCAGAATAAAAAATTAGCTGGCACACAAATCTAAACACCATCAACCAAGAGCAGGAATGGAGAAACCAGGTAGATCTACTCTGCAATAACATTTTTACTGTGTCTTATATCATGTATGTTTATGAAGACAAATCAGCTTTAGTCACTTAAAATTTGCCGTGTTTGGGAGTATATAAGGACAGTTGTTTGCAATCCTAAGCAGTGTTACTAGGATCAATTTGCTGTATTTAATTTCTAAATATAATACTTTCTGTTAGAAATTCTGCTTTGCTGTTTAGACCTTTTGAGTTGTACAGCCAAAGCCACATTTTCTCATATCACTGGCATCCAGGAATATTCTCATTAAAAAAATGACTTGATATAAGTTTTGTAGATTCTTAAATGAATCATGGAGCTATGTGAAGTCAAGCCAAAAATAAAATTTTGTTAGGAAAATCTTCTACAATTTAGAAATGTAAAAAACATACTGTATCTAGGTTCAGATTACCCAAATTGTATCTATCGTTATGTCATGCTCAAATAGCTCTTTTCAAATGGATCGGTGGGGGGAGTGTGCTGATATTGATTTGATTAGATTGGAGATGGAACATAAAATGTATGAGAAACAGAAGTAGTACTGATTGAATCCTTAAGTGTTCTATGTTACAATAATTTTATTGTGATTTAGAAAAAAAAAAAAATATAAATATATATATATTTGGGGAAAATATATATATATTTATATATATATATATATATATATATATCGAAATGAACATGGTTACCTAACTTGCACTACTTTGTTTTCAATGGTTTCCTCTGGTTCTTGTTGTTGCCTCCATTTTTGATCTAGTTATGACATTAAAATGACAGAGCCAGAGTTACACCTTATTTCCGTTCTACTAAAACCATTAGCATTAGCTTGAATTGAAACTCATGGTAGAATTGTAAATGAGGTACTAATCAGCCAGCTGGTCCAAGGATTTTTATTTGAAAGGGAAATATTAACTCTGAGATTTATCCCCACTGGAATCTTGTTATATGGTTCAACATTTCCTGCTGTCCATGACTGTTATTGTATAACTTTATCATCATTTGCTTTGCGTTTATGTTGATGAGTTTCATAGTGACAAAATGCAGATTTAGTTTCTACATCTTTTTCCACCACCTGTAGAATTCTCAGAACCTTTCAAACTAGCTGAAATGTATAATCTCATCCACATATCTCCCAACTGGCTGTGCCCTGAACACCTATGTGGGAGCCGCCAAACAGACATTATGACAACTGTACATGCCTAAACCACATCAACTGGCTCCTCTCCATCTGAAGAAGTGAGAAGACCCTTCTATATTGCTGAGCACCTCAATTTATCAGTAAGTGAGTCCAACAACCCTACACAGTGTTGTGTTTCAGCCAGGGTCCCGTCCCTGACTGGGGTTCAGCTGCATATTTTAGGTCTGTTTTGATCATTTTTGATTCTTTTATTTATATTAATGTTATTTTTATTAATAATCTGCATTATTGTTTGTTTTTTAATTGTGTCTATGTATGCAAACTGCCTGGGTTATGTTCCATGTATTTTGTGGGTAATTCCCCAAGAGGTTGGCCCACCTACCAATCATCGAAAGGAACCACCATATAAATCCAGAGGGTCTTCCATAGTTTCTGGCAGTTCACTGTGAATGTGCTTTGGGAGTTTTAGTGAGTGGTTGTACCTTTACGTTGCTTTGACAATTTCGTTCTTGTTCTGTTTTTTGACTTTGTTTTGGAACTCTGATCACATGGATTGGCTTGTGTTTTTAGGCATTCTATTTTGCCTATTCTGCTCCATGGAGCTTTTCTTTGTTTAGGAGCATTTTGTGGAAATAAACTTCCTATTATATAAGATTTCTTCAAAGCCCTTTTTGTGTCTAGTCTTGGATTTTGTCACTGTCAAGGTGGGTATTACTGAAATTGTTTTTTTTGGGGCGTATGAGCTTTGGGACTCCTTGTTCACAACGCACAAGAACCAGATCTACAGTAGGTCTACTGTAATCACAATTTCTTTCTTTCAAATACTCCCACTTCACCACCATGGTCCTTCATTGCCAGAGAACTTAATAGGCATGTCACAAGAGTTAGTTCGCAACTGTCCAAGTCTAGAATGCCTGGCTCTATTCCACATTTGAGTTACATCCCTTCTACTGGCTGGATGATATGCTCCCTGATTTCTTCCTTCAGTCTGTGGATGGTCTGGATATTGAGTGCCTAGTACTCTCTTTTGTTGAGATGCCTACCCCCATATCACCAAGACATACTTTTAACTGCTGCTACCTTGACCACCAGTACAGCAAATCAAAATATACATTCATTAAACCTTGCTACAAGTGTGGTGTGAAAAACTGATGAATGCTTTCAATGTTCACTCCTATGACTGAAAAAATAAAAGATACAAAGTTATTGGTTAAAACAGTGGTAGCATCTGTGAATTTTCTGCAGATTAATTGTCTACATCACAATGCTAAGAAAACCTGAGAATAGTTCCAAAAACTTTACAGGTAATTCATCAGTAGCAGTTTCCACAATCACTAAATCTTCATCTAATTACTTGTAATCTAACATTGATCACTTTAGAGCCAACATGGGCGAGCATCCTTTTACACAGTTTATAGACACCTTATTCAGTCCATGCCTTATCAGGATCAGGCTTTTCTAAGGACAATTGAAGGACAAAATCACTAATAGGCAGGTGCAGCTTATAAAGCTACCATGCAGCACATGGACTTTATAGAAATATGATTTATACTGTTCATCAATTAAGGACGCACTAAGCTGAAGTGGAAATATTCTCAATGCTACACTAAATAACAAGTTAGAAAATGTACACATGGAGAAACATCATCCAAAAGTCAGTCACATTTTTGTTTATTAAATATTTTTGTAACAGTGAGTCATATTCAGAAATAACAGTAATAACACAATGCAATTGCATGTGTTCATATGTTTAAAAATGTAGCCCAAATGGGTTTATAGTGGCTCATAAACAACACATTCCAATTCAAGTGATATAAAAATGGCACTGATGGCATCATTTTATTGGTGGAGGGTCTGTGACTAACCTCTATTCAATTTTGTTAAAAATAACATTTTTGAAAGTATACCCCAATTAATAGTATCCAATAGTTACCAAAAGAAAAATAACTATTAATAGAAAATGACCGATACTGGCATAAAATAACTATCAATATTACCTTAAGAAAGGATAAAAGCAACTGAAATAATGTCCCTATCTAGCTAATAATATTATTTAAAACACAGTTATTCATTAAAATTATATAAATAACTAAAAACTTAAAAAAGTAATTAATTTACTCTTTAACATTAATACATTTACCTTACATTTATCTTAAAGATTTTAATTCCAGTCTGAAAATACATAGAAGCAAAAGCAGCTCTCCAGGAACTGATAAGCCATAACTTCAGCTCAATTAGTTGTACGTCATACCAGGAACTCTTCCAGTGTGGCACAAACTGCAATACTGCACTCTTATTTCACTTATGGGAGCTGCACCCTTCCCATTAGTTTTAGATTCTAGTTGATAACATTGGTTCTTTGCAGATAATATTAATTCAGTCAATTTAGTCTTTATATATGGTTACATATGCTTTTCTCTTTGATTTATTTCCAGATACTGTAAGTTACTTAATTTTTTTGTACTTATACAGTTTACTTAGGTATAGCTGCATGAGAAGAGTGATGCTGTATGAACTGCTTGCACCCACCTCCTCTTTGTCTTGACATACTTGCATTTCACAACTTTATACAACACAATCTGTTTGAGATATCTCAACAAAAATTGAACTCTCTGGACAAAAGTATTTGAAGAATACATGTACCAAATTTCAACAAAATCATTCCAGAGGAGGCCAACTTATTCCATGCAGACAGACAGACAGACATGGCTGTCACAGTAGGTGCTTCTAGTATTATACATTATCACACTTACCAATCCATCCACCCATTTGTTCAGGGTCACAGGTGCAAGGCATGAACCACCCATTAACAAGTCACAAATCACAGGACACACACGTTCATACCCACTCGAACAGGCCAAACTTCACTATACAGGAGGAAAACTCAGGGAGAATGGGCAAACCAAGATTTGAACCCTTGACTCTGGTGTGTAGCAGTGCTAACTACTGTATCACTATCCCAATCTTGTTAAAAATGTTTTTTTTTTTTTTTTTTACTTCAACAGTTAATTGTACAGAAGGTGGCACATTGGCACAATGTTTAGTACTGGTGCCTACCAGACTCCACATTACAGGTTTTGCACATTCATTCCATATCTGCATGGGTTTTTCTCTGGGTACTCAGATTTGTCTCGCCCCTCTTTTAAAAACATGTAGCATTGGTTAGCTGAAAACTCTAAAATCACCTATTATTAGAAAGTGCAGCTGTGAGCATGAATCTGAACTGCAATGGACTGGTATCATGTCTAGGGATGGTTTCCACTTTGCTCCAGATGTAGCTGGAATGAGTGTCAGCTTCCTGTGACACTGAATGAGTAAGCAGTGTACAAAATGGATGCACCTCTTTCTTGTGTGGATTTTCATTTTATGCACATAATCTTTGTAAAGAGGAGAACTATGAGTAACCTATTGATTAACCAATTTATTTTGAAAATAAAGACTAGAATACTGCACTGTTTATTTTAAAGTATGTTTTCTGCCCTACTATATACACACTGAGTAGCCAGCTTATTAACTACACTTCATACTTTCACACAAATTCTATATTCTAATGTGTCACTTAATATCATAGTGTAGTATTAATCAGACAGACAGACAGTGACATCAGTTAGTGTTTAGTTGAGCACTGAAATGAGCAAAACAAGTGATCTAAGTGAAATTGAATGTGACATAATAGGTGGAATTAGGCGTGTTGGTTCTATCTCATAAATAGTTATTATCACAGATAAGCAAAAATTTGTAACATGTTACCTTTGTTGATCTAAAGTTCTGGCTAATAATACCTTGCTTTGGTTTTCTGACTACGATTTTGTTATGTTTCAGCCAGTATGTTTAAGGCTCAACTTTTATATTTTTTTATTTATTTTTTAGTTTTCTGAATATTAATTTTAATTGTCTTAGTATTATTTATTTAATATTGTAATGTTTATTAATTATTGAGTAATTGTATATTATGTTAATAGTATTTTTAGTTGGCATCTGCCTTGTAGTCCTGTACTACAATTGTATCATTGTATTCTTACATTTGCTTCATGCTTTTTCAGTTTTGTATTTTGTTTATTGGATTCTTTGAGTTTGACCATGGCTCTCCATTAAGGAACTGTTTACTGTTTACTCTTCCTTTAAAGAGTATTTTTGACATTGTGTATAAAATCCTAAGCCCCATTTTGGGCCCAGGTAGTTCTAAAGTCTACAATTTGAGTTTGACATTAGGCATCTAACTGGGAAGCCTGTTTACTGAATACAAATCTGAAACATAGACAAGTTTGGCTTTTGGTGTTTTTGTCAGGCCTGCATTCCATTTTTTGAACTTTACCTGTAATTATCTCTTCATCCCTTATTCCTAAATGCAGACACATTTTGAATCTCTGGCAGAATACCAGTAGTGGTAATGTAACTGAGTGATGGTGGGGAGACACACTTTCTGGCACAGTGAAGAATCTTTGAATGTTGATGCTGACCAATGTCATTCCTTCATGGCTACTTTTAATCCATATTCAGATTCCAGCATAATAATGCACCACGTCACAAGACATGTATCGTTACCAAAGGGTTCCATGAATTTGACAGTGAGATTTCAGCAGCCTGAAAGTCTTCATGTTCTAACCTGGCGGACTGAGACAGACTGGACCAAAAAAGTGAGAGTCTGAGATTTTGCATTAAAAGGGATGCATGAGAACACATAAAGACAACAAGTCTTAGCAAAAAGGGTTGAGTATGGCCTTTAGTCACTTTAGAACATTAGAACAGTCTAGATGAGAACAGCCTATTCAGCCCAACAAAGCTTGCCAGTCCTATCCACTTAATTCTTCCAAAATAACTCCAAGACTAATTTTGAAAGTCCCTAAAGTCCTGCTGTCCACCACACTACTTGGTAGTTTATTCCATGTATCTATGGTTCTCTGTGTGAAGAAAACCTTTTTAACATTTGTGTGCAATTTACCCTTTACAAATTTCCAACTGTGACCCTATATTCTTGATGAACTAATTTTAAAGTAACAGTCTCGATCCACTGTACTATTTCCCTTCATAATTTTTAAACACTTCAATCATGTCTCCTCTTAATCTTACTTTGCTTAAAATGAAAAGGCTCAGCTCTTATAATTTTTTCCTCATAGCCTAAGTTACATGTAGCAACTAAGTAAAAACATAGCTGCACCAAATGTAAACAAATATGGAGTTAAATTATGATTAATGACTCTAATAAATGGATAATATAGACAGAGGATTCCTAATAAAATTATTTGTTTACCGGAAGGTTTTCTATATTGAAACATATATGTACATTACATCAGAAATCATGACAAGAGCTCTTCCCGTAGGGTGCAAGTACAAACATGCCTAGCAGGTTTTCTTGAAAAACTCCAGTGAAACGTAGAGAGCAATGTGGTGGCATGAAGGTCACCAGAACCTTTCTTCAAGATTACCCACTAGCGAACAAGCAGCAGAATAAATGCTGATGGCTGGACACATGAAAATCTGGATTAATACTAAAACCAATAATAAAGCTAACTTATAAGATACTGACCCAATCCATTTTTATTAGAGTATGATCCTATAAACCAGGGGTAGTCAATTATGGTTTAAGGGGGTCCGGATAGAGCAAATATCCTCATGTACAGGTCCACAGCCTCATCTTGTTTAAGCAGCATTATAATTTAGTTATACATTACAATTAATTTATATATATTGAAGTAGCGCTGCCATTGTGTCAACATCTGCATTGCATAAAGTCAATGACTCAAATCAAATGAAAAAAGCTATAATTCAATGCCATTTCAACAATATTTATTTTCACTGCAACTCTGGACTCTGGAGGGCTACATACAATAATAAATGAATAAGAAAAAAATAAATAACAAAAGTAAAAGCAAGGTAAATTTGACATTCAACTGAGAATTATAAATAACAAGTACTTTCAAAATAATAACAAGTTTTAACATATCAACAAAAAATAAGACCTGGCCTCATATAAAAATAAAATATATGAGTTTTTAATATGTGCGCAACTGAACAGGTTTAACCACTTTCACAGTAAATCTGAACATCTTTAAATAACTGAACGTATCTTCCCCTCTTTCTTTCCCTCGTATCCCACTGCCTACTTTCTCTTCTTCAGTGAGAGAAGTGAGATCTTGCTTGGTCTGCCAGGATTTTAAATTTAGGCTGGAATGGTGTCAGTGTCATCCTCATGCATTTGTGAAGATTGTCATTCCTGAATGTTTTTTTGTGATGTCCCAAAATCCACGCAACTCTGAGGGAACACTCGTTAGCGAGTTGTTGGCTAGCAAATGAATGTGTTAAAATCCTTGTTGACCGATCATTAGTTGGCTTTAAAATCACTTATTTTCTGTAGCATAACTGCCGAATTTAGTGGGTATCTTTTCTCAAATGTAAGTTTGTGCTTAGTTTCATAGTGGCACTTCATATTCCCACTTTTAACCACTGCCACCGTCATACAGCAGATAACACGCAGCGGTTTTGAGCTTCCTACGGGAAGTATGAACATAAATGCCTCAGTCCACTCCGGATTAAATGCCCGGTTTTCGGTGGCAAGGTTCCGCCGTTTAGCAAAAGCCATGACACACTAATACACAATTTCACCGCTTTTCTCTCTCTTGTCTTCTCATTCCTTTATATTTTTCTCTCCCTGTCACTGCTGCTGCCAAAAGAGTGGCAGTTGTTTTCACGTTGAATGCAGGTTTTCCACGCCTCTATTCATTGAAGGCCCGCCCTACTCTGCCTGTGATTGGCTGACATTCTTGCCTTCACCTTGACCAATCTCAGCTTTCATGCTTAAACCCAACCAACTGGAACCCACGAAAACAACAAGTACTGGCCAATCAGAGACACGTAGGAGGCCCTTTTCACTGAGTAGCCGTGTAGAAACACTGTCAGATAAGAGTTGCCGGTAAAAATGTAATCTCTGACAAAACTAAATAAAACTCAGTGCTATGTCTGTTCCGGGTCTGGATCCGGACCCGAATCGCAGTCCGCCTATTAGTGACCTGTGCTATAAACCTTGGGCATAATTTCCTTGAAGGAATCCTTAATTGTACAACCCCCATGCCACACCCTTGTCCAACCTTAAACATATTTTGCACCATTTGCCAACCTATAAAAGCCTAGAAAGGTACTTTGCCAGACTACTAATAAGCAAGTTGAAGAAAGGGAAATTAAATAATGTAGGTTTAAAACTATACAAGCACTCGTGTGGAGAGATTTTAAGAGTAGAATAATATAATACATTGTGGGACAATTCTGCCAATGGTAGTAAGGACATCCTAACATCCTGAAGAAAGTTAATAGAGCATCACATAAATTTCTTCGGGTCTTGATTGATGTGTTCAGTTTGTCCACTATTCTGAAGATAATACTCAGATGACAAGAAAAAAAGAGTAACCTATCTTGGCACAGAAAAGTTTCCAAAACTGAGAAAAAAAGTAGGTGCTATGTCTAACACTATTGAGGAAACGCCAATTAGGAAGGAAAACGTAGAAGATGAATATGTTCATTAAACCACAAACCATAGACTGTTTTTAAGGGGAAGAAAGTGAGTAATTTTGAAAAAAGTGATTAACCACGACTAGGATAACAGTTCAACCCTGAGAGAGAGGGAGATCAGTGAAAAAAATCAAGCTAATAGATTCTCAATCTAGAAAATAGCATGAGTGGTTGTAATTACCTTCCTGGGAATCCTTGAGGTGTTTTAGTCCAAGCATATACTTGACAGACCAGAACAAAATCTAGCAAATTGGATGGCAAGATAACCACAAGAACAGCTATTTATATCGTTGTGTCAATGACAACATTGTCCGTGACTTCTGGGGGCACATTCCTTAGCAATGGCAACTTACACATGGCAAAAAAAGCCAAAAATAACAGAGCCCAATGTAAAATATGGTGTCACAGTATAATTAAAAATAAAGTTCATTAATAAATGTGTACTTTGATAAGGTATTCCCAGGATCATTTGTTTACCAGAAAGTTATTTATATTGAAAAACAAAAAAGGGAAGCTTTATATTGTACAGATAAAAATTATTTCCTTCAGAAAAAATTTTACTTTGTTTTGAAATCATAACATCTTGGCAGGATGAGGTAGAAACGGCTGTTCATAACAATGCTGTACAGTTGTACGATTTGCATCAGCTTCGCAATGTAATCTTTTGTGCATACTGTAACATTCCCGAGCAATGCATCCAGCAGCTTGAAGAATCCATACCCACACAAATATAAAGAATTCTGAAAGCCAAAGAAGGTACAGCACACTACTAGTGATGTGTGCCTAATAAACTGGCAACTCAGAGTAGGTATAGTCAAACTTAACATTCAGGTACAATACAAAAACATCTCTAGCAGGAAATATTAGTAAAAATGTCATCATTAAACTAGAAAAATGGTATCTTGAATTCTGATTTCCATCAAAAATACAGTGTGTCTGCATGAGTGTGAGTGACTGAATTTGAAAATTTTTACTAGCCTGCAGTAACATCTAGGTCTGATTTTTACCTTGCATGTATAATACTGACATTGACTTTTTGGAACATGGGAAGGAAAATAAACATATAAAGGACAGATTAAGTAATCAACAGATCTGCACAATTACTATATCTGGTAAAATATTAAACAACTTAAAAAGAAACTATTTCAACTAATCTCTTACCAGTTACCTGGTGTTTTATAGAAAACTAATTAAGCTACTAATTGCTAAACTGCACAATTTTAGGCAATTTTGCTCACCCATATTTCTAGTGCTTTAGCTAATTACTAGATCAGCGTGATGTACCCCCATGATGACTAATTCAATTATGCCTTATTTCTACATTGTCCTACAGCAATGTGCAAAAATGTATCCTAAATACAGGTTAGTTTTCACTATTAAAAAAAGCCTTCACAGATGTTAATTTAAATATCTGCTTTTAATTTTGTATTCCACACACTACAGAATATTTCAGTAACTTATAGTAAATTCAGTACCTATTTTACATTATCTGACACATTCAGTATGTTGTTAATCATTCTGAGACCACAACTACACTTCTAACGAGAGCTGTCTCCCACAGCATGATGACATTTACCTTGAACTACGATTCTTAAGTTCTTAAAATATTTAAGAAAATTCTGACACTTTAATGGAATTACATGCAACATCTGCAGCAAGTTCCAGGAATATTCTTCTTAGAATCATCTAATGAAGAGTAAGCAATAAAAGCTGATAAACATACTTGTGCTTCCAAATTATACAGAAAAGTTCATTAATATCAGTTTTGTATTTATTTGATTACACTGATGAGTGAAAAGCCTCATACTTTTAATTTAGCATTCCACAGTATATCCTTAAAGTGTGAACACTATACAGATTTTGTTGAAAGGAGGTAAAAAAAAAACTGTCTAGACCAGCGTTTACAAGCTTTCATTTTAATGGCATTGAAAGTATATTATTAAAATGATTATAGTGTTCAAATTAGTCAACATTTTGGCTGCAACTGTAGACTATTTTAGCTACTGAAAAATGGGCATGCCCCTTTTTCTGCTTGTGGCAGCTGCTTGGAAGGACTTTAAGTGTAAGCTTTTCTTTCTTTAAACTGTACTTAGTTAACCCTGGTTTTGTATACAGTACAGCAGGAAATTTGAAACATAACGGTGACAAATTTGATTCTGAAGCAATCACTTAGGTTACATTTTGATAGCAGGAAATGACAGTAAAAATAAACATATACTAACTGATTAATCTCTTACTTAAACTGAAATCATGATGGAGTTAAAATTTTTAACATCAAATCCACTCCAGCTTATTTCCATATACTGCTATTTATAATAGGTTGCACTGCACAGATTATCATGATGTTAAAGTAGCATTTAAGAGGGAATTAATTCACAAACATACAACATTATAAAAAAGTTTATATTAGCGGCCACATCAAAGAGGTAGAACAAAAATACCTAGTCAATTAACTCTGGGCTCCATATTGTTTATATATAGCGTTGATAGGTGAAAATTGACCAAGGCAAATTTCGCAGTGAATTGGCTTGGCTTTTCCAGAGACCTTGTTCCATGAATTTTTTCCAAAAAATTTGCTGTGCAGCTAGCTTAGGCAAACTTTTTCCCAGCACTGTAGCAGCCAATGTAGGTTGGGACAGCCCCATGAATACTGTAGGAGAAACATGTACTTGAAACTGTCTGCCAGGCTGCATTAATAAGAGCATGTGGGACTCCTCCACTTAGTGTGAAAAGGGACATCCATGCTGGAGTTCCTATATGACAATGGCTTAAAACTCTTCTTTATTTACTGAGTATTTTCTGCAACAGTTTGGTGGTAAAATCCTAACTTGTTACCTCATATTACCTCAGTTATCTCATTTGCATTGTCCTTGAGTTGGGCATTCATGCTGCTTGGCTTATTCACCAAGAAACATTATTCCTCACTACTGTTGAACTGTCTCTGTGATCGATAGTGTCTAGCTGCTGGATGGGAATGATGGAGGTCAGGTTGGATGAAAGAATAAGATAGGAAGTGCTGATGTTATTTAAATTTACATTTGTTGTGCTTTTTCGGATTTCATAGCTGTAGTCTTGATAGATGTGATAGGTAGAGTTTAGCAATGTTAAGGAAAACTCTGCATGACACCTCCTGTCTGTCTAAAAGAGAGCTTACACTGCTTGAGAGAGCTCCCCGCTTGTGAAGCAAGTAAGTACAGGTGCTGATTTGAAGCAGAGGGGGTTAGCAAAACTAGCACGTAAAAAAAAAGTTTTAGATATTAATATCATTCTTTTGGGGTCCGGGATCCCAAGACCTGACTATAGACATAATTTTATCAGAACCCAATATTTATTGTTCGAAAACAAAATTTTTTATCAAAGAATTTAAACCATGGGGTGATGGTAGATATAGGGGAAAAGTTTCTGCAAGCATATTATGTGCAAGCACAACAAGGCAATTGAACTATTTTGAACGTGTACTTATTGAATATTTGTAACTGTTGTTTTTATTAATGGAAAGAGTGCATGGTTATTTAGAATTTAATTTGTTTTGGATTTAACTTGTACAACAAAGGGGATTATATATTGCCAAATAGTTCAGAAAATGTGATTAACATAACATGGTTAGCACCTAGTGCAAAAAGAATATATAAGAGTAAATATTTTTAGAATTATCTCGTTCTATAGGCCTATTGCCACTTGATGTGAAAGGACAACAATGTAACCTACAAGAATAAATGGATGTATGTAATCTGGACTGTGCCCTCATCCACCTGCTGTAGTTAATAAGAGTTTAACACAGGACAACTACAATATTTAGTTCTACATTAAAGACTATCACCACTTTAGCACTTACAACATTATCAGTTAAAGTCAGTCTAATTTACGCATTCCTTGTTATGAAGATTAATATTACAGGGTAGTATATAAGTTTTAACATTAAGTGGAATTTGTAAACTAAAAGGAATGACAGTAAACATTTGGGATGGTATATAACGTTAATACATTTTTTGGGAATAGGGACAATTAAAAACAAAACATTTAATTCTATGAATATAGGATATGGTTTAACAGTAGAAACTCTGAAGCCTACGAAAAAAATATTCATAATGCCGGGCCACCTTAAATTCCCTCGCACCTCCTCATCACCGTCTTTGTTTTGCGAATGTGTCAATCAGAATTGGCAGCAAGCAGCCTGCTCACTCATCCCCCACTGAGGCAGCTGAAGTCAGACAAAATTCTCAGAGCTGAAGTCTCTTTATCTGGGAGTTAGGTGTCTGGAATTGTATAGGGTAAATAATATATTGTTATTTAGAATACATACATTTCGTGAGTGTTTCATCTCTACAACAATCTATGTAAATGTAGGATGACAGGAAATGCTAGGCAAGTAATGTTGAACACATAATTAAAACAGAAACTTTTTTCATGTTATAGTAATAATGACAAAATGCTGACATGAACGCCTGAAGACTGAAATCCAAATGTCAAATAATCACTTTCACAAAACGTAAACAAAATAAGTGTGTTTTTATTCAAGAATATAACCGAAGAAAAATAAATTATTCAATTTAAATGTTGCTGTCAATGTCTAAAAACCGAATCCCAAATATCAATCAACACAACGTAGACATGTCCTATATCACTAACAATAGTGATCAATAACATCAATAAGAAGCTTAGGTACAACCCTTGCAATTCAAATGTATTCCTGAAAAGGGCTAATAATAATGTCTTCCAAAGACAGGATTGGCACCAACTGTCAGCATGTGTATTGCCTTGTCTTTAGTAGAAAACTATAGTGGAAACCCAGCATAAACCACAGTAGGATATAAATCAAGGTAACTTTGTGGATGTGAGCATGAGGATGCAAACATGGTTGTTTATAACAATTCTGTCTCTGGTCATTGTAGTGCACATGTCACTGGCAACATAGACTAGTATTTTTGAAGTACTTGAAGCAAATGCTTGCACTGTCTGTGTCACTACCAACACTGGGCATAGCCACAGTTGCTCTTGCTTAATTGCTACGTACCTTTTCTATAGATAAAATTTTTATCATGATTTACTCCAAAGGATGGTGTGCTATTTCGGACTATCTTAACTGTTCACTCCAAACTGCCAGCCACCCCTTTACAAGAGGAAAAGGGCAACAAGGAACCATGCTCCAAATATCAAGCTGATTCCAGACTAGGATACAGCTTTTAATAAGAAACCACTATTCTTTAACTATGATCATAAGTACATTTCTAGACTAGCAAAATACCCGCGCTTCGCAGCGGAGAAGTAGTGTGTTAAAGAAGTTATGAAAAAGAAAAGGAAACATTTTAAAAATAACATAACATGATTGTCAATGTAATTGTTTTGTGACTGTTATGAGTGTTGCTGTCATCAAGGATTTGATTATCATTATTTCTTTCAATCAGGTTCGTATTTGGAGGATGTGTTGTGTTCAAGTTATATTCCGTGTTTGTCAACCGTTGTAAAGATAACAGGTTTCATTCATCGAAGTGTTCACTACCCAAATCGGTACTCGTGAATCTAAAATGTTTAACAGGCATTCCCGGTATTAAGTTGTGGATTTGCCTGTGAATATTTAGCGGCAGCGTGTCAATGAACTTAATTTAAACTTAAGCTTTACAACTTGCTTTCCTATTGATATGTCTACAAAGGCTTTTTCAGATTCAGAGGGTTGTTCCTTTCTTACTGTATCAATAAGCAGCTCGTCTTCCTCTTTATCTGAGACATCACACACTGCATGCACGGGTTTACCTTTCCCAGTCCTGCAAATTTTAGCGAAGTGGTTCAATTTACCACATTTTTTACACTGTCTTCCTTTAGCTGGACATTGACTTTTTCCACCGTGTGCTTTGTTTCCGCAGTACCTGCACTTATGAATATGCTTGTATGCGTCACACGCTTCATATTCTTTTGCTGCCTTCTCAATTGTGTAATGCATTTTTTGCTCAACGCTTTTGGAGCTCTTGCTTTTTGTGTGTGTACTGCGTTCACAGTCAGTTCATGTGAGCCGCTCTGAGTACATGCATCGAAGGTTCTCAGCTGTGGTTGTGCTATCTCGTGCGATCTTGTGATGTCCACGGCTTTATTTAATGTTAGCTCAGACCCGGCACTTAAATGTTTCTCTCGCACTTTTGCTGAGTTTGTGCCAAACACTATTCTATCCCTGACCATCTCATTTGTAAGTAAGCTGTAAGGAATGAACCTGCCAAATTTCAGCCTTCTACCTACACAGGAAGTTGAAGAATTAGTGATGGGTCAGTGAGTCACTGAGTCAGTCAGTCAGTCAATGAGGGCTTTGCCTTTTATTAGTATAGATGGCAGCAGGACTTGATCATAACAGCAGTCAGTGTTCTTATTATGGTTGTCTTTGTCAAGAAAACTGAATTATATTTAATGATCTCTTTTCAGACTGAGATTGGCTTTTATGATGATCATAAAAATGTAGTTAACAACTTAGTTAACTGATTAGTTAGTTGTTCTTAGAGAACAAAAGGGAGCAATTGGAATAGAAAAATGTCCTTGGACGTACCTGCCATGTTGCATTAACAAAAGCATGTGGAACTCCATCAGTTGGTGTAAATATAGAACATCCATGTTGGAGTTCATATATAATGATGTATCAATATTCTTCTTTATTTAGTGAGTATAAGTATATAAGGCTGACCACTTGCATCACAGTCTCAGATTTCACTGGTGGTAGCCAGTCCTCATCTGCAGAAAAGAAAGCAGAGGCTCCCATCCACAGGCAACTGGTATGCAGCTCTTGTCCTGTTAGAGTACAGCAGTCATTCTCAAACTTATTCTTTTACGGTGCCCCTATGAGTAAGGAAAACAGTTTACAGTACCCCTATAGCTTTTTTTGTTGAATATGTGTTTTCTGGATTTAAGGAGAAGTTCAAACTCTATTATCTTTTCGGAAAAGAATATTATTTCAGAGAAAAGGAAATCAAAATAAGTAAGCATTGTAATAAAAACACTTTATTTTGAAATATTTCATATTTATGTATCGAACATTACATAGCTTTACTGCCAAAACAAGAAGAAGAAAAAAGAGCACCTTATTTTGTTTTCAGTTTGGTATGGAGCCGACTTGTCCTTTGAGCAAGTAGCTTATTTGCCTTGCTCAGTTATGTAAAAAATACTGTCAGCAGCAACTTCTATCAGATTTCCTGTGAAAGGTGCATGATTCACATCACCAGTCACCCTGTTCTTCCCTGGCAATAAAGTGTTGTCTTTCTCCAAACAGGGAACAGTACGTAGTATTAATATTTGTTACTTACATCAGAATCTATCCAAAATTTGATTACAGACTTCTTAGGCTTGCTTGACTTTCCCTACGTGAAAGGGTACCAGCATTCCATGAGGAACAATTGCTCATCAATGGGTATGTATGCCCTTACTTATAATTCATAGCATAAGTGCACTTCTGCACTGTGTGCCAAATGTCTGATGTAGCAGCAAAGCTATCAGTATACGAAGTGCACAGCCAGCATCAGTTTTATGTGAAGACAGTAAAACACGTGAGATGGCACATTGCAGATAGAGCCATCCACAAGTGAATGCAGCTCATGTACAGTATTTTCACAGACATGACAATGTATTAAAATACAAGAGTAAACTGTTACTTTTCTTTGTGTGTTTTCCTATCTGCCATCAAATCATGTAGGTGATTCAATCCATGTGATTGTATTTGTACTGTGAGTGCCATGGAGAAGAGACAGGCTGGATGATGGCATTATCTCTTGACAAGATGGAAGGTGCCAGGGGAAGGACGACCAGAAGCCACAGGCCAGGAACAGTTCCATCCCCCATACGTTAGGTGGCTGGGGTTTGCCGGAGGTGTCCCAACTTGGACAACTTCAGGGGTTCATGGGAGCTGGAGTCTGGAAGTGCAACCCTGTCGGGGTCTCTGGGTGCTGCAATAGGGCGCTGTCGTGGGAGGACTGATCTGGTTCTCAGACAACCTGAAAGTGCTCCACATAAGTAATGCCGGGTCACTGGAGGCCTTTCCAGGTCCAGTATTAAAGGAGCAACATACAAATGGAGGTGGAATGAGATGAAAGAGTCATTGCCTTGTATAATTATTGGCTGTACTTTATGGTATTCAGTGCTTGGTGGATTAAAAATCCTTTATTTGAACCTGTGACTGTGTTGGGCATTGGGCCTGGGGTTTGGGGCTCAGTGGTGCCCCCTACTGGTTACAGTACATAATTCAATACATGCACCCGCATTTCATTATAACTGTACTTAAATCATATTTGATTTGATATCAAAGAGGAACCTATTTTACAGTCAAGTACCATGTTTCATTTTCACAATGAAAGCCCACCACTTATTCTCATATTTGCAATAATTGTTGGGTATGCTGAATCTGTGAACATTTTTAAGTGAGCTGATGTCTAACATTGCACTCTTCACTCAATCTCTGCATTCACTGTGTGCCACTTTGCATGTTCTTCTTTCTCCACATCAAACTTATGCTAGCTATGTACTTTTTATTCTATTGAAATGCCATTTCAAATAAGTTTATATTTGTTTTATACCTGAGACTAGCAGAATACACGCGCTTCGCAGCGGAGAAGTACTGTGTTAAAGAAGTTATGAAAAAGAAAAGGAAAAATTTAAAAAATAACGTAACTTGATTGTTAATGTAATTGTTTTGTCATTGATATGAGTGTTGTTGTCATATCTATCTATATATATATATATATATCTATATATATATATATATAGCAAAATACCCGCGCTTGGCAGCGGAGAAGTAAAAAGAAAAGGAAACATTTTAATAATAACGTAACATGATTGACAATGTAATTGTTTTGTCATTGTCATGAGTGTTGCTGGCATATATATATATATATATATATATATATATATATATATATATAT
>JANRMT010027041.1:107868787-107879335 GCA_026402145.1 Polypterus bichir lapradei
CTGTAAGGAATAAGCCTGCCAAATTTCAGCCTTCTACCTACACGGGAAGTTGGAGAATTAGTGATGAGTCAGTCAGTCAGTGAGTGAGTGAGTGAGTGAGTGAGTGAGTCAGTGAGGGCTTTGCCGTTTATTAGTATAGATAACTTGTAACGGCTGACCCCTTACCCAGCCGGCAGCTACACCTCCAAGACCTGTGGCCTGGATAATTTACTGAGATGAATCTAACTATCAAGCCGTACTTCTAACAAAGTACACTTTTCCCCACAATCGACGGTGTAAATATAAACTCACAAAAGCAGATATGTAAATTTATACTGATTAAATGTATTAAATGAAACAACAAGACAAATCCAAAAATAGAAAGAAACTTAAATATAAATATCCCTCCACCACATCAACAATGATACACCACCATATATAAATACAACAAAACCCTCCCTTGCCCCTGTAACATATAACATACAACACAAAAAAATGAATGAGATACAGAAATGATCATGAACTTGAGTCCGGTTATAAAAACTGTCCTGAATACGGTTCACTGAACTAATGGTAAATGAGTCGTTTGATTTTCCCGGAACAAAATAGAACAGCCTCTCCGTGGATCCTCGGTGCGTGGTGGATGATGAAGTCCGACCCCAGGGTCTCTCGTGATGAGGATATTGAAGTCAGTCCAGCAAATTGAAAAACAAACTGGATGAAATGTGCGTGGTGGAATATGGCAGGTATAGATGGCTCGTGGTCGTGAAATGAAAAGGTCTCCTTCTCTTCTCTTCTCCTCTCTTCTCTCTCCCTTCCTCTTCCCTCCTAATGGCTTAAATAGTCCTGTGACGGCTGTAATTGATTAATAGTGAACAGGTGTTTTCCAGGTTTGAGGCTGTGGTCTTCTTCCATTATCCATCCCCCTTTATGGGGACGGCATTTACTGATACACACATAAACAGCAAACGGGACAATGAAACGAGACACATTCAGTACTGACATTTGACAACACTACCTATGTAGCCCCGCTACAAACTGACAAACAGCCCTTCACATCTGGGGAACAATGTTCAGTAATGTTGATAACAGTGGCAGGAAAGGATTTGTTGTGGTAGAAATTATATGAAAATGCAGTCAAGTGCAAGATGAAGGAGAGACACAGTGATTCATGCCTGGGTATTGACGTTTAATGGCATTGCTTATGGAAGTAATGGGGAGGGGTGTGAACAAAGAAAAATATCATAAATCAATTTTCCCGAATAGAGCTGCAACAACATGGATATCTGAAGTGCAGCAATTTAGGAAAAGCCAAGGACTGGTAGGAGCAGGACATGAAAACTGATGAAATAATCTGGCATCAACCTTGGTCCTTGTAGTGTTAAATTATTTTCTGGGAGCTCACGGTAACCTAAGGGCAATTTGAGATCAGCTGCTGTGGTAAGCACTGCTACCTCACAGCTCAAGTCACATTTTTGGCCGCAATAATCTGTCAAGCATAGTTGACAGACCCTTCCCTAGCTTTTAGGGACATTTAAATTTATTGACACTTAAATGAGCATTACTTCATTATAATCTATTCAAAATTAGTTCAGTTTCCCGTTCCAGATCTTGCTGTTCATATTTAATCACTAGGACAAACAAAGATAAAAATGGTAGCTTGAATGTTTCAAAGTGGAACTATTCCCCTTTCACAGGCAGATATTCTTATAAGCCTGGGTGTTGCAGATCAGTATGTCTACTTTGAAGCACACCTGAGACGAATAATAGCAACAGAACTGATATTAAAGGTACAGTGATGCTCCTGCCATCCCCAGACTGACAGGGAATGTCTGCCTCAGAACAAGCAGTGGTACTACTTAAGGTGCAACCCTGAAAAGTAAAGAAAATGTCTTTAGAGAACTTCTGAAGTTGAATAAAAATTCTTCAAGTAATCTCCCTGTTTCATGCTACCAATCCACACAACTACTGATTCACACATTTCTCACTTTTTCTAGTGAGATACATGACTAGAGAGCTTGCAAAGTCAAAACTAAAAAAAGTTATAGCTAATTGTTAAAACCAAAACACTAAACTAAAACTATGCTCAAAAAAATGCAGAAAAAGTCTCTGCGCTAACTCAAATAATTGCACCTGAATCACACTAATATTTATGATTTGTTCTTTTGTCTTGAATTCAGTGCCTGGATAACAAACTGCTGGAAGCCACCATCTTAAATAGGCAGACAGCAAAAATACAATGTGTCATTTTACTCCCATGTCACATATACAGCAGGTATAGCAGTGGCAAACAACATGATCACAGCCATGAAGTTAACAGCCAAATGAAACATGCCGTCAGATTAAAAAATAAATATGCAAAAGTTCCAGTAATGATACAAATCAAATCAGGTTAATCAAAAAAATTACATAATAATGGGGGGGTACCAGTCCATTGTTGAGTATGCTAATGGACCACTCACAGTCAGAAGCCTTAAAAAGTTTCCTGGAGCTCAGACTGCTCAGGCATTTTAAAAACACTATATAAATATATTAGTGTGACTGCGATGTATGAGCCAGGTTCATTATTTTGTGCTTGCTGTAAAATTTGAAAGGACCTCCTTTTTTAATATTAAAGACATTTGGAAATTAGTTGTGAGGTGGTTGTCATTGTTTTCTAGCCAAATAAGAAGGCTGCAGAGTAGACATAGTCTGAAAGCAAAACATTGACCATAAAGGTTGCTACATTCACATCTTGAGCTGTTATGAAAAGAGAAAATGCTCTCAAAATAAAACTTTAAAACCCCATAACATAAAAGGCAGATAATAAGAGCTGAGACCACAGGCATCTGAAACCAGTAATTATTGTCTCTCAATAATGTTCTTCAACTTACTCATTAGTTTCTTCATATAGCACTGTGTGCTTGATGTCCAATAATTTTAAAACTTTTTAAGAAGTTGTATGTATGTAAAGTTTATGCCATAGTGAAAATATATCCCTGCAAAATCAGTACAGAGAAAAAATGACAACAGAAAAACAGTGAGATTGAGGCAAAAAAATCCCCACAATAGGTGGATAATTCTGAGTTGGGAGGAATCCTTGGGTTTACATTTTAGCAACGTTTTATTGTCTTTTGCATAAGCTAAATGCATCCCATTCCAGTTTCTCTGACCCTCAGTATTACAAGAACAGACAAGCTTTAAACTAAACAGTTTTGTAGTTTATGATAAATCATCTAATTACACAAAGTAGGATGCAGACTTGAGAAAAAATCCTTGGATTATGCCTGCCTATCACTTGCAAACATTATTTAAATTTCAAGGGGAATTTGTTTGCCCTTTCCATATAGTTCAAAAATGGCAGAAGAATAAAAATTAAAATGAAAAACATAATAAATCAGTAAAAAACAATATGGGACAAGTATGTTATAGACTACTAATTCCAGTAAAGTATATAAAGCTCACAACTTTTGATATTATCCTCAAGCAACATTAATAAAATTAATGGGCCTGTTTTACGCAATTCAAAGAAAACGTTAATGTGTTATATAGTTTTATACTAATTAATTGTTATTTAATTGAACTACAATGTTGGTATACTCTTCTCATAACCGTTTTGATTAAAGCTAGTAATTTGCACAACATCAGACAGTCACAATTCTCACCATAATACAATTTGTTCTGATTATTTTTTTTAAGTAGAAGATATTGTCTAGTTCATTAGTTTGGATGTTCAGTTTCAAAATATTGACAAGTGTTTTACTTGATATAAGCAGTAATAAGCGAACCCCAATGGGTTTGTTTCATCTTGAGTTTGATGAAAACGTGGAAAGGTTCAGGAATTCTCATGGACTCTATAAGATGTATTAAAGTATCTTTCACTGTCTTGGGAACTAGAAAACCACACATCCAAGTGTTCTTCACTACAAGACAGTAAATGTTGCATTTACTTAGAAATTCAGGCCTTTGACCAAAAATGTGACTAGACTTTATAAAAAGTGCTACTTGGTTGTGGTCTATGATTCAGCTAATTCTAAGAAATTCATGGTGATTATTCTTCCATGGTACAACATACAGGCTAAAATATTTGGCATAGGTTGAAAGACTCAATAGGTTCTGTTGTGTGTTGATGGAGATGGGGGATGGTTTTCTTCTTTTTTTACTATTTTTACTATAAATTTTCAGTCACTCCATTGATGCCCAATACTTCAAATAGAACATATGCCATCAAAATCTGTCCTGACTAAAGTGTTTAAGCTCTTTCCATGCCATAGCACTCTTGTTGGCTTCTTTGATGGTTTTATGTGTCAGGTATCTGCCAATTTTCCACATATGTGGCTGCCTTGCAGGTCCATACAATACCATTCAGCAAATGGTGGTGGGGCCCCTGATTCGTGTATTTGATCCAACACCAATTTCTTACATTTATCCCATTTTCTGTTGGCTTGAAGTTATCGCTTTCAAACAGACACTCATTAGTGATGGTAAGTGAAAAACATAAGAAATAACCAAACAGTAGCTAATATAAAAAATTGCATTTTTTACCTGATTGCTTATGAGTTCTTCCAAGTCTCACGTCTGTAGAGTAAAACTGGTAGTACATTTAAATTAATGGTTATAATTTTTAGCTGGCTGTTCCAGTGTGGTGCTGAGGTGCCACCCGCTGCACTCAGGTCCCAATTCAGGGGGTTCGTCGTGTGGTAGGTGCAGCAATGTGCTATCAGCACATGCTCCCAACCTCTCTCTTTGTGTATTGAGCAGAAGTCAAAATATTCTATACATAATTGTCTGAAGGCATAGAGTATCTTGTTCTGTTGATTATAGCCTTTACATTCTCGTTGTTAACACTAGAATTCCTGAAGCGTACAAAAAAAGGCATAATGCCAGCACATCTTAAATTCCTTTGCACTTCTTCATCAGCGTCTTTGTTTTGCAAATGTGTCAATCAGCACAAGCAGCAAGCAGCCTGCTATCCCATCCCCAACTGGCACAGCTGAATTCTCCCAACTATAGTCTGTTTATCTGATTGTGAGGTGGTTGTAGTTGTATAGTGTAAATAATATATCGTTATTTGGAATACATACATTTTGTGTATGTTCCATGTCTACAACGATCTGGGTTAATGTAGGATGATAGGATGTGTGAGGCAAGAAATGTTGAACACATAACTAAAACAGAAACCTTTTTCATGTCATAGTAATATTTGACAAAAAGCTGATGTGAATTTTATAATGTGTGAAGACTGAAGTCCAATTACCAAATAAACAGTTTCACAAAAGTTATAACGAAATAAGTGCGCTTTTATTCAAGAATATAACCGAAGAAAAAGAAATCATTCAATTTACATGTTACTGGCAATTTGTAAAAACTGAAGCCCAACTATCAATTGCTAAAGAGCCGACACGTCTGCTTGGCTAGTGCAGAGATAAGAACCTCATAATCAAGAGGTTAGCAGTTCAAACCCGGTTTCCTCCCATTTTGAGTAGTGAGCTGCTATTATTATTACATATATTACATTATATAATAAAAACATACATTTAATTTGAGTCTGCAACACCTGGTGTGCATTTCTGCTAACTGGAAAAAAAGATACTGCTGAAGGGATATAAGCGGACACACAAATGCTGGTGAATCATGTCTTCTTGGTATCTTGTTGTTACTTGAATTTTTTGTTATTCAGTTTTATTCTTGAATAAAAGCACGCTTGTTTCATTATACCTTTGCAAAAGTGTTTTTTTTTTATATTCCAGTAACCACCTGAATGACATCGAATCACTCTTTGCCTCTCTCGTGTATGTACACACGCAACCATGCATGAAAAAGCCTTAATTTGAAAATGCTATGTCATTTGAATATTTTTTTTTTCCAGTCTTGCCCAGTTTCCACATTATGGTGCATGGTACTGAGAATGCAGACAGACTTCTTATTTTTGGGCTCATACACTGTCAGCATGGCACTGCCATATCTAAACACTAGTGTGAAGAATTGCTTGCATACTGAAGTGACTTTAGCTGCAGGTGGAAGTTCCCATCCCATTTTATTCATGGTGTCAAGAGGAGTTGTGTTGCGGTGCAGCAGTCTATTAGCCAGTGAAAGTGACATGAAGATGTCTGTTGTTACAGTTCTGACTTTGTCCAGAAATGGCTCCATAAGCTTTATGACCACAGTCTTGGAAAATCTTTCTCCGGTGGGACAACTGGGACTTTTTTCCAAATAAGGAGTGGCTTTGCACATGTACTTTGTCTCCAGATTTGCCGCAATCCAAAACTTTATGCCAAATTTGTCAGGCTTGGTTGAGATGTATTGCAAGAAAGGACAACAGACCTTGGTTGAAAACAGTTGCTCGTTAACAGTAATATGTTGCCCTAGGTTGTAACTCAAAATGCAGTTCTCAACAAAACGTTGCCACGTTCTGCACGGGTGTCTTTGTTGTCAAAGCGCAAATTGCAACATGATACTCTTATAGCAGTTACAAGGCATTGCATCTTTGATTGCCAGTACAACAAATAGTTTTGACCAGGCATCAAGCACAGCACCAACTGTGGTCATTGCTGCTCTTGGGAAAAGAAAGGAGATAAACACCATCAACTCAGAGAGGGACAGGCAAGTTCATTGTAAAACGTGAATGTGACTGAGAGAATAAAACAATAAAAAAAAAACACTAACTAAGTAGGAAAAATTTACCACAGGTGTTACAGACTCAAATCAAATGTATGTTTTTATTATATAATAGTAATAATAATAGCAGCTCACTACTCAAAATGGGAAGAAATCGGGTTCATACTGCTAACCTCTTGATTATGAGGGGGCAGTTCTTACCTCTGCACCAGCCATGTCAGCTCTCTGTCGATTGATAGTTGGACTTCAGTTTTTACACATTGCCAGTAACATGTAAATTGAATTATTTCTTTTTCTTCAGTAATATTATTGAATAAAAGCACACTTGTTTTGTTATACCTTTTGTGAAAGTGTTTATTTGATATTTGGACTTCAGACTTCTCACAATATACACTTCACATCAACGTTTTGTCAAATATTAGTATAACATGAAAAAGTTTTCTGTTTTAGTTATGTGTTCAGCATTTATTGCCTTGCATTTCCTGTCATCCTACATTTGCTCAGATTATTGTACACATGGAACACACATGAAATATATGTATTCCAAATAACCAACCTGACCTGATATAACTCTAGGCACCTCACAACCAGATAAACAGACTTCAACTGGGAGAACTTCAGCTGCCTCATTGGGGTGGATGGGATAGCAGGCTGCTCGCTGCTTGTGCTGATTGACACATTTGCAAAACACAGACGTTGATGAAGAAGTGCAAAGGAATTTAAGGTGTGCTGGCATTACAACTTTTTTCATAGGCTCCAGGGATTCTAGTGTTAACACTGTTTTAGGAGACAATTATTTAACAAACATAAAGCTGTCAACATTGTCAATGCATTACCTGCAATTAACAAATATGCAAATCAACATGCATATGCTTTGTCTTTTTGATGTTTATTGAAAGACATGTATAATTGACTTCTGTAATGAGAATGTTAAACTTACATTTCATATTTTCACACGTATGAGATATGAATTGTTGTTGGCATACTCTAAATCCTAAGAAGCTATTATAGATAAGGTCCACCTAATTCAATTTAAACTATTGTCATTACATCATCCAACACAATATTAGGATTTATAGGTGATAGTATACATGTAAGGATCTGTGTTTTGTGTATTTTATGTTTTACAATTGTTATTTTTCTTATTAGGTATTTTCCATTATATTTACATTTTTGTACTGTGTCTTTAAATATGATTCCATTCCTTCTGCTTTGTGAGTGTACCCCAAGAGGTGGTGCCACCTTAACATCACTTCTTCTGAGCCCACCCTCTCGCTATTTAAGGCCACTATTGAGCAAACTCAAATCAGAGAGGTTGCAACACAAGTATTTATTATATTTTGAGCAATTCATTAATATATTATAAAAATAGCTTAAGATACATTCCAACAGGTAACTGTTGGTCATGGTAAAGGAAAGAGAAGTGCTCTGGTGGAAAGATAGTTGTTCTCAAGAATGAAAAGACAGTGAAAGACAGAAATGGGATGTTTAGGAAAATAAAAAAGTTTTAATCAACGGAAAATCTGATTCAATACAAAATGGTGCAGTAGTAAAGAAAACTGTTAAAAATCCACAAAGAAAATACTGGAGGAAATTCTGTAGGAGTATTTGTAGGGATACTCCTGTAGAGGATGTATGGAAAATGATCTAGAAAATGGGAGGAATGGGAAGAGGAAGAGTTATTCTAGCATTGTGTACTGGGCAGAAAGGAACTATTTCAGATTTAGAAAAAACAAACATTTTTTCTGATGTTTTATGAAAGTGCACTGTTTTGAAAATCTGAGTGAAGAAGCAAGATTCAAAAGATGTGCAATTCTAGAACATCATCCTGAAATTAATGAGAACAGTCTATGTTTTGAATCAGTGATGGATCTGAAAATTTCATTACCTTTTCATTATACTAAAACAAGTATTATCTAGGGTAAGACATGTATCAACAGGGAAAGATGGGATTTGCTATGTTATGTTTGCTCATATGTAACACAGTAAGCTTCAGATGGTGGTAGATTTGTTTTAAAAAAGTTTAATTACTGGTTGCCTCCCATCATATTGGGAATTAGCAGTAGTGATTCTAGTCCTAAAACCAGGAAAGTATAATCAGATCTATAGACCAATTTCTTTAACTTCTCAAATGGTTAAACTTTGAAAATAGTAGTGACTAATAGCAGAAAATTAATATCACCATATCAATGTAGATTTCACAAAGGCAGGATAACAGACTGTGTTATATCTAGAATCAAATATTAGAAAGTCCCAAAATAATAAGGAGGTTATAGTAACTATAGTTTTTGATACTGAGCAGGTGTAGGATATGGAAGGAGGTTTTGTTAATGAAACTGGAAATATCTGGAATTGGTGGGAAGACGTATAACTAGATAAAAGTCTTTATGTTCAAGAGAACAATTCAGGTTAGGGTGGATAAGGATCATACTAAAGTTTATCATCTAAAAAATGGCACAAGACAAGGCAGCAGTTGTAGTGCAGTCCCATTTAATATTATGATAATTGATAATTTTTCAAAATCTAAACTGGATACTTCAGAATCCTTGTATGCGAATGATGGAGCATTATGGAAAAGGAAAAGGATTCCAAATTCTGTAAATAAGAAGATACAGGCTGCTGTGCAGGAAGTGGAAGTGGAGAGATGGGGTGATTTGATTTTCAATGGGCGTTTAAGATTTTCAGTATCAAAGATTCAGATTATTTGTTTTACTAAACGGACTACAAATTCTACAGTAGATATTAAACTATATGGAGTTAACAGTTATTTGATTCAGTATTGTTACCGGAATTGAGGTCTGAAAGTTGGTATTGATCCTGATGTCAAAATTTTTGTACCAATCCAAAACTACCTACTGATGTTTTTATTATTATTTTATTTTTATTTTTATCTGGTTTTGATTTTTCTTAGTTTTACTTTATCAACTTAAATAACTTATTACTGTGACAATAACTAGGTGCCAGAATGATTTAAAAATATTTTTCTCCCCCACTTTCTGCCTCTGCTTCAGATAATTGAAGGATTAAATTCTCTTTGTATTTAATATTCGACGTTGTATATTATACTCTAGTGGCTATAAAATATAATTCTAAGATTTGGTTCACAGGCAGCACGGTGGCGCAGTGGTAGCACTGCTGCTTCGCAGTTAGGAGACCTGGGTTCACTTCCTGGATCCTCCCTGCGTGGAGTTTGCATGTTCTCCCCGTGTCTGCGTGGGTTTCCTCCAGGTCCTCCGGTTTCCTCCCACACTCCAAAGACATGCAGATTAGGTACATTGGCGATTCTAAATTGTGTTAGGTTTGTGTGTGCCCTGCCTGGGGTTTGTTTCCCGCCTTGCACCCTGTGTTGGCTGGGATTGGCTCCAGCAGACCCCTGTGTTCGGGATATAGCAGACTGAATAATGGATGGATTTGGTTCACAAACATTTTAAGGTATGACCCACTTTAGGGCAAGAATTTTGTTTGCGACCCCCACTACGAACTCAACCCTATTTGTAAATAAACAACAGCAGACCAGTGATAAAATAATTATCAAATAATAGAAATGCTGGTGCCATATGTTACCTAATAGCACAATTTGTCTTTGTTCTTCACATTTCCTGGACTTTCCACCATGTTCGAGAAAGCACATGCTAATTATTTTTAATCACTGCATGGCACTGGAGTCTTGTGGAAATTTCAATTTGGCTTTATTTATATAAGCTCTAAAGTGTGATGAGGCATCATTTTCAAGCTGTGCGCTGTGAGTAATAAGTGCAATATTGAATATTCAAGGATAAGTACAAGATATACCCATTTTGTTAAAGACGGATACATTTTTGAAAAGATCATTGGAACCTTTTACTTCTGGCAGTGACAAGAAAGACAACAAAAATATATTGTACGCAATGAATATCTCAGAAATGGTTTTACTGCTATTTCAAATAAACTCAAGTGTGTAGTTTGCCGACAACAGAAATAACATTTATATAT
>JANRMT010027041.1:107879435-107930095 GCA_026402145.1 Polypterus bichir lapradei
TTATTACTGATTTGTCTCCATGATAGTGTCAAAGTGCCACTACTCTTGCTTAAAAGCTTTGTCACCTAGTTGTTGGAAATCCTGCGAGGCATAATGAGTTGAGCCAAGGACTCATAAGCCACCAAATTACACAAACTTGAATTTACCTTGCCAACAATAACTCTGAATGACTTTGTTTTTTTGCTATTTAAAATAGAATATTGGTTCATTATATTTTCAATGCCACTTAATCCAGTTTAGTGGATGGCAAGAATCAGTACCTGTTCATTTTAGTTCAGGGTTTCAGGATGTTGAAACCAACCTGGAGTATGATAGGAGCCAAACCTAGAGAGGTGCCAGTATATTAGAGGGCAGACTCACTCACACACCCACACCCAGCTATACAGGGTAGATCAACCTAATATACACATCTTTGGGATGAGAAAGGAAAACCCAAAATGTTAAGCAGTCAATACACAGACAGTTCCCAGACTGGGATGTACAACATAGCATTACTAAGACCAAAAACAGCAACAGCAAATGGAAGTCTGAAGACATTAAGAAGGTTAAAGTTATGAGGCAAATATTGTTCTGGTACCCAAGGGAAACAGAAAATAGTTCTGGGAAAAAAGAACATTTGAACAGTAGGAACCATTCAACAACATTTATTTACTGTATATAGCACATTTTCATACAAATGGTGTAGCTCAAAGTGCTTTACAAGATGAAGAAAAGTTTATATGAAACAAAAGATTAGGCAATACTAAGTAACAAAGAATAAAGTGTTGTCAAAATTAAGTACTGAAGCCATTAAAGCTACTTCGACATTTAAATACGAAACACCCAGACAAAAATGACAAGCCTTGTTGGAATCTTTGAAAGAAAGCTACATTTCTTCCACAACAAGCAAGCCATTTTTACTTTAGCAACCACCACTAATGATAAAGAATTACTGCCAATTTATCAAGTTGCATTTCACATTGCAAAAGCCATTAAGCCACATATAATTGCCAAAAATCTGATTTTACTGACAGCCATTGATAGGATGCAAATAATGTTTGGTGAAAAAGAGGCTGAGAAGCCCAAAATAATACCTCTCTCCAATAATATAATATAAAGAAGAATAAGCAATATGGCAGAAAATATTCAAACACTATAACAATAATGAAAATATTAGGAGGTGCATGTGCTTCTCATTTCAGATGAAACAACCACAGATATTTCCAACTCCAACAAGTCAAAGTCTAATTCAGCAATAATTTACAAAATGTCATCCACTGAGTATTTTGCTTTGCATCTTTCCCTCTCTCACCAGATGCCGTTGCCATTTTTTCCACTGTTTGCATTTTGCTTCTCATGTTATCACAGGGATTAGACATCAATAAATGAGTCTAACATTCCTCCAAGCAAAGAGAGTCTACTTTTATTGTAACAGCAAGTTATTTTTTTTTTTTTGATGTTTACAGTTGATTATCACCCAAGTCGACATACGCCATAACTTTAAAAGTGTTTTTTGTGTTATTTTAGCTGTTGTGAACAACACTTTGGGACTCACTGGCATTATCTCTCTGTCTTGCTCTATCATTCACTATTTTTGCTGATGTAGGTGTTTTTTGTGGCTATCCATACACATATAGCATACTCTTGCACCTCTTTCTGCTCTTCTATAGTGCCTGTTCAAGTTTAGATGATTCCTAATGTAAACAGTAAACACTTGTTTTTCCATTGTTCCCTTGGAATAGATTGGTGGGGCTCAAACAATGGTTCAAGCCCAGTGGCCTCTTCCCTCCTAAGTCTGCCTCTGGTGATCAGTCTGTTTTTCTGTGAATTTGTCCTGCGAACACCAGAGGCCTCATGTACTGTATAAACGGTGCGTATTACGCACAAAAATGTTGCGTCCTCCCGTTTCCACGCTCACATCATGATATATAAAATCTAAACTTGGTGCAAAGCCACGCACATTTTCAGCTAAAACCCTGGCATATGCAAGTTCTCTGCTCGGTTTTGCAAACTGGCAGCACCCAGCGTCAAAGCAGTGCTTTTGTTCCAGTGTGGTTTCCCTTATCATGAGGGAAATGATGATATCATTTTAAGATGAAATGCAGCAAAATATGTTTATTACATTATACAGATAAAATGTTAACATTATTTAAATAATCTATATTGTTAATAATTAAACATGTGAGAACACTGTGTTGCAGCGCTAGCAATGACCTGGCACTCCGTTCACGGATTGTTCATGCCTCGCGCTGTATTCTTGCTGGGACTGGCGTGACACTGGATGGATAGATGGATAGAATAATTAAAAATGTACTACGAAGATATGTCAATGTTCCTTAAAAGTTTTCAATAATCAGCATTCTAAGCTTACAGACGGCTTTACATCTATTACAGAGCTGATTGTGTGGCGATTGGGTACGTGGAGTAAGAAAAGGAACGACAGGAATTGGTGGTTAGTACGTTTGAGAGAGACAGTACTGCTGCAATAAATTATTTCATTGAAGGTCGCAGATGGCACAGCAAGCATCTTGCTGGAGGCAAGAACAATCTCTGGTCGGGGAGCCAGCTCATCATTATCACTTAGCCACCGTGTTCCTATGTTTAATAACATGCTTTAACTCCTATCATCATGAAAATGATATCAAGTATACATCTCAGCATTTAAGTGATTCAGAGATCTGTAATATCACAAATGTAATAGATGCATGTGTCCTGTCAGAGGAAGAGAAAGCCAGTTTAAGAAGCACGTAGTGATTCACACACATAGAGCACATAGAAGAACATATACAAAACAAAGCATTTAACGTGCTACTTTAGTTACGATGGGATTTGAGAAACTAGTAAATTAAACGATTTTACGATGAAGTTTATGATGTTCTACTTTAATGACAAAATAAACTACGTGATTACAGTGGAAAGTTCGAGATTAAAGTTGACATTTCACGCTTTTTTCCTACTATGTCCCTATTTTTTTGTCTTTTCTCCATACCCTAATAAGCTTCCATATGACACTCAGACGGTGGGCTACAACTCCCCTTTTCATGGAAACTTTCATATCTGACAGCTTCTTTTTTATTTTGGGCACTGTGCGACTTTGTGAACTTGAGCTTTCGAGTTTCTCCGACACTCTATGTCACTCGATCAACTTCCTTTTGTTGTTTATACCACTGTTTAAACCAAAAAGTAGTATGTTTTACCTTGCCTCCACTTGGTATTCGCTAAAATTCTTCTATTTTCCCCCGTGCTTTTGCCATTGTCTTTTCACAGAACGCTGAGCTTAAGGGCTATTTATATTGCTTTGCATATTCAAAGAGGCATAATTCTAGGAGGAGTTGGGGTGGGGCAGCAGGTGCACGTTACTTTTCACGCTGACTGGGATTTATGTAGTGGAAGAACATGGAAGTAAGCGAACGCACAGATTTATGTATCTGGGTTTTTTTGATGCGTATAAACATTTCTGCTTTTGTTCGTACGCCATGTTTTAGTGTGAATTCTATGGACGGCATTATGCATGAGGCCCCAGGTCATTTTGTGGATCATTTTATGTGGGAAAAGATTAGCACTATAGCCATGCCATTGATTCTACAGAATTCAACAAAGACTTCTCCATTATCATTAATTTATCTGAGTGCATGTTTTCCTATGACCATTTCTTTGTTATCTGTAATTTTGTGTTGAAGTCTCCTATTACTAGGACAGTATCTCCTTTCTTAGTGGAAAGTAATATGCATGTCACATAGTTTTAATTTCAGTGGAATTTGGCACTGTATTAGTTGATGCTTCTGAAAGCCAACAATATTAATTTGGACATTTATGCAAACACCTTTATGAATTCCTTATAAGATAGGATGCCAGCCTACCTATTTTTCAGTGTATAGCTCACTTGAATTGTTTACTGTAATGTTGTTTTTGACTTAAACTTGACTTTTGCCCAGAGGGGACTGGGCAGTCTCTTGGTCTGGAATCCCTACAGATTTTATTTTTTTTCTCCAGCCTCTGGAGTTTTTTTTTTTGTTTTTTCTGTCCACCCTGGCCATCGGACCTTACTTATTCTATGTTAATTAATGTTGACTTATGTTTATTTTTTATTGTGTCTTCTATTTTTCTATTCTTCATTTTGTAAAGCACTTTGAGCTACATTTTTTTGTATGAAAATGTGCTATATAAATAAATGTTGTTGTTGTTGTTGTTGTTAAACATGATTGATTATATTCAATTGCTGAATCACTCAGCTTAAACATTTTGTTTTTCTCCAGGTTTTACTCTAGACTAAGCTACATATTTACCTCTAAGTTGCTCACTTCCCTTTCCTTTCCCTTCATGTGAAATGGCCAGCCTGTCCAATCATAAGTGTGCATTGAATTAGTCTAATTGTTGGAAGCTTAACTCATCTTTGTTCCAGAATTGTGTGTGAGCGTGTTCCCCTGTGATGGACTGGCAACTTGTCCAGGAGCTTGTTCCTGCCTTGTGCCCTATGCTTGCTGAGATAAGCTTCAGATGAGAAAAGTTCTTTGTTCTTTGTTTAGAATTGTTGTGAATTTTGATTTTACAGGCTCTTTCATTTACACTTCGCATGACAGCACAGTCCACTCTCCCTTGCTCAAACCCAGGTGAGAAAGGACTAAATTGTTATGTAGTGAAGCAAGGTTTTTTGTCTACAAATGAGTTCAATTTTTGTAAAAGATAGAAATTTACATAACACAGCCATGACCCTGTTAATCACACATGAAAAAGCTGGTCCATAGCTGGCTATTTACTGGCTTCTTAGGTTGCTTTATTGTTGCTCTGAAAAACAGTTTTACAATAACAAACCTTTAAAAATGATAAATGATGCTGTGCAGACTTGTGTGTCATTACTCCAAGTTCAAATAAACACTTTTACTTACAGTTGGATGCAGTTATTGTCTTTATCATGTGCTTTATCCTTTGACTCGATAGCTTTTAGGTCCTTTGCTGTGTCTTCTGCCACTTGAGGCTAAAAGACAGTTGCAGAGGAATATAGCAGATAGGGGATTAAAAGACTTTTGGAGAGAAATATAGCAGATAAGGCAAAATAAGACCCTGACAGATTCTTTCAGTATTTTAGTAGTAAAAGTCAATGAGGAGATGAAGTGCATCAGAAATAGTAAACGGGAATTAAAAGTTACAGACAATGAAATAGTGGATGACCTAAACTTACATTTTTCTGAGGTCTTCATAAGTGAGCAAGTGGATAACCACCCAGAGGTATACGGGACTACTAAGGAGGTGCTTAGGGATCTAGAAATTGTAAAGGGAGAAGTGCTGCTCAGATTAAATAGGCTAAAATCAAACAAATTACCAGAACCAGATAATATTTACCCTTGAGTTCTTAAGGAGGCTAGTGAATACATATATAAACCCTTGACACATATTTTTAGGAAGTCACAGCACACTGGAGAGATTCAGAAGGACTGGAAAATGGCAAATATCATCCCATTATATAAAAAGAGTAACAGAACAGATCAAAGCAACTATAGGGCCAGCAAGCTTAACATGCATCACAGGAAAATTAATGAAAGGAATTATTAAGGATAAGATTGAGCAACACCTGACAAGGACAGGAGTTATTAGGAACAGTCAGCATAGGTTCAGAAGGGGGAGGTCATGTTTTACTTACATGCTGGAATTCTATGAGGAGGCAACTAAAGGATATGATCAAAGTGGAGCATATGATATTATTTATCTTGACTTTCAGAAAGCATTTGATAAGGTGCGACATGAGAGGTTGGACATCAAACTAAAAGAAGTGGGAGTTCTGGGTGATGTTTTTAGATGGGTGCAGAATTGGCTCAGACACAGGAAGCAGAGGGTGATGGTGCGAGGAACCTCAGAACCGGCTGATGTTAAGAGTGGTGTTCCACAGGGGTCAGTGCTAGGGCCGCTGCTATTTTTAATATATATAAATGATTTAGATAGGAATATAAGTAACAAGCTGATTAAGTTTGCGGATAATACCAAGATAGGTGGATTAGCAGATAATTTGATATCTGTTATATCATTACAGAAGGACTTGGCTAGCATATAGGCTTGGGCAGATTTGTGGCAGATGAAATTTAATGTCAGTAAATGTAAAGTATTACACATAGGAAGTAAAAATGTTTGAATACACAATGGGCGGTCGGAAAATCGAGAGTACACCTTGTGAGAAGGATTTACAGTAGGTGTCATAGTGGACTCTATTTTATTGACTTCCCGACAGTGTTCAGAAGCTATTAAGAAGGCAAACAGAATGCTAGGTTATATAACATGATGTGTATAGTACAAGTAAGCTGGAGTACTGTGTACAGTTTTGGTCTCCATGTTACAAAAAGGACATAGCAGCGCTAGAAAAGGTCCAGAGAAGAGCAACTAGGCTGATTCCAGGGCTACAGGGGTTGAATTATGAAGAAAGATTAAACAACCTGAGCCTATACAGTTTCAGCAAAAGAAGATTAAGAGGCGACATGATTAAAGTGTTTAAAATTATGAAGGGAATTAGTACAGCACACAAAGAACGATTGACACTTGGAATAAGCTACCAATTACTTTGGTAGACAGTAAGACTTTAGGGACTTTCAAAACTCAACTTGATGTTTGTTGGAAGAAATACGTGGATAGAACTGGCAAGCTTTTTTGGGCTGAATGGCCTATTCTTGTCTAGATTGTTCTAATGTTCTACTTCATAAGAAAATGGCAAGTCTGGGATCTGGAATTCCCTTCATGAAATATGACTTCTTGCATATTTGGCTCAATCACTAAATTTCTCTATATACAAATGATTTCTTACTATTCTTGGCAACATCCCCTAAAATCTTCCTCACATGGTTTGTTCAGTTCTTCCGAGTTGGCTATAATATTGACAGGTTTAAACCTATTCTCTTTTAATTACACTCTTTTAGTCCACAGTTTCTCCTCAGTCCAGTTTGCTGACTACTTCAATTGAATATCTAGGCAATGGCATCTCTTATTTTTTTGAAGACATTGTTGCCTCCACTTACTAACAGGTTTTTAAAAGTTTTAAGGTATGTTTCTCCTTTCTCCCTTTGTTATTTCACTCTAGATTGGCAGTTACCAAAATAAATGTTCCTTTGCTTTAATTTTGTTAGTGCTATGTCATTCATTACTCTTCCTCATAAAACATGGATCAAGGTTACATATCCTCTCTCTTCTTTCCTAGGAGTGGTAAAAGACCATACATTCTTCTTGATTTGTGGTAAGTCAAATGATGGGTGCTCTTGCCTGATTTAGAACTATATCATTGTACATTTACTGTTCGGCCACTCAGATGCTGGTTAAATGACCATTTCAGCCCCTTTCTCACTGAATTTAACTTGGTCTTTCTCACATCCCTTTACAACTCTCCCTTTATTTGTGTAACTGTGATTAGTCCTTAAGGCATAATGTGTCTCGCTGCCCTCTCCACTGTCATCATGCCTGCATTAATGTTTTGTGTTTTTTATATCCTTAAAGGCAGTGGTGGCCTTGTATACACTACTAGGCCCTTACTAACATCTTCAGTCTGGCAGTGTGACCTTCTTTTCCTATCATCATTAGGAAAAACAACTTTAATAACATTACATCTGATCAACCACTAAAAACAAATTTAATAGCATGTTATGTTTATCTTTGACTACCAATTGCGTCTCTTTGCTCACAAACTTTATGCTAATCCTAATACCTATCTCTGCATGTTTTGGAACTGTACCCACTTTTCTTTAGAGTTTGCTGTTTTTTACTTTCTGTCTTCTATTCTTTTTATTAAAATTCTTTTCTTGCCTCATACATTCCTTATTCCTGTCTGATCTTTCCCTTTTGTTTAACCAACTGAGGCTATTTTTTTCAGGATTCAACTACAGGTAAATTACTACTGGCTTGTCACTGAGAATTCCATTATTCTCATTCCTTAAATTCTGCGGTGGGTTGGCACCCTGCCCGGGATTGGTTCCTGCCTTGTGCCCTGTGTTGGCTGGGATTGGCTCCAGCAGACCCCCGTGACCCTGTTCGGATTCGGCGGGTTGGATAATGGATGGATGGATGGATCATTCCTTAAATTTCAGAAAAAGCTTTTTAATTCTTTTTTTATGTAGTTTTGCTTGAACATTCTGGACCTTTTTGTTGATCAATGTGTTATTCAGTACCAAATACAGAAGTGACAACTATACAATTAATAGTAGGCTGGTTAGCTGATGGTCAGTGCTACAATCCGATCCTAACTACTGAACTGTCATTTTTCATGCATGTTTTTAATTTATTTTTGTTCTTCCCCTACCCTCCTAGTATGCAGAGCTGTAATGATTATTGATCCTTAAAAAGAACATGTGTAGGGCCAGATTTCTGGTCATGATCAAACACCATAGGGGAGTTTGTTTACCACTTTTTCTAACCCAATTTTATTATAGTTTTCACTAATACTGTTTTTTTTACCATTTTTGTTCTTGTTTGATTTTAATACAAGTTGTTTTTTTATTTTTTTAAAAAAAGGCCAAAACCCTGAGTATACATTGTAACAATATTTTCTTTTCAGTTTGAAGCTGATTAGCTTTATCTCTCCAAAATGCTCCTAAACAATAGGTTTCAGATCTAGTCATGAGTGAATGTGACAGATAAGATGATTAACATAATTCCAGTAATAATATATATTTGTGTGTTTTGCAAAAGTGCTGTGTTTGAACCAAACAATAATACAGTATAGGCAGTTTCCAGGTTTGTTTGCATTGTTTCTTACTGATTTGTCACTTGTAACTTTAGAGCTGTCGAAATTACCTGCTACCTTGTTTATACATCATACAACAAATGCCCGCTACAGATTCCTAACTGCTATCTCTTACTTGACACTCAGATAGAGGAACTGCCATGGTGGTGGGGAGGTGAGTCAGGAAGATAGAAATTTAAGTTTTTAAACAAAAACTATTATTTAAAAACATGTTTCAAGACAAAGCAGGTTGCTTACTTATATACAGACTGCGTATTTGAACAGTGTTTAAAGCAAGGGTCCTTGACCACAGTCCTGGAGGATCACAGTGGCTACAGGTTTTTATTCCTGCCAGTTTCCTAATTAGAATTCAGTCTTTGCTGATAATGAAACTGTTAGCACTCTAATTCATCAAAGACAAATTTTAGTAACATTGTAGATCAAAGGTCCTCAGTTACAGTTCTGGAGATCTGCAATGGCTGCAGGTTTTCACTTCAACCAATTTCAGTTAGAACTTATTTATTTACTACTAAAGCAATACATGTTTTGGGCTTAATTTTAGTTATCTTGTCTGTTACAGTTCAGAACCCTTAACTGCCTATTTTTGTTTTTAGCAGCTGCACTTAAATTTTGTTTGTTGCCTGTTTTCTTAACCAGAAATCAGTTAATAATGAAATGCAGATAACCATTAAACCAGAAGCACATCCTTTTAAACCTGTGCATATGCACCATGAAGTATTTGTGTTAAAAAAAGGATTACAAATAAAGGAGAGGGGAATTGGAAAGACTGTTAAGTTTAAATCTGTTCTGGTTCACAAAACAACGGATAATATTCTCAGAGAAGGAAACTCTACAGTACAATTAAAATTTCTCTTAGATGAATGAAAGCACTAACAAGCCAAATACTTAAATACCAAGTTTAATTATTAGCAAGGACATTCTTCTAATTAGGAAACTAGTTGGAAGGACAACCTGTAGCTATAGGTGGGCGGACTGAAGCCTCACAAAATATTTGAAGCAACTGTGTCAGAAATCCTGTCAAAGCTTCAAAGCATTTGACACTCACCTCTCTAGTGACATCTCCTGGCCATTTGCATTAACATTATCCAAACTCATGATCAAGTTCAATGAAGCCTGTTAAACTTATAAGTTTTATTTTTGGCTGCTACAGATTGGCAATGAAGAGAAGGGTTCATCAGCGGCTTCCAGTGTCTGATGTCTAAAAAAGAAGAAAATATAACTAGCGCCGACAGGCAGAATGTACTATACGATAAGCAAGAGTTTTACTAAAACAAAATAAGACGCCTCACTTATGGAGCCCTGGCTCTTTTAATAATTTATACTGCATCATTAATAGTCTTCATCTTTTCTTGATATCACATTTAATTGACCGTCATTTGGGGTTCCATGACCACTAATAATGTAGATTAAAAAAAAAACATAAATTAAAAATGAGTCTTGTCATTTGTCCTCTAATGTTTTCTTTGTTCTGACTTTTATAAAACTGAGTAGATGGAAAATAAAGGTATAACCCTCTACTTTGCCATAATATAGGTGAGCACATTTGAGAAAGAAGATGAAATCCTTAAATTAATAGATGATATAATTCCATCAGGTAATGAGATATTTCATTTATTAATATTTTACAATATTTTGTTCAAGTTAAAAATTAACAAATTTGCTACAAAGAAGACACTGTCACAGTCAAATCTGTCACAAGCAGTGAATGTACCATCCTGCAGCTGGACTGACTAGGGCCTTATCCACACGTACCCAGGTATTTTTTAAAATGGGAGTTTTCCTCCTTCGTTTAAAAAAAAAATCCTGTCCACATGCATACTGTTTTTTTAAAAATCTCCATCCACATGAAAATGCAAAAATTTGCTGTCAAGAGCATAGATAACAAAGCAAATGTCATTTAGATCATTTTTTTTTTCAAACGTGTGTTCAGCATTGAATTTGCGAAAATGCAGGAGTCATGAACTCTACTTGACCATTTATAAGAACACTCGTAACCACAGGCAGCTTGTATGTGAAGAGAAAATCTCCACTTTCTGTTCAAATAATCCATGGTATTTGTGGATGGCTGCTTTACTTTGAACCCTGCTACTTTGGACTTAGTGACAGGTAATTGTATATACACAGGGCCCAAGTGGAAAGTAATTGCTTCACACATTTGCCTTATTATGTTAGAAACCACCTGTCTTGACAACCCAAAGGCAATTGCTGTCTTGCGTAATCTCCACTTGTCTGCTAAATAGTAGAGTGTGCAGGCAACTTTTTTGATAACACTGACAGGAGATCTTATTAAAGTCATCTTTCCTTCACTGTGCGGGTGAAGCAGCTCACTCAAAGACAACAGCGATGTCCTTGAGAAATGAAAATTTACTTCAGTAACAACCACCTTATTCTCAAAGTTGTCCCACCAACCAAAGGTCTGCGTCATTGGAGTGTTCGATGTAAAAGTGACATCTGTAGCACATTCTGACAACTCTGTTGTTCAATATAGTGATAAAGTAATTTTGTATATTTAAATGTAAACATGTAAAAAGTCCTGTTAATAAGATTAACACCTATACTACTTTAGCTATGACCATAATTGCACAAAATCGCCTTATGTAAACAAAAGAGACAATGACGCCCACACTGAGGTAGAAGATACTGGTGCACACTCTGACATTACAAGGCAAAACCTCCATTTTCCCTGTCTTCACATAAATAGGGAAAATGGAGTTTCTAAATATCTTCACCTTGGAAGGAGTTTTTTTTATAAGGTCTGTTTTCAGGGACCTAAAACACAGTTTGTATGTGGATGAAAGGCCAAAACACATACAAAAAGTTACATTTTAAAAAATACCCAGGTACATGTGGACAGGGTCTAAGCTACTTGCTTCTCGTATTTTGCACGTAGTGCTAACGCAGGTTCTAGTGGGGTTATACAGTAGAGTAACCTAAATTAAAAAAAAAAAGATCAGGAGTGATACAGCCTAAACCTAAATTGAGCAATATTATAACTTAAACTGACAAAATCATTTTAAGAAACACTGTGAAAGAATTGCATAAGAGGTCTATTCTGAATTCACACTTAGAATCAAAATCACAATGAGATGATTAATGTGCTGAAGACAGCTGACGTGTTTACAATAATCCATTTTCTAATAATTTCCTCTTGAAGTCTATGAATCCCACCATTGAAAAGGATGATTACAAACCCAATGTGGCAAATCAAGTTGAATTCGCACTGCTGGACTCAAAATTCAGTGGTATCAATCTGCAGAATGTCAGAGAGACTGAGAGACCAGGCGCAGATCAGTCAGCAGCACACTGCCTCACAAACACACACGGGGCACAACAAGGTAAGCATTGTAAATATTAAGTGATTTACATTCTGTAGTTGAAATTGACTGATGTAAAGTGTAATGTGAATAAAAGAATGTGCTTCACAACTAATTACAACTGTCATTCAAACAGAAGCAGATGTGCTTATCTAGCTGTTCCTTCTTGTCAGTACTTGAGTGATCTTTATGTCCACCACGGTAGGAATTCACAAAATTCCTTTTTAACTTTTTCTTTATCTCATTAACACAGAAGATCTTAGACTCTCCTTAAATTGCAGAAGACAATGTTGATTACACTGATTCTGCCTTGAAGACAGTTGTAATTAGTTATGCAACAATCGATTTTACTCACATTGAATTTTGGAAATCTGAATATCAGCTACAAATCTGAAAATCACTGAATACTAAAAAGGTTTAATGAACAGTGTCTTGCATATATACTGTTGCGATGACAACGTCGGCTTTGTAAACTCTAACGCTTCTTAGCCTCTCTGATATCATCGACATAGGGTAGAATAGACTGGACTGTTATGATGCATGCTGCCTTACACCAAATATGCTCATCAATTAGTTGGAATATTCTATGTGGACAAGACTCCATACCAAGGAATGAGGTGTACCATATGAATATTTGTTGTTAGCTTACAGACAGGTGCTAAATAACTGTTTTTTAAAATGTCCTTATTTTTGCTTTGACTGTACTCATGCATGAATCCCACCTACAGGAACCGCAGGATTCAAACTCGTGTCAGAACACTGTGCTGATGGAGAAGGGTTGCTGCTTTTACACTTTGAGCCAAAGAAAACTGTCAACGGACTGGCTGACTAAATCAGCTTCTGACTGTGCAGATGTCCTTGACATCATGGCGCTAGCATGCCTCAAAAATCACGTGACGGACATATTTGAAACAAGCCTCAAACCGGCGTTTCAAACATCAGTGTTTTGAAAGCTTAACAGGGTATCGACCCATCAGTATCAAGCAGCACATCACTACCTGCAGCCAGGGCAGCTATCCAGGAACGTAATTGAGGACCCCTGATCAAAGGGATAAAGGGGGGAAGTGAGATAGTGCTGCCTTCCAGTGTGAAATATTCAAATATTTTCTTTTTCAGCAAAGGACTAGATTTCTGAAAGGATTTTGTTGATATGTACACCATGGGAAGAGATAAGGTGCTATTTGTCTATAAGCTGGTTTATAGGAAACACCAACTTGAAAAAAATAAAACCTTCATCCATTTTACCCCAACCTTTCATTTTCATACAAGAATCTAAAACAAACTTTCATTATCATGACATTTTCCATAGTTATTGTTACCACAATGTAATGTCTAATGTCATAACTCATAAAACTCTAACACTAAAAAAGTATTCATTAGTGCCATCTATCACCCTATCATTTACAATAATAGTATGATATTTGATAAAAAAAAAAAACATGCAGTTGGTCAAGCTTGTTATATATCAACTATGTTAATATATAGATGATATTCCATGTGCACCTCATCAGAATTGTGCTTAAGTCAGGAGCCTTAAAAGAAATTTAGTTTTAGTACTAAATGATGGAACTTTGCACCTTATATACTATATCAAGGAATGTTAAGAAACATATAATTAACTCAAAATTAAGAGGGACAAAATATACTGTATTGTAAAGACACAAATGCAGAATTGCTATATGTTAATGTAGCTAATGCTCTCAGGCTATATTTGAACTTTGTTATAAGAATAAAATAATTTCATTTTAATAATATCTTAGGAGCTTCAAAATTTAGGGGGCAAGTCTTACATCTAGGTAGGCTGTCTACTTTTTTTTCTTTGTCAATTAAACATACTCAACTGATTTGATTGCTATGAAAATGTGTCCAGGGAAGTGGAATGAATTTCAATTTAAGGTTAAACCTGTTTTTGGAAAAAGGACCAAGCTTGCAGAATTTAAACAACATACCAAGAATGATCACTATGCCATTGAACATGTGTCAGATTTGAGTAACCTTAACTTTTACTTTTACTATTTTTTACTAACCCAGCCACAGGGGATGCACTAACCAGTGTGTTTCTTCGTGCTGGTCCCAAGCCCGGATGGGGACAGTTACGTCAGGAAGGGTATCCGGTGTAAAGTTTTGCCAAATCAATATGTTTGCTAATGACATTGTGATCTGTAGCGATAGTAGAGAGCAGGTTGAGGAGACCCTGGGGAGGTGGAGATATGCTCTAGAGAGGAGAGGAATGAAGGTCAGTAGGAACAAGACAAAATACATGTGTGTAAATGAGAGCGAGGTCAGTGGAATGGTGAGGATGCAAGGAGTAGAGTTGGCGAAGGTGGATGAGTTTAAATACTTGGGATCAACAGTACAGAGTAATGGGGATTGTGGAAGAGAAGTGAAAAAGAGAGTGCAGGCAGGGTGGAATGGGTGGAGAAGAGTGTCAGGAGTGATTTGTGACAGACGGATATCAGCAAGAGTGAAAGGGAAGGTCGACAGGACGGTAGTGAGACCAGCTATGTTATATGGGTTGGAGATGGTGGCACTGACCAGAAAGCAGGAGACAGAGCTGGAGGTAGGAGAGTTAAAGATACTAAGATTTGCATTGGGTGTGACAAAGATGGATAGGATTAGAAATGAGTACATTAGAGGGTCAGCTCAAGTTGGATGGTTGGGAGACAAAGTCAGAGAGGCGAGATTGTGCTGGTTTAGACATGTACAGAGGAGAGATGCTGAGTATATTGGGAGAAGGATGCTAAGCATAGAGATGCCAGGCAAGAGAAAAAGAGGAAGGCCTAAGAGAAGGTTTATGGATGTGGTGAGAGAGGACATGCAGGTGATTTGTGTAACAGAACAAGAGGCTGAGGACAGAAAGATATGGAAGAAGATGATCCACTGTGGCGACCCTTAACGGGAGCAGCCGAAAGAAGAAGAAAAACTTTTATTTTTACTATCTAATGCATGTTCAGGGGAACTTTGACTATTCAGATTTACCTTTTAGAATGCAATGGAAGAAATATATTGATGTGAAGACAACGAGGATCATTTAGCTAGTTGTCCATTCTCAGTACAATTATTAGCACAAGACTGTAATCTACAAATGCCATGCTTGTGGAGGGGAGAAACAACTATCTTCTTACCTTTGGTGGAGCTGCAGCTATTTAACTAATGCAACTAATATTCCTTTAAAGGCACCATAGAACTTTGGACAAAACAGTGAGCAATAGTTTCTGTTTAACTATCTTCAAACCCAGCCAAGATACACCAGTCAGCCACAACACTGAAACCACTGACAGGTGAAGTGAATAACATTAATTCTCTCATTACAATGGCACCTGTCATGGAATGGGATATATTAGTCAGTAATCAATCATTCAGGTGGTGCTGGAAGCAGGAAAAATGGGCAAATTTAAGGATCTGAGTGACTTTGACTAAGGCCAAATTGTGATGGCTAGATGAATAAGTAACAGCATCTCCAAAGCAACAGGTCTTGTGGGGTGTTTCTGGCATGCAGTGGTTAGTACCTATTAAAAGTGGTTCAAGGAAGGACTACTGGTGAACTGATGACAGGATCATGGGTGCCCAAGGATAATTGATGTGTGCGGGGAGCGAAGGCTAGCATGTTCAATAAAATTCTAAAGAATAACTACTGTAGCACAAATTACTGAATAATTTTATTCTAGGCATAAGAAATAGGTGTCAGTGCACAGTGCATCACAGCTTGCTGTGTATGGGGCTGTGTAGCCACAGACCAGTCAGAGTGCCCATGCTGATCCCCATTCACTACAGAAAGTGCCTACAGTGGGCACATGAGTGTCAGAACTGGACCATGGAGCAACAGAAGAAGGTGTTTTTTCTTTCAGCTTACATGAAGATTTGGATGTGTGTGCATTGTTTACATGAGGAAAAGCTGGCAGCAGGATGCACTATGTGAAGAAGGTAAGCCAGCAGAGGCTGTGTGATTTGATGGAAAATGTTCTACTGGGAAACTTTGGGTTCTGGCATTCATGTGGATTTTACTTTGACACCTACCACCTGCCTAAAGGCCCCTTTATGGCAACAGTGTTCCCTAATGGCAGTGGCCTCTTTCAGCAGAATAATGTGCTCTGCCACAGTGCACTGATTTGAGGAACATGACAAATAATACAAAGTGTTGATTTGGCCTCCAAATTTCACAGATCTCAGTCCACTCAAGCATCTGTGAGATGTGCTGGAAAAACAGGTCAGATCCATTGAGGCCCCACCTTGCAAATTACAGAACTTAAAGGATCTTTTGCTAAAATCATTGTGCCAGATACGACAAGACACCTTCAGAAGTCTTATAGAGTTCACTCCTCTTTCAAATAATATAATATTAAACAAAATAAGGCAGATGGTTTAAATGTTGTGGCTGATCTTTATATACACTCAGTATCAGATTTCAAGAGAAAAGGTTTATATAAATGATTTACTTTTCTTGCAAAGCGAGGGACTGTGTTAATTTCTACAAATAAATTCTGCTATCTCCTGTGTCCTAGACCGAGTGTAAATCTTTCTTTCTAAAATAGTTTAAAATGTTGAACACATACAGTAGATACAGTAAGGATTACTTTAACCTTTTCTGCTGACGTATGCCTGGCAATAGGCCTTAGCCTGATTTTGGTCACGCTGAACAGGAGAACAAGGCATTCTAGGAAATCTGAAAGACAAAGCTAGATTCAGTGTTTTGCACAGTTAGATTGTGCCACTTTTGATTTTCATTGGATAATAACCTTTAGCTTGTGATGATTCTGTAACATTTTCTGTACATGCTTTCAATGTGTTTTGAGAAAACATGCAAAATGTCATGGTGCTGTTCTAACAAAGTTTAAAACAAATAAGCCAGATGTTTCATCTATGTGCTCATTTCTTTTACAAAAGAAGACACTGTAAAAAAGACAACTCTCTCAGTTTCTGCTTGGTAAAAAAAAAATAATTTTTCAAGTGAGGATACATAAGCTGTAGCCAAGGAAATGTACCATCTGGAGAGGTCACCAGTGTATTGCTGTTGCGAACAGAATTGCATACTTAGCCCACAGAGAATGTGTGATAGTTTGTCTAATGGTTAATGGTTTTTATGAAAATAGTTTCTGAGTGAAACCTTAAAGCCAGTGTCTCTGTTTGACTACCACTTCTGAGCTGGAATGTTAGATTTTCAATTCCTTGTCTAAATGTCGAGGGTCTAAGGGGACACTCTTGTGAAGCCCTGTATTTTTAGTAAACTGGGACGAAATAAGGTTTGAAAGTAAAGAGTCCCAAACAGCCTGCCAACAGAGGTTCCTGTGGTTGAATATTTGGGGTACAACACGGACAGTGAGACAGGTAAGATATTACAGTTGCATAGCTGGTTTTCACATTTCTTCTTATGCCCCACTAAGAAAAGAGTTTAGTTGGTACCTTTCATGTTAAGGCCATATTATGGTGCGCTGATCGCATAATAAAACAATAACTGAAAAAACACAACATAATTAAACTTAACAGTGGCTCACATAACAGACAGAACAAAACAAAAAATAACTTGTTTATAGAAGTAGCATGATGGAGCAGTTGTCTGCGTTACTGACTCAAGGCACCAAAGACTATGGTTGGATTCCTGTCTTTGTATTGCCCCTGATAAATGAGAACTAAAAGGAATTGTTTTGTTTCTAAAGCTATCAGAACTGGTGCCAGCTTGCTATTACCATAAAATGTAAACAAAAATAGTCTACCAAAGAATGGATTGTAATTAATTGTCTAATTTACAACTAATTCACATATTTAATAATGCTTTAACTTTGTCCAGGTACATAATGTCTGCTCCTTTTAACCCATACCTACAGTGGTTTGAATGCTCTTCAGTTAATCTTAAGTAAATGGTCTATAAAGCTAATCTACTATCCTAATATTGATCTACTACTGGCATGCTGTTTTTCAGGACTATTTTAACCTGTCAATCCACTCCATTCCAAAACTACTATTTTGGTGGAGTGATTTCTAGCATATAAGTTGATAAATATTTTGTAAATCTTTATTTGTAAGCTAAACAAAGCAAATATATTAGTGTTTCAGGAGGCATGGTTTAATTCATTGATGACAATACCAGTACTTAATGTTTACCTAACCAACCCCACTAGTTTTTGTACTGACTCAAGATGTGAAATTTATGGTGAGGGGATGGAGGCATCAGACCTGCTTGGCAAGAATGACTGTGTTTGGTCTATAAGCCATCCACCACAGGAAGGCCATAAACTGGCTAAACAAGTAATTAGGGGATGAGTTGTACCTAAGCGCTTTCATTGAAAACTAGTTGGGAAGGTACCAGAAAATTAATTCTATTGGTCTAAAGTAGTGCTGGGCGGTATGACCAAAATTCTATATCACGGTATTTTTCAAAATTATGAAGGTTTCATGCTATTCAACGGTATTTTTTTCCCATGCATGAGTGGATGTTAACCACATTTTCGGCTGCAATTACTGCAGTAGACTGGATAAGAATAACCTATTCATTAAAATCACTAGTCATTAAAATTGTACATTGTACAAAAAAAAATTTTAATGTGCAGACAAGTATTAATACAGGTTTACATGGCCCCATAAAGTGATAGTTTTCAAGGGGGTGGCACTAATGAAGAGAAGGAATCACATTGCATGACAGATGCAGTCAAAATATACAGCCTTTTTATTGAACAAATTTTGCAAACAACTTAAACTACAATTTTGACAACATTTATTCAACCATCCAAAGAGGCATTTAGACATAGTAAAATATCCAGAGGTGCACATCAAAAGTTGTATTGCACTGAACAGGTCTTAGAAAAGGAATAAATGGTAAATATTTTTTATAAACCAACTACACTTTCTGTTAATGTTAACAATCTCTGTCCACTGACACGTTAAAGTGACTTTTTAAACAACTTTACCATCATTAAACTGCATAATATTTAAACTAATAAATAATAACAATAAAATAAATAATAGTGCAACTTCCAGTAATAACACTATTATTTCAAAACTTCATGCCCAGGTACATTACACAGTATTCACCAAATAAAAATAAAATAAAATAAAACAAGTGCAACTTGGTGACATCTTTACCAACTCAGCCATCATTAAGGCAAACTGCATTAATATGGACCTTGCTTCAAGCTAAGCTATATACATAAAAAATAAAAGTGCAACTTCCATTTATAATGCTATTTGTGGTATAGCCCTACAGAAGCTTATTAAGGTCATGGTGAAGAAAAAAAATATACGGACACTGAAAGAAAATAAAACTATGTCGAGAATAAAGTTGACATTTCCACTTTATTCTCATAGTTTATTTTGTCATTAATGAAGAATGTCATCAACTAAACTTTATCCTAAAATCAATGTTTAATTTACTAGATATTCTCAAACCTGTCATATGTTAATGTAGCAAATTAAATGCTTTGTGTTAAGTGTTCCCCAAACCAGTTGTTAATCGCTACGTGCTTCTTAAACTGACTTCCTCTGCACTAAGAGGAGGTGCAGGCAGCGATCGCCGGACAGAATACATTCACTTCATGATATTCCTGCTCTCTGAAAATTTAGAATGCCAAGATAAATACTTGATATAATTTTCATGATGAAATGCATTAAAGTATGTATTAAACATGCACGGTAGTGAGGCGGTAGTGCTGCTCCCTCGCAGTAAGGGGTCCCCAGGTGTACATTCACTGTAGAGAACTTTATGACAGGTGTGACGAGGCTCCAAAAAACTGAATGTATGAATGGGTATTGCACAGCTTTAACTTAAATATTGCGTAAATGTTGGGTTCGCGATCTGGGGTTGGAGACACGAACACGGAATTCAATGGATGTTCTTCTGTTCTTTCTTTATTGCATGCGCGCTGTCTCTGTCTGACTAACCAAACCCCCAGTTCCTATCCTTCCTTTTTCTTTCTCCACATAACTAACCACCACGCCATAAATGTCTTTGTGAAATTAAAACTAGCTCTAAACTTAGACCACGGAGTGTTCAGAACTTTAAAAAAATCTTTGTTATACATGTTTAATTATGCCATCCATTCAGGGTTGCACCCATCCCAGCAAGCATTGTGTGCGAGGCAGGAGCAAATCCTGAACAGGGCACCAGCACATCGCAGGGTGAATATGAGCAACACATACACTAGCAGGATGAATATAGCATAACAAACTCCACATCCTACATGACTTTGAAAGGAAACTGAAGCAGTCTGAGTAAACCCACCAGAAAAACATGCAAATTCAAGGCAGGGAACACCCGGGACTCCCTTGCTGCGAGGCAGCAGTGCAACCTCCATGCCACCGTGCCCCCACATGATTAATACATGCTTTAATGCATTTCATCATGAAAATGATATCAAGAATTTATTTTAGCATTCTGAATGTTCAGGGAGCAGGAATATCATGAAATGAATGGATTCTGTGTGGTGACTGCTGCCTGCGCCTCCTCTTGGTGCAAGAGGAAGTCAGTTTAAGAAGCATGTAGTGATTAACATGGCTCGGGGAACACTTAATACAAAGCATTTAATTTGCTACATTAACTTATGACGGGGTTTGAGAAAATCTAGTAAATTAAATATTCATTTGAAGATGAAGTTCAGTTTACGATGTTCTACTTTAATGACAATTACAAGAATAAAGTCAACATGTCGACTTTAATCTCGACATAAATGGCAAGAATAAAGTACAAATGTTGAGAATAAATTGTGTCATGTCATCACACTATTACACAGTACCCAGGTACATTGCACAGTACTGAAATAAAAAACAAAACAAGTACAACTTGGCTTGCAGTATAATCCAGTAGTATAGAAACAGTATTCACACATTTGAACATAATGGTCCACATCTGACCTTTTAAAACCAAAGTATTATTGTTACGTTGTAGCCGGCGAGTGCTGCACGTCTCACAGTTGTACCATGCCTTGCTCACATGTCAGTGAAGTGATCCCTATTTATGCTTTAAAGAGCCTGGATACCTATGTGTCCCCCTTTTATAACCATTGCTCCGTGTATATTGCCTTACTCTTTGGATTGCCACAAAGCAACCTGCGAGATTGGAGAAAGGTTGAGAAAACATCGTGAGAGGAAACGATAGCATCGTGAAAACGAGACGGACTGTGAACGGGGAGAAGCAGAAATGCTCCTACACCACCACATAATTATGATTCGGCCAGTGATTCCGAGTAGGCCGTTCCTATCGAATCAATATCCAAGGGTTTTCTTTTGTAATTTTGTTTCCCTTATAAAAAATCATAATGCTGTGCGACGAAGGGCCCAGTTCACGACTGGCAGCCGCGTTTAAACAGGGAGCCCTTCACAGGCAACTTTAACACGCGCAACGTAGTTGGGCGCACATGGCTAGTATATTTATATTGTCTTATGCACAATAAAATTATCATAAAATAAATTATAAATTATAAAATAAATAAAATAAATTATCATAAAATCATTAAGTAATCAAAACGCAGAGTACTCATAGTACGTATAGTAATTACAAACCTTAAAATTGTATCTATTAATTGTAAAGGTGAAGGTTGCCAGTAGACAATACTTTATGTGAAAGTGGTTTGGGACAACAGGTTACATGTTTTTCACACACTCACTCTTAATTTAGTGAGTCACATGGGTATGGACAACTGCAACAACTGCAGCTCATATGACCCCTGGATATGAAAACAAGTGCCCCAGAACATTAACACCATTTGCTGAAACTGGAATTATATAGCATTGGATCCTGCAACAGCAGCCCTCTAGAATACCAGCCAAACTCCCAGTGTTTACTTTTCCTGATCAAATGAGACATCCGCCCCTATTATATCTGTACCCAGTGAGCGCGTTCATCTGCAGGATATATTGATATATAGTACTACTTATAAAAATACTGGTTCAAAGTTCATAGTATATGTCAATGAAAAGAATTTGTAATAAATAATGTTCATATGTATAATAAAAAAAACAGAATACCCCAGTGGTGTTGATGGTGTTAAATCCCTGATAAAGACATTGTAGGAGGGAGCTTGTGCAATACTGGATAGAACAGCATATTCTTAATCACCAGCACAAATAGCTCAAGAAGCAGCAGATCAAAAAAGAATGACTTCCAGAAGTTAAAATAACTCTAGAAGATTTCCACTGAGAGGTTACAGCTAGTTTTGAAGCAATTTTACCTAAGAAAAACAACATTCTTTGGTATAGATTAAGAGGCAGAAAAGAGAGGTCTAAATTTTTAAATACACACGATAAATCTAAAAAAGGGATATAAATGAATAGAATGGATTCCAGAAAATTTTAAGTTGCAGACCAAACTATAGATACTGCAGGACATTCCCAAAACATACAGAGAATGTGTCTTGGCGTCTTCGTCTGGCAATATTGGTAGTAAGAGTTTGTGGCTAGTTTCATGGCATAGCATTTACATGGGATGTCATAAGAATAGTGTACACAGTTGAGCTATATGTTTTAATGGTTTGGGATTTAAATGATATGATGCTTCTCAATACTAAACTCCATGATATATAATGAGTAGAGGGAAGATCTTAGAGCCGAAACGTGTCAGTACTGGAAAAAAGACCTCGTGCTCAGCTCTGTGTTCTTCCGCTCTCCGTCAGACAGCAAAATCTGCAGGAGGACAAACCTTCCCCCACTCCTTTCAACACACTACTTCAGTGTTTCTTAAACTATTGGTCACCCCATGATTGTGTAGTAAAATTACAAAAGTCTATCCAAGTTTCAATTCTGTTGTGAGTGATATGCCGCTGCTGGTTATTGCATTGCTGCAGTATGTGAAACAACACCATTGACACATAATAAGGAGCTTTCATTTCTGTATCACAAAAATATAAGTTTACCTCAACTCCCATCTTACAACTTATTGAACATTCAGTCTAAGCGGACTGACAGCAAAGATGTGTATAAGAAAGGAGGAACTGACAAAGGAAAATAGACTGTGGCACTAGATTGACAAAGGAAAAACATCTTCCAAAATAGTGGGCATAAAAGAGTTGCTTTACATGCCACTTGTGCTGCATACCTGTACGTATCCAAATTGCATTTTGTAAAGCTTATGTAAAGTTTGAATGCTGTATACAACCATAAAAAGCAAATTATTTTCCAGTTGCCACAGTTTTGCGATAAATCCAGTGGCCAGCGATGTTACTATTGTAGTAAGAAATTCAGAGCACTGTGAAAATTAGATTATGAATAACTCAGTTGAAACACTGTAATCAACATTTATTCCTTAAACTTAATGCTTTTAAATGAGAACATTGCCGTGTGGGAATATCCTCAGTGTGGGACAATCCCTTCATTTCAACATGACTCCGCTGTGGATAGACCACAAAACTATCCATCTCTTCAACATGTTGTGGATTCTGCAGGAGACAGTCACTGGAGAATTCATGAATTCAATGGGGAAAATGTAGCTTGTGGCCAATTAGGGAGCCACACATTTATGCAGTGCAACAAGTACAGCACAAGTTTGTGCTTTGCACCTGGTAGGCTACTTACTGTGTTGTGGGGATGGGAGGAGTGGTGGTAATGGTAGGATAGGGTTATGGGGAATTACCCATTATTTGCTGCAGTACCGTTTTTGTACTGGTACTCAGCTCTGAAAGATGGTATTGATACCAAAGTCAGAATTTTTGTACTGATCCAACACTTGTCTTGAATGCTCACATTTGTCATTCTCTTGATTTTTTTCCAATCTGATTTATTTTTTCTGTTATTATTATTATTATTATTATTATTATTATTATTATTATTATTATTATTTTATTCTGAAAACACCATTTCTGTTTTGTATGTTGGTGCAATTCTGCGGTAATTTTTGTATGGCTGGAGTATTAAAGTCTGTTGGAGTTATAACTTTTCAAGAAGCTGCAAGATCTGATGTATTGTGGAATAACTGGAATCCCTAGAGATGCAGATTCATCAGCTCCCTGCAAGATGAAAGCATCTAAGGGATCAGAAAGTTTGCCTCTTACAGACTTCATCAATGTCTGGGGTCAATTTAGCTACCTCTAAATTGCCATGTCGCGCCGCTCACACCTCAGGCCAAGTCAGCTTTACTCTGGCTCTTGTCCCAGGTGATGATAACAGAACCTGGGAACACCAACAACGGAAGCAGGGCCAAGGTCACCTCCACTTCCTCAACCTAGCATCCCAACTCACAACCTGTTTGACTCTCTCCATCGTTACTGCAGACAGTGGTGATGTGGTTGATATAGGAATCTTGATTGTGCGCCATCTGAATTTCTGCTTAACTGACCATAAAACATTTGTGTCATGTTTCCCTGGTGCACAAGTTATAAGAAATGCAAAGAAGAACTCCAACAGTCTTTCAGAAGCACAAGTGCACAACTATTGGGACAAATCTAATTCACACTGGCATCAATGACATTCGACATTGACAGTTGGATCTCCTGAAGACAGACAACACATACCTCATTCTGGTCACAAAGGAGAGGACCCTGGCTGCAAAATCGTTGAAACAGGTCCACTTCCCACACTGCGCAGATCAGATGAAACCTACAGTGAACTCCTGGCCCTAAATACATGAATGTGAACCTTCTGCGAGATGCAAAGCATCGGCTTCATTGACAACTGGGACCTCTTCTGGATGAGACCACTTTTTTACAGATGTGACAGCCTGCAACCTGTCAGATTCAGTGCTTGGGTTCTCTCCAACAATATCTCAAAGGTAATTTGTCTTTTTTGAGTAAGTAGCTTTCATCCAAATGTTCACTATAATCCCGTATTAGAATGTGATAATTCCATTGTTGCCACTGCTTTTTGCGATCGCCATTGAGCCACTGGCAATTCATTGTCAAAATACTTATGAGATAAAGAGGATTATCAGAGAAGGACTGGAACAGAAAGTTTCTCTATATGCAGATGATAAGGTACTGTATCTATCAGATTTACAAAATACTGTGCCTGCGGTCCTAATAGCACTAATAGAGTTTTAAAAGATTTCTGGTCTCAGAATCAATTTGAATAAAAGTGTACTCTTCCCAGTGAATTCTCAAGCATACAATATTAGATTGGACATCTTCCATTTTATCATCGCAGATCAGTTTAAATACCTAGGGGTAAACATAAAGCTCTTTATCAACAAAATGTTGCCATCAGTATGGAAAAAATTAAGCAAGACTTGCATACTGTAGATGGTCATCTTAACAAGATGAATATCCTTCCTAAGCTTCTCTTTTTATTCCAAAACATTCCAATATACATTAATAGATATTTTTTTAAGAAATTAGATTCAACCATAACCTCATTTATTTGGAATTCAAAACATCCACGTATCCAAAGAGCGACCCTACAAAGACCTAAGGCAGAAGGCGGCATGGCTCTACCAAACTTTCAGTTTTATTACTGGGCAGCAAATATACAAGCTGTAAAAACATGGACATGGACACAAATAGATGAACATACACACACGCTTGGTCCACAATAGAAATAAAATTCTGCAGTACTTCTTTATATTCCTTGCTTTGCACCCCAATTAATACAAGTTATCACTAATATACTAACAACCCAATTGTGCTTCACTCACTCAGAATATGGAACCAATGTAGGAAGTATTTTAATACAGAGAAGCTTTTATCTATGGCACCTCTGCATAAGAACCACCTTTTTCCACCCTCTCAAACGTATGCAGTTTTTAATGTCTGGAAAACATTTGGAATTAAATCACTTATGGATCTGTGCATAGACAACGTCTTTGCATCTCATGAACAATTACACTCTAAATGTAACTTTCTAGCAACACATTTCTTTCACTACCTTCAAATCAGAAACTTTGTTAAACAGAACTTGCCCAATTTTCTTCACCTCCCACCTACCTCTACACTGGAAAAAATATTGATCAGTCTTGAAGACTCAGACAGCACCTCCATAATATATAAAACCTTTTTACAATCCCTCCCTTTCAAAGATCCAAGAGTATAGTGGGATAAGGATCTCTCACTTAACCTCTCAGAAAAGGAGTGGAAAGTAGCAATGCATAGAATTCACTGTAGCTCCATATGTGCAAAGCATAGAATTATTCAATTCAAAATTATATATCGAGCACATCTCTCTCATTTAAAATTGTCCAAAATGTTTCCAGGGCAAGATCCAACCTGTGAATGCTGCAAATAAGGTCTCGCCTCACTGGGCCACATGTTTTGAGCGTGCACCAAATTAACATAATTTTGGGCCAAAATCTTTAAATGCCTTTCAGACAGCCTTGGCGTCACAATCCCTCCTGATCCACTAACAACTGTGTTTGGGGTACTTCCAGATGGGCTTAAAGTGGAAAAGGACAAACAATCTTCACTTCACTACTTCACTATTGGCATGGTCTTATCTTGCTCAACTGCAAGAATCGTAACTCACCTATTTTAAGTCAGTGACTAAGTGATTCTAATTCGCACTTAGAGGATCTGTACAAAACTTTTTCAAAACCTGGCATGATCTAATCAATAACATTTTAGAATAAGCATTTAAATTGAGGAAGCAGTTTCTCTCCCATCTTTTACTCCATTTACCTTTATTCATTTATTAATTTATCTATTTACTTACTTTTACTAGCTTAAAGTTTTACTCTGCTGGCCTAGCTCTCTATCTCAGGGGTGGGGGTCAATTTATTTTGAATCTTTTTGCTTTTTTGTAAAACTTGAGTTATTTGTATGGAATGTTATTTGATTTTTAAAAAATCAATACAATAAAAAAAAGAATGTGATAATTCCATAGTAGGTTCACCAATAGATGTGCACTGTATTAACAACATAATAACGGACTAAAAAACCTGGCTGAAACTGCATAAATGTGAATAACTTAATTAACATTTCACCTACAGATTTGGACTGCATTAGACATATAATAATAGACTATAGGTTAAATATAAAAATTGACAGAGCAGCATAAACTCAAATAATTTAATTACCATTTTAAGTTGCCATAACACTCCAATTCAGGTGTGCTCTTCTGAGACCTTAAATGTGAATCTACTAAATATTACATTGTTAACCAGTAAGACTTTTCACATTGCCAATCTTAACAGTGATAGGAATTTTGACTCTTATATTAAGTGAAATGTGTCTGAGCTCTGATGGTGTGGTATTGTTAACTGAAGCAGCACTTCCAAATTACAATTGTATTCACTTGGTTTGCCGAGGTAAAAAAGGGGCCAGGTTTGGTACTTTCGCGTCTTTTGAATACCTTGCTGAGGTTATACAAGGAGTGCAGTCTCTTATATTGACCGTTTATAGAACTCCAAGATATAATTCATCTTTTACTGAGGAATTCTGATAATTAGTTATTATTATAGATACAATGACAGGTTCTTAATTAGAGGCAATTTCAGTTTTCATGTGGATAACCATTGTGATCCAAAAGCAAAAGAATTCATAACTTACTGCACTCTTTTGATCTTAGTCAGCATGTCAGCCAGCCCACACATAAGGGAGGACATGTGCTGGATTTACTAATTTCAAAAGGATTTAAGTTGACGTGAGGCAGGTCATGGATATCAGTATATCTCACCATTTCTGCACATTACTAGGCTGACCTGCCTTTTAAGGCGACCGACTTTTAAGTTGACCACTTCTTTAGGCAATTCAATATGTAGATCAATTTGATATTTTATACAAACTCATTAATTTGGTTATATTGCATTTGAGCGGTATTACTTTAATACTCGTAGTTTCTTTATTTTTGTGATGAAATTTAAACTTTTGTTCTATATTGAGGTCACCCTTTTAAACCCCCCTGATATTTTCTACGCGGTGAGGCATTTGTACTCCATCAACATTAATTATTTCCAGAGACATAATTTTGTCTATTTTTACAGTGCATCGCGCACAAAAGCAAGGGGACGATAGGAGCACCAGAACTCTGCTCACATCATGTCACTTCGTACCACAAGCTGCAAGTAGTAAGTCTGTGATAAGCGGAATACCGCTACGCTTTCCACTCACGGGACGGAAGGACAATACCGACCGCTTTTATATAGTAAGAAAGAAGAAGAATATATCGCACAGTCTGAAGTAGAAAATTATCTTTTACCTGGAAAAACGAAATTACAAATCCCATCGTGCATTGCAAAATGGACGGGGCATGTGTGAAACTCCATGCTACTCGCACAGTCTGGAGTAGAAAATTATCTTTTACCTGGAAAAATGAAACTACAAATCCCATCATGCATTGCAAAATGGACGGGGTGTGTGCGAAACTCCGTGCCAGCGTAGCACTCACGGGACGGAAGGACAATCCCGACTGCTTTTATATAAAAGGATTTTATGTTGAAATTCTTGTTACTAGTAATGGTATCATTTTGTGAAAAAAAAAACCATTTTTGATTCATTTTCAGCTTCAAGGTTTACTAATATTCAAAACAATCAATCCAAATGTAGTTCTTATTTTAATACAGCTAATGATGTTACAAATAAAGTGGAAAATTTGAATGCTAAGGTAAGGTAAGATAAGGTAAGATAAGGTATTGTAAGGCTGCAGCTGACATAGTGGACAATGAAAAAATATTAAGAAATCCTCCAGAACTATAATATCTTGGAAGACCCAAAAACTGTCTGATCTTAAGAAAAAATGCTGAAGAGCTGAGTATAAATGGAGGAAAACTAAACTTAATAGTCCACTATGACATATTGAAGGAACAAATAACTGAATATAACAAAGCAGCCTGCCTTAACAGACAGTGCTATTTCTCTAACATTATAAATGATAATGCTGGAAATTCAAGAGTTTTATTCTCTCCTAAAACTACTAGTGAAACTTGTGAGCCTTTTCCCATATTTTTAAACACAAAATTAATGATATTAGAAATAATATAATTGATTCTCACAAAATGAATAAGGTCAAACCCCAGCATGCTATTTTAAGTAAGTTATATATTTTCACTGAAACAGATCTCTACCCAATTGAATCAATTAAATTCAATTATTTAATTGAATAATTTTTCAATTAAAACCTTTCACTTGTGTCCTGGAACCAGTACTAACAGGCTTTTTTAAAGAAGTCTCTAATATGCGTATTGATGCTGTACTTGGCATTGTGAACTCATCATTATGGGGGTCTTCCCTGGCTGTCTAAAGGCTGCAGTTGTGAAAGCCCTGCTCAAGAAAAATAATCCAGACTCCTCTGTCTCTGACAACTTTTGGCCAATTTCTAAACTGCCTTTCTTAAGTAAAATTCAAATTTTAATCAGTTAAATGATTACTTGAATAAAATTCTATTCTTTAAGTTTCAGTCAGGTTTTAGAACAAATCATAGTACAGAAACTGCACTGGTTAAAGTAGTAAATACTTTGTGGATTAATGTGGACAGAGACCATATACTTTATCTGTTCTTGTTCTCTTAGACTTGAATGCAGCATTTAATACCATAGACCACAGTATTGTTATAAATTGCCTTACATAATGGGTGGGCCTCTCAGGCAGTAACTTAAATTGGTTTCAGTTTTATTTTAACAGAAAATTCTTTGTTAGTTGTGACATTGTATCAGGTGTATCACAAGGATCTATTCAGGGCCTGTTACCTTTTGCCATCTACATTCTTCCATTAGGCCAGAAGGTGAACTACCATAGCTATTCAAATGACACGCAGTTTTATTTATCTATAGCTCCTGATGACCTTGATGTTCTTGGCTATCTGATTCAAAGTTTTACTAGTATTTCCAAAGTAGTAACTTTCTCAAACTATATAAGGAAAAAAACAGAAATCTTAGTGATTGGCAAAAGTGGAAATAGTGATGGCATTACAAATAAACTTGATCCCTTTGCATTTAAAGTCAAGATGGAGGTAAAGAATTTAGTTATAAACATGGACTCTGATCTGAAATGAATTTTAAATTACACATTAAACAGATTACTAGCACTGCATTTTTTCATGTAAGGAATATTGCAAAAGTTAGACCTCTCATAACATTGCAAGACACTGAAAAATTAACTCACAGTTTCTTTTTAGTTTAGTTAGATTACTGTAATGCACTCCTAACAGGACTACCTAAGAAAGACATCAATCAGTTGCAGCTAGTGCAGAATGCAGCTACAAGAATCTTAACTAGAAAAAGAAAATCTGAGCGTATCTCACCAGTTTAAATGTAATTATACTGTTTACCTTTGTCATTCAGAATTAACTTAAAAATACAACTAATGGTGTATAAAGCCTTAAATAATCTTAAAACTGTGGATCATTTTTAAAAAGTGCTAAAACACATTTTTTTAATTAGTTTTTTGTTTGTGGCTACATATATTTAGAATAAACATGCATAGAATTATACTGTATAAGGATTTCCAATCCTTACTAATTTCTGTTTTTATCTACTTTCTTTTCTGGTTCTTCTGTGTTGGTATTTTGCACCACCACCACCTGACTAAGGAGCTGTGCAGCCGACTTGCAATGTTGGAATGACAGCGGGTGCCCCAGCTGTCCACAAGAACGGCATCGTTGAATCCTCTCAGAAGAAGCCTGGAAATAATGAGGAATTACTTAAGAACATTTACGTTAGGTAGAATGGCCACAGGATGCTGGGTGGTCTTTTGGACTTGGAACCCCTATAGATTTCTTTTTTCCTGCCCTCCCAGGATTTTTTTTAGACTTATCCTTAGAGACTTACATTATGATATTTTATATAAGTACATAACCTTTCTACTAATTATATATGTTTTATAAAATCAAATTGATGTATTTATTTACTTTTCTTTGTTCTTTTTCATTAATATATAATTATGTAATGGTATTTGTTTTTTCTTTTCTTGTAACTTTCTCTTTGACATCATATAAAGCATTTTGAACTAGATTCTTTGTATGAAAGTGTACTATATAAATAAATATTATTGTTATTCTTGTTGGCCAGGGTCAAACTTTTTATTGTCACTATTCTTGTTGCAGTTTACATGAAATGACTTGTGTCGTAATTGCCCACCTACATAGGATGGCAATGCTCAGAGTCCAATATACTGGTTTTGAATGAAGCCTCAAATCACTTAATTTATCTTGTGATTCATTGTAGTCAGCATTATAGTTCTGTTAAAAATGTTTTGCAGTGTTGATTTTGAATTTGACTTTATTTTTTTGTTTTTTCATCTTGAGCATTGGTTCAGGAACTACCGACCTTAGCCTTTTCCAAGACCACAATTTGTTGGCTTGCTCCTTTATTGGCATTCATCTCCTGCTCCTCTTTCTGTGTGTCTCTTTTCCTGAATGCCAAAGGATGCCCTAAAAGTACTGATGTCTTATTAGCGTGGTAAATTTTCAAAACAGATCACGACTTGGGATGGTTAATTGATTCCTGTTGCTTTCTGATAGTTGAGTTCCTAATTTGAATGAAAGTTTAATGAAATCTTTTATAGACATCATGGCTAGCCATGTCATTATTAAGTTCATCGCCATATCTAAAAACAGTGAATAAGGCTGTTGAAACTCCAGCCTGAGACTGCCACCAGCATTGTAAAACTTACTTATTGGTCCCCAATAGTCATGCTACCTTGTCTCAAGTGCAGCAGTCTTATCATTGTTGCTTTGCTCCTTTCCAAAAGAAAATTATTCAAGAAAACTCTACAGTTCAAGTAGATAATTACAGTCATGACTATCATGCACACCAGACATTTACTCATGGAAAAGAAATAAAAAATATTACATTTTTTACTTTTATTTTATAACACTACTGATTCATTTGTTAATCAAAAACTTGTTTGCATTGAGTAATGAAGTCTCTACACTCTGCAGTCCTTAAGCAACATTACTCCTGAGGCACTACCTGTTCCTAAACTCTGCTGCATGGTAACCAAATTCCACCACAAACTGCTGCAAAACAGAGGTGTACACAGACAAAAAACTGAGATTGTATTCAGGAAAAACCATTGTATTCTGTTGGACAGATTTACTAATAAAGTGTGTCAGAGACCAATGGCAGTCTTTCTTAAAATCCTCAAGCTTTTTATATATTGTACTTACAGTTTTTCCACTTTGTGTTTTTTTGCCATTCATCCCAGAAATATTCTGAGTGGCCAAGTGCTCTAAATATAGTTGTTTTTTGACTACAATATTATGTTATGATCAGATCACATATATCATGTAGTGCTATCACTAACCATATAATACTGCTTATATACCTTACATTGGTTGAAACATAAACTTTGTGAAGATGCTATTCAGTGTTATAATGACTTTTCAAAGTCATATTTTTATTTTCTACCTCAGTTTTTCCTTCCTTGTACTTTTTTCTTTTTTTTTTTTTTTTGTTTGCTTATTTTCTTCCCAAAAAATGACAGGGTTATCAGTTGTTCACACAAACATCAAACGATACACAGCCATATGCCTCTGCACTGGCTTGGTTACAATAGTTACAATGCTTACAAGCTCCAAAACAAACAAGAAGAAGTTGAAGGAAAAAGTAAAAAAAAAAAATTAATTGCCCTCTTCCAAGTGAGCAAAACAATATTCTAACAAGTGCCCTCGATTCTAATATAATATGCTGTTTGAATTGATTTCCTTCAGTGAGAAAGGTATAGAAAAATGACAGTTTTTATATCAAACAAGTTTATTTTATTTGTGTTACATGTGCACACCACCAAATATTTGAAGCAAAGCATTCTTTAGTAAAAGCACTGTCTTTGATGATAACAATAAATGATAGACTTTATAAAACTGAAAAAAAATTACTATAATGTGTCAATGCTACATCTGAATCTATGTTTTTATAGTAATAAAATGTCCACACTCCATTACATTTATATTATTGACTTGTACTGAAATAAATGTTGGACAGGTTATAAACATTCAAAGCCATCTTTTGTCACAAGGTATTGTAATTTTGATGATGTAAATGCTCTTGTTGTCATTTGGACTAACCTGGTAACCTTGGCTTCCCCAAGTCAGTTTCCAAATTCAACAAAAACTTATAAGTATTTGGCAATATACATCCATCTGAGTGTTATATCTGTGTCACTGATGAATTTCATTCCTGGGTGAAATATTGTTTTACAAAAACTTTTTTCAGTTAGGCTATAGAAATGTCTGAAACCTTACTTTTACATTAAACACCCGCTCTTATTCCATTTTAAACTACTGTACCTAGGATGCCAACACCAAATACTTACCTTTACCTTTTATTTCCTTCTGGGAAAATGAGAAGGGTATGGACCACGTCACACCTTTAAGTTTTACTTGCGAAGCCAACATCCTTGTCACAAAATGTAACTTTTTATATTATGCTTGAGGCTCTTTTTTTTTCTTTGTCACACTGCTTACATAACAGGTCATGCCTACTTTTTTTCTCTACTCTTACAGTTACAAAAAAAGGCATTACATGCAACTGCAAATCTTTTTGACTAATATAATATGTTATTAGCATTTTAGGTTAATTTATTAACATTAATGGAGTAACACTGAAGATTACAATTCTCAACTGTTTCTTCATAATCCTGTCTAAGAAGCTTCTAAATTTTTTCCCAGTTCTTAGTCATTACGCTGAATTTTGAATTTTGTTTAGATTGTATACATATTAAACATTTTGTATATTAATGCTATCTTCTGTAAGGACAAATTAAAAAAAAACAATAAAACATTATTTACTAAGGGTGGTACAATGCCACAGTGGCCAGTGTTACAGTGTAAGAAGACTAGAAGTGAAGCTATGGGTAGTCACTATATGTGTACTGTACTGGACTGGAACCATTTTATGGGTAAATTGCTGCCATGAGATCTACGTTTTTGCATTATACTCTGGCTCACTTTAATCTTGGATTGGATTAAATGAATTCAGGTAATGTAAAGGATTTAACTACACCACTACAAAAGCAAAGCACAAAATAACTTCTGTAAAAACATGCAGTGTATAATTCAGTGGATTACAGATTATTTACGAGGTGAAAAATGATTCAATAACCATAAATTATTGAATTTTAGTGAAGCACAGTTTTCAGTTTATATATAGTAAGTTTATTAAAATTTTGTATTTGCTGCTCTCTTGTGGATATACATGTCTGTATATTGTCATGTTTCTGCATAAAGGAAATTAAGAAACACTGCTAGCTATTTAGTATACTAAATACGATCATCCCAAATAGTGATTGTTTAGGTCTCTGTATAAGAGTTAATTCTACTGCTGATAACAAAGTTTATAACATTTTTTCTTGCCCTTTTAATATTGACTTGCAATGTGCTATGATTGTTTGTTACCTCTTTTGTTATTTTTGTAATATCCATCTGGTTTTGTCTGAACAGAGGACTAAGCCCCAAATGGCAGATTAAACACGTCACCTCAGTAAAGCTCTCTTTGATTTTTTATGGTGCACTTGGTTGAGTCAGTTTTCACAAAACTATTAAAGAACTTATGTCTGGATTAACAAATTTACATTGCTTTGCAAAATATGCACTCTGAAATCATGCATAAATGTTCTTCTGAAAATGTTTAATAAGTTTCTGAAATGACATATAGTAAGTATCCTTATCCACCAAACATAAGACTAAAACAAGTAATGTAACTTTCTCTCAGGTCTGAGGAAAAAGATAGAAATACTAGTCATGATACCAGGCATTTCCATATTGTAAGTTAGTTCTTAGGAACTCCAGTAAACTTTTGTTGTCCATGTAATAACTACAAATTATGCAGAATGGCTTTTTAAAGGCAAAATTAAGTGATATATTCTGAACAAAACTTCCAGTAAAATCAAAATTATTAACACTTAATTCAGATACAATCTTCGCATAACTAGACATGTAACATTACATGCACTAATACTTCATTAACGGCAGCAACATTTTTATATATACCAGTCACTGAGAGATCGTTCATTTAACTTGGTTCAAACATGTTACACTGATTGAATAAAACGGTTTGATATGGTCAAGATTGCCTCTTCACATAATAACTACAGACTACAGGGCTCTAGACAAAAAGTCACTTCAAGGAGCCAGTGGATTCAAAAATAAAATAAATTGGAAAAATAGCTTTGATTTAGGTGCCAAATAATGAAATGTGTAAAATATTAATCTTTGAATCTCTTACCTTTCTAATCTCCATGCATGTGTGTTTAATTCTTTTCCTTCTATGTGGTGCATTCTTCCTTTGTACTTTTGTGTCTTTTTTGATGATTTGGGTAACTGAATGTCATAATAACTTTCATACAATGAACAATCATTACGAACAGTGTATTTTATTCAGGCTATGAGTCGGTGTCACTAAATGTCAGTATCAGAGGTCCATCCAGTAGAATTTGTGGGCCAGAAACATTTTAAAATACATTTTGAAGAATTTTAGCTGTCTATTGTTCATTTTATAAGTAGCAGACAAGTGGCTCTGCACCAACTGGGGAAATAAGTGTCCCTTGCAATGGTCAGAACAAACTGGCACAGTGAAGAATAAAGTGACAATAGATTACTTTTAAATAGCTTTAGCTCAAAATACATACTGTACAGTTTTACCTATGCAATTTTCTTTTTGCAAGCAACTTACAGGGGTACACATTTCTACAGTAAAGGCTCAGCTGTGGAAATAACTGTCCCCTCTGGGGGAATGGATGGAGGGACACCTCGTATGAATGTAAAATAGAAGACTGCCTGATAGGATTATTAAAGACACTGTGAACTGTTTTAATTATCCAGTGTTCATTTTGTAACGTGGCACAACAGATAAAGATTACCATTGAATGCCTTCTAAAGGTTTTTTAAAAAATTTGATCCTTTTTAATCTGCCATGAGCAGCGGTACATATACTGTATGTAATATACAGAAAAACAAGTTTTATAGGATAATGATACCTGCTGTGAAAATGAGGTCCTCCAAAAACTAAAAGGGGGGGTTGTGAAATGGAAGGATTTTTTTTTTATTTTTCATAGAACTTAAACTATTTCATTCACATGGTTTTAGTCACTCATGTGACCAAGGTGACATTTGAGTTCCATAACAAAGCCTTTCCCATGGAAATGTTTTTTTTGTTTTTTTTTTCTTGTTGTTTTTTCACCAGATAAAAAACTAACTGAGTAAATTTTAAGAGCAAGGCACCATGTATCGCGTTAGAGTGGATTAGTACGTTTATTTTAACAATTTATTTTAATGATTCCAAATGGGAATGTAAAGCAAACTATAACTTATATTCTGGAAAGCCATGAACTAAAATTAGAACTGAAGACAGAAGGCACCTCACCAAGTGATGAACTGAAAGCCATATTTGAACATAGTACTGGTTAATGTGATTGAATTTGTCTGGTCACTATGATGTTCTCTTGTTGCTAGTTACATGCATGATACACATGATCTGTGATATTATGGTGGCCATGTTATATATGAAAGTCATGCAGTAAACGTAATGTCCAAACTTTGTTCAAAAATAAAACAATGAATCAGAAAAAGACTTTACTCTTAAACAAATATATTTTCCTGAATCCTGTTTATGAGTTTTATTTACTTTAGGATGACTATTTTAGTGAAACTCTCAAAGTCAGAATGAGAATTCTTCTGGAAAATCCACTAAATTCTCAGCTACTCAATTACTAAAATTAGTCCATCTGGTCTATTTTTTTTTGTTCTTGACAGAATTGACAAGTTACGCTTATTATATATGAATAAAGATGCTAATTATTTATTGTACAAGTAGTACACATGTAAAACAGAAAGATGAAAAATCTATGAATGGCAGAGATAAAAATTTACAAATAAAAGTTGATAGAATTACAATAAAAGTACACAAGTCACTAAGCATCTTGCAGACAAGCACCCAATACAATGAATGACAGAAAATGATTTGAAAAATTAACTGTTTCCATTACTCTTCAATTAATTTCTAGATATCAGTTATGATAACAAGCTTTTCATATATGACTACTGATTATGCAAAAACTGACTAATAGATGGAAATACATAAAAAGTATGAGATAGAACGCAGTGATTACTGTAAGCAGTGATGGACACCTTAACAGGTTCTCTAATACACAGTGCATATTTTTTTTTTTTTTTTTTAATTTTTCAAGTGAAGAGAATGAGTTCCAGTATGAAAAATGGCTGCACTTTTTGCAAGTAGCCTTCAGTGAAATTGCAATAAAAGTACACAGGCCACACCGTCTTTAACTGTGGTGAATTTTATGCCAATAAAAAAGAAGAAAGAATATCTTTTCTAGAGGTCCTTCTTTTCTCTACTGAAAGCAGGCTCCTCCATGGCATTAATCCTATCTCCTTATCTAGAGCATAGTGTACAATATTATAATAAATGTTTGATGAAAATGTGGCTTTACCAAAAAGTACAGCTTTACACTGAAAACCAATTGTACAGCAGTTCAGGCTCATAATGTTCTTACAAGAACCACAGGACTGTACAATTAGAGCTACTACTCTGACATATCCACGTATCTATTAATTTTCCTAGCCTAAAATAGGTTAATGGGGTCATTTTTGTCACATGTATCAGTTTATAGTGAAGTTCAGTCTTTTCCAAAAGCATGGAGTGCAGTACGGGAAGACTGGATGAGATGTCAGTTCACTCCTGAGCACACTCACACACATACACTTTTGATTAAGGTAAGAATATGTTCCACTGTTTGGTCAAACTGTGTAGACTTGTGTTTTTTAATTTCACCTGCACAGACAAACCATCAGCAGGCTATGCATCTCCCCACATCTTTAACATGAACAAGCAATATGTGCTGGGGAGTTAATGACTTTGCTTCTTTTGATCTTACCTAGGACATCAATTCTGTAATATAAACTGAAAAGTCCATCAACCAAATCTTAGCCATCAGTTCAGGAAATATCATAAGATTTTACATATCGCATCTAATGCCACAGTCATAAGAATAAAGAATGTTTTTTAACTCTACATACCTTTACAACAAAATGACTACATCTATTAAATCATAAGGTTAAGAAAAAAAAAAAGACTGTACTCACCTGATTTTCTCCTATAATGTCTGTTTCTGATGAACAACAGCAACAGCATTGTTTAAATAGTTGCTGCACAGTTATACTTTATATCCATACAGTATATATGAAAGAGAGGATTCTGAGCTGTATCAGGAAGGGGAATCAGACTGTACTTGAAGCCAAATATATGTCCAATTTTTCTTTATAAAAATCCTCTTAAACATATTTGATAGGCTGCTCAAAACTCTTCACCCATTGTTAAGGAAATACAAGTATGATTTGAATATGGCCGTTGTTTCCAGATTCAGTTTTGATTCATTTAATGGATCCATATCTTCCTGAGAGATATTTTCAAAACTGGACATACATTTTTTTCCCATGTGTTCATTCAAGGTTTCACCAATAGCATATAGTCTTCTTCAAACTTAGCAAACTTCTACAAACAGCTAGCCCCAAAAGTTATAAAACAGTGAAATCAAAAGTCATCCATTTGAGAATATCATGACTCTTCTTCTTGTATACTACTGTATTTTGTCCAGGACATCAAAGATGGCACCCTGTAAAATAACATTCAGGCAACTTAGACACATAATTCTGCTATAACATGATTTGGTACTGCAAATCTGAGTTGGGCAGGCAAATTCAGAAAATATAGTAAATGGGTTAATGGATATCATATAGGGAAACTCAAGAGGAATTACTGGATAAAAAAATTACTTGCTGTCCTTACTGAACTATTTGTTGTTTTTCATGACATTTTTTTTATCTCTGAGACCATTTTATAAAACCAGAAAATAACTTCTTTCATGATGACATTTAACCTCAGAAAGAAGTGTTTAAAATGGGAAAAAGGGACAAAGAACAGGATGCTAAGCTCATAAATTAAAAAAAAACAATAGCAAAATCAGAACAGGAATGCACAATGGACAAAAATGATACAGATGGAAGGGGAATGAGACATTCTTGAAGCAAAATTAGGTTTATAAACTTCCTTTCATAGTTCAATGTAGAGAGCAGAGATTTGTTTTCACAAGTGAAAACAATGAGAGAGGCAATAAAGCGGATGATTAGGAATAGTAGAGAAAGGGGAGGCTCTATAACTTGTAGCAGTGACTGGAATTAAAGGTAAAAGTCAAAGATGAAATACAAAAGCTACAATGAGACTGGAGAGGTTGGTTGCAGGTTTGATTGCCTGATTGCTGCCCCGGGCTGATAATAATGCACTCAGACTAACCGCACGTGCCAGCAAGGCAACACTAGGTTGGCCGACTGCCTCGCACCAGCCTGGAGACAAGCAGTCTTCTCAGTAGATAACTTGCACTTGCTCCACTCCCCAGTGTGAGGGCATCCATTTATTTATTTATTTATTTTACACTGCCATTTTTCTGAGCCGCAGACCTGCTATACCATAGTCTTATCTTAGAGGTTATGAAATCACTAGGAAGAATTTTGCTTTAATACTTGGTTAGTACAATAAAAGGAATGGTACATGCACCCACCACACATACACTAGGGTGTGAGCTAATGAGCTAATCTACATATCTTTGGACTATGGGAGAAAACCAAAGCACCGAAAGAAAAGCCACACAGATACAGAAAGAACATGTAAACTCCATGCAGGGAGCACCCAGAATGATAACCCTGGTCCCCTGCGAAGGAAAAGTGCTACTGCTGTGCCACCATGCTGCCTATATGTATACACATATACGTACAGTTTAGTTTATGTCCTATATACTAGGGCTGTCAAAAAAATCACCAATTAAGTAGAATTTTAATGTAGATGAAAAAAGTCTTATTTTACAGCAAACACTGTCATTAGATTGTGAAAGAGTAGTTCTTGCAATGCTGCTAAACATCTGTATATTTTACAAATGTTTTAGACATCACTATCAGCATCTTATTATTTTTAATTTCTTATTCATATCATCATTTATGAACCAGACAAATTGTTCTACTGCATGGCTCTGTTTTTTTGTTAAGAAGTACACTAACAACAAAATTTAAATATGTTTTCAGCACTATAAAATTATTGGTTTGCTTCTAATCCTGTTCTGTTTCATTCTTGGACCTGATGAGATTCCTGATTATCATGTTTTATATTAGTACCGTTCCTCCTAGCAAACAAAAGCTGGTTTTCTTTCCCATTAAACATAACAAGAAATAACTGTTATATTTCTGATTTTCCTTTTATTATTATAACAGCTTTAAAATCAACAATTTAAAGAGCATTTTCAGTGTTAGGAAAGCTACCTCAACCAACACATGTCTTTTGGAGGCCACTAGCTTCATACATAATTCCTAAAACAAAGGCGTAGTGGGAAATAAGTATTAAGGTTACAAGTGTTATATTTTTAATGAAGAGGGGCAAAAGTATCTCATTTAGTTTAATCCTGTACATTATTCTTTCTGCGGTGGGCTGGTACCCTACCCAGAGTTTGTTTCCTGCCTTGTGCCCTGTGTTGGCTGGGATTGACTCCAGCAGACCCCCGTGACCCTGTAGTTAGGATATAGCAGGTTGGATAATGGATGGATGGATGGATGGATGTTATTCTTTGACCACCAGCACCCTGCTCTACAAAGCATATCAATTCGTTCTACTCTGTACACTTCATCTACCTTCTACAAGCTGTTTTTTTTAAACTGTAACCTAAGCTTCTTGTGATTTATTTTATAATTTTGCAGTGTATTATTTTTTACTTTTACTTTTAAGTCATTTTTAATGAAAGGAGTAAATACTTAAAGATCAATATGATACAACAATTGACATATTCAGCAACTGCATTTATGAAACACGAATTGATTCATCAAACTTTAACTTATATAAAACAGAGACTCGCACTGACTTATCTTTTGCACCCAAGGACAAGAAAGGCGCATAACAAAGTGGAGGGCTGGACAAGTGGTCAGCGTGCAGGAAACTAAAGTAGTGAGTGCATTTAACATGCTTAGAAAATCATGAACGAATTTGTATGGGTTTCATGTAAGCATTACAAGCATGAGAAGTGCCCTGGTTCTACTTTTCTCTTTGATCATATCACTTTCCATGCACAGAAAATCCCATTTTTATAAAACAACATCAATGCAAAAGTCATAAGATCTTTATGGTATGCAGATGCACCACAAGTAAAACAGGCAATATTAATAATAATGAAGTATATGTTATAGAGCTTTTAACCTAAATTCAAATATACATGAATATTTACTTATACGAGTATTTGAACCCTTAAATTTGTATCATTTTAACAGGTATAATATATAGTATATAATTATAGTATAGTGCTACAAAAAAAAAGCTTTGCTAAAGTGTTTAAACACATTATTGTTGAATATTATTCACCTCTTGGCTCTGAGGCTAGGGATCTGTGCAGGCAATCGGAAGGTTGCTGATGCAAATCCCGTAAATGGCAGAAGTGACTCTACTCAGTTGGGCCCTTAAGCAAGGCCATTAACCTGCAATTGCTTTGTCTTGAGTATGACGTTAATCTGCATCGAGCCCTGCAAGCTGGTCCTTCAACTTTCAGAGAAAACATAGAGGTTGGCAACAGGATTGGCAATACAGCCACGGTAAAAAACCTCACACTGATCGAGTGTGGTGCTGAGGTGTCACCCACTGCACTCGGGTCCCAATCCAGGTGGTTCATTGTGTGGTGGGTGCGGTAACAGTTACATTTACTCCGTTACATTTACTTGAGTAACTTTTTAAAAAAATTGTCCTTCTAAGAGTAGTTTTACTGAACCATAGTTTTTACTTTTACTTGAGTACATTTGTGAAGAGGGTGGCACAGTGGCGCAGTGGTAGCACTGCTGCCTTGCAGTTAGGAGACCCAGGTTCGCTTCCCAGGTCCTCCCTGCGTGGAGTTTGCATGTTCTCCCCGTGTCTGCGTGGGTTTCCTCTGGGTACTCTGGTTTCCTCCCACAGTCCAAAGACATGCAGGTTAGGTGGATTGGAGATTCTAAATTGTCCCTAGTGGATGTGTGTGTCCTGCGGTGGGTTGGTGCCCTGCCCGGGATTGGTTCCTGCCCTGTGTTGACTGGGATTGACTCCAGCAGACCCCCGTGACCCTGTGTTTGGATTCAACGGGTTGGAAAATGGATGGATGGACATTTGTGAAGAAGAAATGCTACTCTTACTCCGCTACATTGGGCAACACTCAACTCATTACTTTTTTCCATTTACACATTAGATATGTTATATTTTTGCCACAAAGAAGTTGCCAGTGGATCTACTGCATGGCTGTTTCACCAATCAGACGTAGCAACAATAATCATATGATTCCGTTTCACCAATCAGATGTAGCCATGCAGTCACATGACCACACACAAACTTCCTGTGTCTGCAGCATGTGAGATACTTTTTAGTCATGCAGGGCTCCTGTTCACTGCAAGAACCTTGAGAGCCAAATCCTGCTGAAGCTTAACCATCACTTCAATGAGTGAAGAACAAGCAAGTTTTAACCAAACATGCACAGACACAGACAGTCATGGTAAAGTGAGACTTCTTATACGTGCAGAAGCTGCCTTGTCCTAATGTTACTTTCTATCATCTGTGCTATTTGGAGGGCAAGTGTGTGACGATGCCGGTCCCCTACAGACTCCCTCTTCCCACAATGGGAGTCTGCTGAACCCACACCATTGATGGTTATGAGCTGACGTATGAGGATAATTCACTGATGAGGCCAGAGAATGGTGGAAAAAGTGCTTTTATTAAAAACCAGTCAAAAAAAAGTAAAATCAACAAAAGTGTCAATGGTGCCATGTTTTTAAAAAACAGGACATATATATATCCATAGAAATCATTGTGAAAAGTGGGGATAAAAAAATCAATAAATAAATCCGTTAAAAATCCGAGGGTAAAATGCAGACTAACTCCTCCTGAACTCAGCCCACCTCCTTCTCATTCTCCCCAGCTCACCCATTGTTCGCGTAGCCAGCGGAGACTCAGCAACCACAAGCTCCTTTCGGCCGACATCTGAATTGGCGGCCTCCAGGCATCACCGCCAGACCATCCGAGTTCGGCTCTCCTCTCTTCTTCCTTCGCGCTCACGTGGTCACACCTCTGAAGCCTAGGGAGGGCACCTGCCTTGCTCGCCACACTCCACCCAATGTTCAGTGGGGCAAACTAGCCCCTAGAGTGCCACAGCTAACGCTCTTTCATGGGGCCCTAATTCGCACTGTTTCCTCCCTCCAGATGGCCAGATCGTCGTTACCAAGCCTGCCTTTCATGTTTTTTAACCTCTTTTTCTTTCTCCTTTTCTTTGACCCCCCCTTCTTTTTTTGTGCCAACCCATATATGTACACTCTCTTCTCCATTGGCCTTAATCACACACCGCAGGAAGCCAATGAAGCACTTGAGAATGATCACACCCACACATGCAGGTGCAACTCGCTCCAACTACCTCATTAACTCCCCATGGTCGTGCAAATGCTTTATGGCTTTATGGATTTGAAACTGGCCTTTTTTTTTTTTTTGAAGCCGCGGACCTGCTACACCACAAAATGAATATACAGTATTATACTGTCATTGTACAGTATATCTTGTCACTGTAAGTAGTTTGCGCTGTTCAAACATACATGTTACCTACTGTAGGTATTGGCTTCAAAAGCTTTGTTGTGAAAAACTAAGATTTGGAACTTTGTGTTATCTTTGTTTTGTAAAGATATTATTTATTTTTACTCATTTTTTTATTTTATTATTTGGAAATAGCAGATTTTGCACATTATTTTATATTCTTCTCTGTCTTATTACAACATTTCTAAAAAATAAATCATTTATTATGTTCAAACAGTTACTTAGTACTTGAGTAGTCTTTTCACCAAATACTTTTTTTACTCTTACTTGAGTAATTTTTGGATGACCACTTTTTACTTCTACTTGGGTAATATTATTTTGAAGTAATGCTACTCTTACTTGAGTACAATTTTTGGCTACTCTACCCATCTCTGCTCCCTACCTTTGAATAGTGACAAGACTCATATAAACTAAGGCCTCTATAAGATAAATTGTATTGTGTGTTGTTTTTTCTTCCATTTGTTTAATATATTTCATTATTATTTACTGATTCATTGGGCTGCTAACTGTGTCTCTATGAGTTAAGGTATGAGCGCCAGATCAAGGCTGGGTGTGTTCCTGGAATCCCTACCATAAAATAAACAAATCACTGTTTTTCTAACAGTGTAAATCTTAGCATAACCATGAGTGTTACAAGTTAATAAAATAAAGGTCAATCAAACAAAACCACAAAAGAAATGTGAGAAAAACTTAAAAAGCAAAATCCTAAAATTAGTAGCAGTAAAACAGAAAATTCTACAACACAGAAAAGTTGAAATTTGCTATTAATTTCGCAGATAAACATTTTGTAACAGAAAAAAAAGCCAAGAGCATGAGGTAATTTCATATAGTCTGCAAAAATGAATTTGTGGCTTAAATGAGTGGATGCTTTTGGTTGTACAAAAAATAAAAAAGAAGTAAAGCAGAGAATGACCAAAGGTACAAGGATTGATATAATCACACAATTGTAACTCTTTCTTAGTTTTTTACTCATTCTTATCAATTTATGCTGATTGTAAGTTTGGAAAGATATAAAAAGACAGATTGTGGTAGAGGGTAGAAATGTATGGTAATCAAATAAATAGAATATAGTGACTTACATTAGCAATGATTTATATTTAAGTATTAATATGCCAACAATGTGTAATGGAAATGAGAAAAGAGAAGCCTGATGTTCTTTCAAAAAGTGAGGGAAAATATAGGTTTTTAAAAAATACAGAAATTAAACAGTCAATGTATGAGAGCAAGTGTATATTTTGCGGACATATGGGTTGAAGTTGAAGTCGAATATAAGGATGACTAAATAAACGCTGAAATGTTTTAGAGACAAAGGGAAAGAGTGAAATTGAAGAGTAAGGGAGCTGTAGGGAGCAGAAACTTTTCAAAATTCTTTATTAAGAAAAAAGTAACAAAAGAATCAACAATAACAGAAACTGATGAGACCTTTAAGGCTTGCGATATAATACCATTACAGTTTTATTTGGGTATTTAAAAAATAATAAGCAATGATTCAACAGAAGTCCATAAACACATTTTATCAGAAGAAAATTGTCCCACAAAACTAGTAAATTACAACATTGTCTGAAATAAAAATCAACCAGTTAAAAATTGGCAAACAATAATACTGTTATGCCAAATGTGACTGGACAAATACAGAACCAATGAGGACCAAAATTATGTGTGTGGAAAAGGGACAGAGAACACGGTGTTGTAAAAAGATGTTATCAAATGAAATAAATGGAAATAAGTGAGATTTGAATTTGAAAAAGTATTTCACAAAATACCATAAATGGTGAACATCACAGGGGACAAAATTCCTAAAGGTCTTTATGAGATTTTTGAAGATACTCTAGAATAATAAATAATAATAATAATAATAATAATAATAATAATCCATCCATCCATTTTCCAACCCGCTGAATCCAAACATAGGGTCACGAGGGTCTGCTGGAGCCAATCCCAGCCAACACAGGGCACAAGGCAGGAATCCAATCCCAGGCAGGGTGCCAACCCACCACAGTAATAATAATAATAATAATAATAATTATAGAATTAAGTATAGAATGTTGCATAAGACAAGAGTTACCCATATCTGAAATCCTTTTTCTAAATAGAATTAGGAGGAATCCAGTACCACAAGAGAAAAAGATAATGGGCAGTGAAGGAAAGATTTTCCATATATGGATAACAAGCTAGTGTTAAGGCACGAAAATAGGGAACTCATTGTACAATAGCCTCCAAAGTCAGTCTTCTTGAAATATTGTGTCATTTACTTTATTACGAACAATTGCATGAAAAATCATAAAATGGGATTTACATGCAGAAAGTGACAAAATTACTAGGAGTAGAGAATATCTGCAACAGTGTTGTGAAAAAAATGGGAGACCTTAGTTAAAACAAAAAAACAAAAATATTAAAAAAAAAAAATAAAACGGAACTAGATACATTTGCCAATATATACAAAATACAAATTTTGACATTTATAGGTATGAATAATGAAAATAAAGCTTTGTATATGGCAAGTTGTCTTTTTGGAAAAGGGTTAAGTGCAGATTAACTATATAAACCTGTGAACAAACCAGTTTAATTTAAAATATAAGAAATATTGCATATATAATTAGATGTCAAAACCATAAACAAGAAAGCCATAACAAAAATATGTGGAGCAACTGGAAACTATTGAAATGGAAATGCCTGTGGTTCATAAAATATTGAGTCACAAGATTTGAGAAAAGTGCACAGTGGAAACAAGAACATGGTTAGCAATACAAAAAGGAGAGAATATAAACATTGAAGAGGAAACTGTAAACAGGCCTTGTATGGGAAAAATGGTGTAAAGAAATTGGAGAATACTTTTGGTCAAAAAGGGCTGGCAAAATTTGCAAACTATAGTGTTATTACTGGGAGGGAGTAAAAGAAAATTAAGAAAATACTATGGCAAAAATCATACTTAATATCCTCCTACCTGCTTAATCTAATTCTGGGTCAAGGAGCTGGATCCTTTCCCATGAATACTAGTAAAGGCAGGAACCAGTCTTGCAAACGGTATTAGTCCATCACAAACACTGTAAAAAAAGTTATATAGTGAGTTGGGGAGCAACTGGGTTTGTCAAAGAAATGGTAACAGTAATCATAGTGACAAAAACATCCCAATGCAGTGCAGAAGTATGTTGTAAACTAAGAGAGTGAGAAATGACTGACTGGTAAGATATGTAGACTAAACAGGAACCAATTTGTATTATGGACAGTGTTGAAGTAGATACTACAAAGTCAGCTTGAGTATGAGGAAGGAAAATAAATATTGTATGGTGTTGTAGCCCTCTTACAATTATAAGTGAAATACAGTGAGGCTGTAATGGACTAAATATGGATTAAAAATACATATAATAGTGTAGGTGATAGACATTTGTAGATTTTAAACTAAGGTACATTTATGTATCAGGCCTAGTCATAAAAAAATGAGGTGAGACTTAAGGGAAGTGTTGGCTTCCTTTACAAGAGAAGAAAACCTAAGATTTAAAAGAGCTAGTTATATTTAATTTATAATTACAGATTTCCATTTACTAAAAGTTCAAACAGATATAGATGTTGTTAATGTGATGGCAGCTGTTCTTATATTACATTTTATCAATTTGTAGTTGTGTTTCTCTCCAAAAAAAGTCAGTTGTTAGAGTATTAAATGAAACAAGCTTTACAGATGTGCCACATGGACTGGACTTAAGACATTTGTGGGCATATCAAACAAAGGCAAAAATACAAATTAGTCATTTAATAACTACTATTCCTGATGTATTCTTACTCTATGACTTGCATAGGATTACTCTAACCACTAAACAACATGTTTTTCATTTTCATCTCGTTGCACTGTCATGTAATTGTAATCACCAAAAGTGCACATAAAAGAGACAAGGCAATAATTACATTACAGTGAGTACAAATAGTTTTTATTTTTTTAATGTGTTTTCTCTAAAATATATTGGACATGCTTTTTTATCTCAAACAAATACAAAAAATACTGTATATTTGTAAATTAATGCCAAAAATAGCCCCTTTTTCTTTTCAGTTGTATAGTTTAGTAAACTATTTTTACAATACTTAAGACTTAAAACGTAAATAAATTTTTATATATAATTTATATGTAACAAAGCAATTTGTAGTGCATTATCATTATACTTAAGCTAATAAAAAGCTAATAATTGCATAGAACAAAGACCCACTCACATTCAATAAGTCATCATCAAGAAGATTTCTGTACCTATACTCTCCAGATTTGGGGGCTGCTGGTCAGCCTGGGTAAACCCAAGAAATTACCATTAAACCAGTAACGAGAATGAATGGAGACAGAGATAGAGAGAAGGTGTGTGTAGGTATATATGTATGTGTGTGTACTGTATACACCAGAGTACAGTATACAGGTATGAATCCTTTCTTTATCCCAGCCAGGAGGCCATACTGGGGATACAGGCTTACCAGGAACAGGTCATTCCCTTACACAACAGATGGCAGTGTTCCTCAGGGATGAACCCTATTAGGGCACCCACAGGTTGGCATGGGAATTGGAGTCCTGAAACACAGTCTTGTCAGGGTCTTTGGGAACCAGCAGAGGGTACTGTCGGGGGTGAACTGCCCTGGTTTCTGCATGACTTAGGCAGGAGACTTGAAGCAGTTCCTGGGTTGACTTTAAAAAGAAAGCCTACCTCCTCACTCGAGTCAGAGTTGCCGTGCCTGTGGTTTGGGGCTCAGTGGTGCCCCCAAGTGGTTAATATATATAAGGGTACACATTTAACTGGGATATGGTGCAAGTAAGATTTAAGGCTAATACTTAAACTGCATGAGAGCTGCTGAATCGTGGCTATGAAACAAAAACGCCATTAACAGACACTTGGACATGAACCCAGCATATGCAGGCTTTAAAATAAGAACATTCACATATTAAATAAGACTATCAACATCCTCTGAACCCCACCTTATTAATCCACACCCCCTTATACCCATCTACCCTCCTTCCTCATTTGCTATATATTTGCTGTAGATTGCCTTTGATTCCTGTATATCTAATCATTTTCATCTGATGATAACCCCTGGTAGGGGTTGAAAGCTTAGGAATAACAAGATCTTTTTTAACACATATGACTTATCTTCTTCCTTTGTGGATTTCTAGGTACAAATATGCAAATTGTATCACATACCTTTACTTCTGTATATAGTCATATAATCATATAGATAGATAAAAGATTGAAGATAGAAAGCCTATATTGTAATTGTAAAATAATTTACAACGAATTACGAGCACCACTCCAACTGGGTACAACACCAAAATGACACTACTTCTGTGCAAAACAAAGCAATGCTACAACACATAATACACAAAAGAAGAAAGAAAAAATAGTAATATCCATCCATCCATTATCCAACCTGCTATATCCTAACTACAGGGTCACGGGGGTCTGCAGGAGCCAATCCCAGCTAACACAGGGCGCAAGGCAGGAAAAAAACCCCGGGCAGGGTGCCAGCCCACTGCAGGGCACCCACACACACGAATCGCCAATGCATCTAACCAGCATGTCTTTGGACTGTAGGAGGAAACCCACACAGACACAAGGAGAACATGCAAACTCCACGCAGGGAGGACCCGGGAAGTGAACCCGGGTCTCCTAACTGCGAGGCAGCAGCAATACCCACTGCGCTACCGTGCCTCCCAATAGTAATACTATATGTAAAAATATACTTAAAAAGAAATGAGATAAAATAACAACAAAACCAGTAGTAATACAATAAATAATACTACTGTATGAATATACTGTATGTGACAGGTTTGTCAGACTGGTCTTTTTAATGTTAGAGGTGGTGAAGGATTATAATATTTGAAATCAGTTATTCATTTGTTCTAGGATGAAGCCTTTCTTAGCACTATAGAGGATCTTTTTGATTTTTCTAATGAAATTAGCAGCTTATTTTACATTAGAAAACTAATGTGCAAATATATGCCATTTACTTCCAGCATAGAAAAAAAAATTGGTTGAATGGCACTAGAGATATTGTAAAGATGCACTTTTGTAAAGTTAGTGATAACTTGGTCACTATTTCATGTTCTGTAGTGGGAATACAAGAATTTATTAATGCATTAATGTGCCACAGACAAAAAATGTGAGCTAAAGAAATGAAAGTCTCTAGTTAATTAATACCAAAGTCATATTACATCACTTGTGAAAGCCAGTGTTGCAAATAAACCTTCATTGTAGTAAATGATTAAAATATTACACCAACAATTACTTAAATGGAAGCTTTTCATGTTCCACAAGTATTTTCTTCTATACTTCCAAACTCAAGGAAATGAGGTGTTTCTCATACCTCTTTCTTCAAGAGGGGAAGCTGCCCTGTACCTAGAAAAAATGTGTGCTTCAGTGTATTCCAAGTTTAGGAAATGTGTTATGTTAAAGTTGCAGGTTGCAAAACCACAATATAATGTATACACATAACAGCAGATGTGAAGAAGAAAACATATTGCGTCAGAGACTTAACCAACAAAAGAAAAACAACACAAATAGAACTTTGATCTCATAAACTTTAAAGCAAAAGTTTCAGGTGGGCTTAGCATGCACAAAATGAAAGGATGCACATATGTTGTGGTTCCTCTTTCATTGTATGCAAGTACTGTAAGTCGAATGCTTTGTATACTATAAATTAAAGATTTGCACTACATACTAGGACTACATGTTCCCAAAGGTTTATGTCAATATTAAAACATATGGCAAAAAGAAAAACAAAGAAATTTACATTTTTTTGTCCAAAATTCTTCTCAGAAGGAATAAAAAAACTTCAAAACTGCTTCTTATTTTATGTGCAGTTATACTGTAAATGCTGTTAAGATTCCCTTTCACAAAGGCCTATTTATTTGAAAACATATGTGGTGAACATTTAACAACAGAAAATATCTAAAACTGGCATACAACACACTAAATCCTGTCTAAGGAGAGTTTCTCCACTTGCCAACAAACATAGACCTAATCACCACCTTAACTGTACATTTCACATACAGTTCTGTCTCATTCTCCATCTTTCCCTCTATACATGAGTTTTCCCAAACCCACCTTCTGACTAAAGAAACAAACGGTCTCTAGCAGGCAGAAATATGGAGTGAAATCCATGTTGTTAACGAAAACACATCTAGCCTAAGAAACATTCTGTAGAACTCCAGAACCATCAGTAGAAAGAAAGAAAGAAAGAAAGAAAGAAAGAAAGAAAGAAAGAAAGAAAG
>JANRMT010027041.1:107930105-107958869 GCA_026402145.1 Polypterus bichir lapradei
AAGAAAGAAAGAAAGAAAGAAAGAAAGAAAGAAAGAAAGAAAGAAAGGCAAGCTTTAGAAGGGTTGAAATGGGGCTTTCTTATTACTGCAAGTGAACACTAGTTTGGACTTTAGTGAATAATGTGAACAAAAAGCAAGAAAAAATGCATTTTCTAATTTAAAAAAACAGGAGAAAACATTATTATGTTTTCTTTATAGTGTAAAATTCTTTTTGGTAAAGTCAAAGAACCTTAATGAATATGGCATATTAAATGGAGACGTCAAAGCTAATGCAGTATATCGAAGCTTGAAAGTGTAAATAAACACAGCTGTTGGAGTCCACTGGGCAAACTGAGAATCAAATCATGAGATATACCTTAGAGAAATGTAAATAGAGCGTTTGGTATATTCCTAGTGTTTACCTTTATGGATTTAACCTCATAAAAACATGTGTTACAGAATCATTTACTGGTACATTCTATTATTGAGTCATCCTGCAAGCAACCTACCCTGGAAAGGGCACTAGTTAAGCATATAAAATAATCATATAAACAACCTTATTCACTCAAACTAGTCAAGTCTATAGTCACCAAACAGCCTAACGGGATGTCTTTGGAGTATGTAAGCAACTAGAGTCCCCAGTGGAAACCCAATACAGTATAGGAAGAACATATAAATTCAAAAAAGAAAGCAATTCAGAAATCCTGAGGTGGTCAAGTAGCAACTTTCAATCTCCTAGTCATTACACATAGTTTCAAAGTAACTTAAAACATGAAGAAGACATGACTAATAAGCTGCAAGTGAAAATGCTTTCAGTTACTAATATAATGATTACACACCACAAGTTCAACCACAATATTTTCACATTTTGAGGGCAACTCAAGCCAATACCAGTAGATACTGGCACAATACATGAAAAGATCTTAACAGTCCTTTAACCTACAATGTATTAAACAATGAGATAAATTATTTTTTCTAAGGATTCAAGAGATAAGCTATTAATACCACAAATCAATTCAAATCACGCAATTTCTTCAAAATAAAACTAAGCCAAGTTTTAAAGGTCGCTCTAGTACTATTTACCACAATATTTCATAAATTATTCCACATATATTGGATATCTTTCACCCCCACTATGTATAATGTCTGACCTTGTGTGTCTAATGTAGTGTATATTCATGTCCTTTTTATACATAATAATATTAATAATAATACATTGTATTTATATAGTGCCTTTCATAAGGAACCATGCACTAGTTCTTTAGTCTTTATGAAATGTTCTCTGCCAAAATTGGGATCTTCCACAGAGACGTGTTCATTGAAGACAGGTGCTTTAGTTTGCTGAATGGGGAATACTTTTCACAGTAGCACCAGTAAACAAAAGCAGCACTTCTTTCAAAAATTAACATATTCAGGAAACAAAACAGAGCTATCATGCCAAAAGTGTAAGTTACAATTGCAAACCATACAGTTCTAGTGCTGCATTTACTCTTTAAGTTAATGAAGCTAGTATGTCTCTGTCTTCCCAGAAACCAGAGTCTCTGCAATTATTCTTGCAATCAGGCAAGAACAACAAAGTCTTGTCTTTTTTTCCTAGCAGCAAGAAAACAGTCCATTTATCCACCCATCTATCCTTTTTCTTCCACTTATCCATGTCTGGGTCACAGAGGCAGCAGACTAAGCAAAGATGTCCAGATATTCCTTTTCTTTCATAATACCGAGACGTTTCCAGACCAGATGAGAGATACAATTTTTTCTCCAGCCTGTCTTGGGTCTGCCATGACATTCTGCCCCAGCATGAATGATTGGTACAACATCCACATGACTGCATATGCTGCTGATCTCCTACTCCCTTCTTCCCCCACTCATGAACAACAAGTCAAAATACTTAAAATCATATGCTTGAGACATTACCTCATCTCCAACCCAGAGATGGCATACCAGGCTTTTCTGGCTGAGGACCATGATCTCAGACTTAGAGTGGCTGATCCTCATTCCATCCACTTCATAGTTGGCTGCAAACTGCCACAGCATGTATCTAAGATCACAGCTATCAGGACCACAAAAAGCAGAGATGCAATCCTGAGGTCACTGACCTGGACACCATTCACCCCTTGAAATTTTGTCCAAAAAATTATGAACAGAATCGGTGACAAAGGGCAGTCTTGGTTGAGTCCTTACCCACAAGAAATAAGTCTGACTTACTGCTGATAATTTAATTAACCAAGCTTTTGCTTTAATTGTAAAGGGACTGAATAGCCCACAACTTCTGGCCCGGTAAACCCAAACCCCATAGCACCCCAACAGGATACTCCAAGGGATTTTTGGCATATTCCCATGAACCCTCGAGAATCCTTATGAGGATAAAAAGTTGATCCACTGTTCCATGACCAGGACGAAATCTGCATTGCTCCTCCTGAATCCGATGCTTGGTCTTCCGTGGGAAGCTGTATCATCCCCCTAAAATTAAAACACATTCTCTGGTCCCCCATATTTAAGATAGGGACTATCATCCCAATTATCCAAACCTTAAACTCTTTTACTGATCTCCATGTACTGTTTAAGAGGCATGTCAGTCAAGAAAGCCCAACAGCATCGAGAGCCTTTAAAAACTCAAGGCAAATATAATCTACCCCAGAGCCTTGCCCCGAGGAGTTTTTTTTAACTACTTCAGTGTTCTCAGTTCCAGTCATGGGTTAGACCCCATTTGACTTCCCCAGCTCTGTGTCAATGAGATTTAGGAGGTCCTCAAAGTGCTTCTTCCACAGTGCAACTATATCCCTAGGTAAGGCCATCAGTACTCGAAGCACTGCTTCTCCCTCCTAATTCTTATGCCAGTATGCTAGAATAGCTTTGAGGATGACCAAAATTATCTTCCATGAACTCCTCACTCCTCAGTTTTTGCCTCAACAACTTTCATCAACATGCAACAACAGGCCTGTTGCTACTTGTCAACTGCCTCTGGAGTCCCACAAGCTAGCCAACCTCAAAAGGTTTCCTTCTTCAGTATGACAGCTCCCTTTACCACTGACATCAATCAATGAGTTTAGGGCATTACCACTTTAAACAGGTACCAATGATCTTATGGTTACAGCTCTTCTCAGACAGGTTAATTTTCCCCAGCCTCCCTTGGAATGGAAGAGAAATTTGTCCAGAGGAGCAAGTTAGAGATCTCTTGGAGAGGGGTGCCTGTCATACATTTCCAGCACACCCTCACAATACATTTATGTCTTACTGGTTTGTTCAGCATCTTCCTCTACCATTTCATCCAACTCACAACCAGATAGTAATCAGCTGAGAGCTCAGTTCATCTCTTCATCAGAGTGTCTATGATATGTAGTTATAGATTTGATGACATGACTGTGAAATTGATTATCAACTTATGGCCCAGGGTGCTCTGATGCCAAGCGCGCTCATGAACACTCATGTTTAAATGTAGTGTTCATTATGAACAAACTAGCACCCCACCATACTCATGAATAAATAGGTGGTAATTATAAAGAATAATGCTGGTAATCCAAAAGTTTTATTCTCTACTAAGGATCATTTGCTAAACCCAAGTCTCTCAATGGAATGCCATTAAATATGTATCGTGATTGTGACTGAGAGAATAAAAGTGAAAAAAACTTTTACAAGTACTATAAATTTACACCGGATGTTACACACACAAATCAAATGTATGTTTTTATTGTATAATATTAACAATAAGAGCAGCTCAATACTCAAAATGGCAAATTTGTGAGGCAGCCAGTATTGAACCAGCGGCCTCTTGAATACGAGTCAGCAGTTCTTACCACTGCACCACAGAAATTGATGTATTATACTTGAACCTTTTGTGAAAGTGTTTATTTGATATTTGGACTTCAGGCTTCACACATTATACACTTCATGTCTACATTTTGACATTTATTACTAAAACATGAAAAACATTTCTGTTTTAACTATGTTTTTACATAGATCTTTATAGACCGTAACACACATGAAATGCGTATTTTCCAAATACCAATGTATAATTTAACCTCTACAATTCTAGGGGCTCTATTCAATAAGGGCGCACACAAAAAGGCGAGCTTCAAAAGGGCGACCTCAATTGGGCGCGGCGAATAAAGGCCCGCGTAAATAAAGGTGAGCTTCAAAAGGGCAACCTCAATTGAGCGCGGCGAATAAAGATGTTCGTAGATAATTTAATTCAAATGGCTCTGGAATATGTGAAGAGCAACAAAGGTGCAGATCTACTCGTAGTCAAAGGCTACACATTCAGAAAGGAGAAAACTATCAACGGGAAACACATCTGGAAATGCACTGAATATAGGATTGGAAAATGTTCGTCTCGCTGTCATACCAAAAATGGATTATTCATCAACAGACCATCTACGCACAACCATGTTCCAGATGTGGCGAAGATCGAAACAAGGAAAGCAATAGTAGACATCAAACAACGAGCAACTTCTTCTACTGACAGACCACAGGAACTCGTGGCATTGCACATAATCTACAGCTTCAAGTGCAACACAACAATGAGTAAGAGCAGAAAACAACGAAATATAGAGAGCTTTAGAAATAGTCTGTTAGAAGTTCATGCATTAATTAATTGGATGTTTTAATATTCTTGCTTTCGCCTTTTTATACGTTCAATCATTGCCTTTATCTAAAAAATTTTCTGTAATAATTTTGTTGCGTTTGCCTTTATTCGCTGCGCCCAATTGAGGTCGCCCTTTTGAAGCTCGCCTTTATTTATGCGCCCTTATTGAAGGATACCAATTCTAGGTACCTCAGTCCCAGGTGATCAAGGCTTGAGCTGGGAGAACTTTTTGCTCTTTATGTGGTGGTGGGGGGCTGGGATAGTAGGCAGCTTGCTGCTTGTGTTGGTCGAGACATTTACAAGACAAAAGATGCTGATGGAGTGGTGCAAAGGGATTTAAGGTGGCCTGGAATTATGAGTTTTTTCGTAGGCTTTGGTAATTGTAGTGTTAAGTAAAATTCTAGAAAAGGCAGCCATTACTCAGCTAAACTTGAATAAACATGCTTTTCCTGATAAGTTTCAGCCAGGTCTTAGAAACAAATCACAGTACAGAAACTGTACTGGTTAAAGTAGTAAATGACTTCTGCGTAGATGCGGATAGAGGCTGTTTATCTTTTCTCATCCTCTTAGACCTGAGTGCAGTATTTCATACCAATAATCACAATATAAGTCGCCTTACTCCTCTGTGGAAATGTCTTAAATTGGTTTGAGACTTACTTAACAGGTAGAAACTTCTTTGTTAGGTGTGGTAATTATACCTCAAAGACATGTAATATTCTAAATGGTGTCCCAGAAGGATCTATCCTGGGTCCCCTGCTCTTTACAATCTAAATGCTTCCTTAAAGTATAACGTGAGCTACCACAGCTATGCTGATGGCACACAACTGTATTTATCAATAGTGCCTGATGACCCCAACTTTCTTGGTTCACTGACCCAATTTCTTACTTGTGTTTCTGAATGGATGAGTAGTAATTTTCTCAAACTAAATAAGAAGAAAACACAAAATCTTAGTTATTGGAAAAATAAACTCTGACCTAAATTTTAAATTATGTATTAATCACATTACCAGGACAGCATTTTTTTCACTTAAGGAATATAACAAAAGTTATATCCTTTATAACTTTGCAAGATGCTGAAAAGTTACAGTACAGGCCAAAAGTTTGGACACACCTCCTCATTCAATGTGTTTTCTTTATTTTCATGACTGAAGGCATCAAAACTATGAATGAACACATGTGGAGTTATGTACTTAACAAAAAAAGGTGAAATAACTGAAAACATGTTTTATATTCTAGTTTCTTCAAAATAGCCACCCTTTCCTCTAATTACTGCTTTGCACACTCTTGGCATTCTCTCGATGAGCTTCAACAGGTAGTCACCTGAAATGGTTTTCACTTCACAGGTGTGCCTTATCAGGGTTATTTAGTGGAATTTCTTGCTTTATCAATGGGGTTGAGACCAGCAGTTGTGTTGTGCAGAAGTCAGGTTAGTTGGACAATCATTTATTTTTCAACAGGACAATGACCCCAAACACACCTCCAGGCTGTGTAAGGGCTATTTGACCAAGAAGGAGAGTGATGGAGTGCTGTAAATGGTCATGAAAATAAAGAAAACACATTGAATGAGGAGGTGTGTCCAAACTTTTGGCCTGTACTGTAGTTCACGCTTTTGTTTTTAGTCGACTAGATTACTGTAACGCACTTCTTTCGGAACTACCCAAAATTACGTCTTGCCTGAAGAAGGGGCCTGAGTTGTCTCAAAAGCTTGCATATTGTAATTTTTTTAGTTAGCCAATAAAAGGTGCCATTTTGCTTGACTTTGGAAGTACCCAAGAAAGACATCGATCAGTTGCAACTAGTGCAGAATGCAGCTGCCAGAATCTTAACAAGGAAAAGAATATTTGAGCACACCTCTCCATATTTGATGTCATTACATTGGTTACCCGTGCCATTCAGAATTTACTTTACTGTAAAATACTGCAAATGGTTTCCAAAACCTTAATTAATCTTGGTCCCTCCTATATTTTGGAATGCCTGTCACGCCACACTCCAAGTTGTAACTTTAGATCTTCAAATGAGTGTCTGCTAATAATTCCAAGAGCTAAACTTAAAAGAAGTACTGAGGCATCCTTCTGCTGTTGCACTTAAAATCTAGAATAGCTTACCGATAGAACGTTGCCAGGCTAACACAGTGGAACATTTTTAAAAAACTGCTAAAAGTCCATTATTTTAAAACAGTAATGGCGCACTGCACGATAACGTGCAGTGAATACACTTGGCCTGAGTATTCATAGTTTTTTCTCTGTATGATTAGCATTCGTTTGCTCAGAGGTTGATGTGCGTCCTGCTTCCTGAGCAGCTCTTCTTTTCCCCACCCTAGTGGCCCGCTTCTTTTCTTCTTTCATCTGCATCTTTTCGCATTAAATCTGATTAAGTCAGTGTTTGTGTTGCAATTACTTTGTACGTTTTTCACTTAAGCTGGCACTTAAGTCTTCAATCTGCCTCAAGAATGATTTAAGATATGAAGAGGTAGGGGAAGTGATGGCGAAGGTGGTAGGGATGAGAACAGTGCCTATACGCATGCGCCACACGGCCGCCACGCTGGTCGCTGCCAAGAATTGATTCTATAATAAAAAATAAAATAAAAATAAAAAAGAGGAATAACCTTGGAGGTCAATCATCACCCTGAAAGTGAATAGTAGACGTCACATAGTATATGTGTACCAAATTTCAGGTCAATAGTTCAAACGGTTTGCAAGGTACAGGTCATTTAAAATCCTGGACAGACAAACGGACAGCCACGGTAGTGTATTACATTAGAAGATGGCTTTGTCATAGTTACACTTTAGTGTATCCTTGTTAAGCTGTATACTGTATGTATTGAATTATCATTTTCATCAAGGCTCCGCAATCCATTCTAATCTCTACTATTCTCTGCTTTTTTTTGGTTTTCTGTGGTGGCGTTCTGTGCCACCACCACCTGATCAAGACAGCAAGCAGTCCATACACTGATGGATTGAAGGCAACACCCCAGATGTCCACATCACCATCATCAATAAATTCTTTCATATGAAGTCTAAACCCCTCCAGATTTTTTTTCCTCCAGCCCATCTGGATTTTTTTTTTCTGTTCTCCTGTCCATCTGACCTTACTTTATTCTTTGTTGCTTAGTATTGCTTAATCTTATTGTTGTTTCATATAAACTTTTCTTTTCTTCATCTTGTAAAGCACTTTGAGCTACATAATTTGCATCAAAATGTGCTATATAAATAAATGTTGTTGTTGTTGTTATATGTTTTTTTATTCCAAATAGAAATTTAGCTTTTAAACATGCTCAAAGAAGAAGAATAACTATTAAAGAAATATCTGCCGCTAAATACACACAAAAATTACAAAAAGAAACAAAAATGTGGAAATAAACATCAATCACTGAGTTTATCACTTTCAACTAATAAAAATATGTCCTTGTAGATGGCAAAACAATAAAGCAAACAACTGCTATCCTTTTATCACCTTTACATGCACTGCCCTTCTGTTTTCAGCATCAGTGACTCATCTATAACTATATGCACACCGTAGTTTTATTAATCATTGTATTGTTTTTGTTTGTTTTTAAATAATGTTAAGTTTTGTAGGAAACTCAAAAGCTGAATGTGTAGAAGTGTATTTCTTATTTATGTATATGTACTGGCCACTTACCAAGAGGGGATGTGATTTATAGCAGATTGCATTCCCTTCACTGCTGTCTAGAAACCTGGTGTGCAAATAAAAGCATAGTGTTTCTGAACAATTGGGATGATTTTTGGGAAAGGCTTGGATTTTTCAAAAGAGATGGTCTTCATCCTAACTGGAGGGGATCTTATGTATTATCCCAAAATATGGCAGCAAAACTGCCTGGCTGACTGGTTAAAGCACCATCCAGGCCGCAGTCATGTGATCTTAAATCACAGGTTGTTGTTATCCCACCTGTTACTATCCTGAAGCTGTTACCCATAATCCCTGTTGTGGGGCATCCAGTAAATTTAGTCTTGATGCAAACCTTAAGTTACTTGATAACCAAAAAGTAAGGTGTATAATTGGACCAAGGGATAAAACCAGACCCTCCACCGGGGTATCTGTAATAGAAATGTACTTCAAATTAATACAAAAAATAAATCACCAGTTCAGAAAGAAGCATGCAGTTTTAAATGCTACATATTGAACATTCACTCCCTTGGCAGTAAAGCTGTTTTGGTAAATTATATTATATTAAGTACAAAATCTGATCTGTGTCTTCTCACTGAAACCTGGCTTAGTAAATATGACACTGTTCCCCTAGCTGAAGTGTCACCAGATGGATACTCGTTCCTTCATAAGTCTAGAGATTCTGGTCGAGGGGGAGGCCTTGGAATAATTCATTGTAACAAAAAATTGTCTAAAAATTTAGGCAACTTTACATCCTTTGAGGCATTCATTTTAAATATTAAAATAGATTCCAACACAATTACAGTGCTAGTCTACAGACTACCAGGACTATATTCATTGTTCATGACTGAATTCAGCAACCTTTTATCTGATTTGGCTATAAATTATGATCACATAGTACTGATGGGGGATTTTATTGTACACGTTGATGTGGAAACTGACACTTTTAGCAAATGCTTTACTTAATTGTTAAATTCAGTAGGATTTTGTCAGATTGTCAAAGGTCCAACACATAATCATAACCACACATTAGATTTAATTATAACTTACAAAGTTGAAATTCAAAATTTAAATATTACTCCATTAAATGAAGTTATTTCAGATCATTACTTAATTACATTTGATTTAGTTCTGCCCTTGCCAAAGCACTCACAGTTTAAAACAAAGACAGTGCAACATCTAGATTGTAATTCTGCTTCAGAATTTATAGATACTTTGAATAAGTTGAGTGTAATTGTGGAAAACCATTTTTGATCAGTTAACATCAAATGTAAACGTGGAAAACAATTTAGATCAGTTAACATCACATTATAATGTAATGTGACCTTGAGAGATGCTCTGGACGCATTAGCTCCCCTTAAAACAAAAGTGATCAAAGCACATAGAAACTCCATCCATCCATCCATTATCCAACCCGCTGAATCCGAACAGGGTCACGGGGGTCTGCACATAGAAACTCTCCATGGTTTAATGAAAAAACTCAAAAGCAGATGGAGAACAACAAAGCTACATGCCTTTCAAAATGCATGGACAGAGAGTGTTAAAAAATATAAAAAAGCTCTCTTTAAAGCTCACTCAGAATGCTATTCTACAATAATAGATAGCAATAATAAAAATCCTCGGGTACTGTATAGAACAATTGCTAAATTAACAAATAGGAATTCAGATCTACAGTGCAAAATACCAACAGATATTAACAGTACAGACTTTATGAACTTCTTCAATGAGAAAATTAAAAATATAAGATCCCCTGGTCTCAGAATTAATCTGAATAAAAGTGTACTCTTTCCAGTGAATTCTCAAGCATATAATATTAGATTAGACACCCTACCTTTCACTATTGCAGAACAGTTTAAATACCTAGGAATAAACATCACAAGTACACATAAAGCTCTTTATCAACAAAATTTCGCCGTCTGCATGGAAAAAATTAAGCAAGACTTGCATAGATGATCAACCCTTCATCTCACTCTAGCTGAAAGAATTAACACTGTTAAGATGAATATTCTTCCTAAGCTCCTTTTTTTATTTCAAAACATTCCAATATACATCAATAAATCATTTTTTAAGCAATTAGATTCAACAATAGCTTCATTTATTTGGAACTCAAAACATCCACGCATCCAAAGAGCGACCCTACAAAGACAAAAGGCAGAAGGCGGCATGGCTCTACCTAACTTCCAGTTTTATTACTGGGCAGCAGATATACAAGCGATAAAAACCTGGACACAAATAGAAGAACATACACAGGCTTGGTCCGCAATAGAAGTAAAATCCTGCAGTACTTCTTTATATTCCCTACTCCGTGCCCCAATAAATGCAAGTTATCGGCAATATACTAATAACCCAATTGTGCTTCACTCACTTAGAATATGGAACCAATGTAGAAAGCATTTTAAGATGGAGAAGCTTTTATCTGTGGCACCTCTGCAAGAGAAGCACCTCTTTCAATCTTCGCGAACATATGCAGTTTTTAATATCTGGAAAAAAATTGGGATTAACTTGCTTAGAGATCTTTATATAGACAACGTCTTTGCATCCTATGAACAATTACATTCCAAATTTAACTTTCCAGCTACACATTTCTTATACTATCTTCAAATTAGGAACTTTGTTAAACAGAACCTTCCCGATTTTTCTCATCTTGCACCCTCATCCATGCTGGAAAAAATATTGCTCAATCTCAAGGACTCAGATACCATCTCTGCAATATATAAAATCATTTTACAGTCCCTCCCTTTCCAAGATCCAAGAGGACACTGGGAAAAAGATCTCTCAATTAATATATCAGAAAAGGAGTGGAAAGTAGCAATGCAGAGAATTCACTCGAGCTCCATATGCACAAAGCATACAATTATACAACTCAAAATTATATATCAAGCACATCTGTCTCATCTAAAACTCTCCAAAATGTTTCCAGGGCATGATCCAACCTGCGAACGCTGCAATCAAGTCCCACCCTCACTGGGACTGGGTCACATGTTCTGGGCCTGCACCAAATTAACATCATTCTGGACCAAAATTTTTAATTACCTTTCAGACAGCCTTGGTGTCACAATCCCTCCTAACCCATTAACAGCTGTGTTTGTGGTTCTTCCAGATGGGTTTAAAGTGGAGAAAGACAAACAAATTGTGATTGCATTCACTACACTTTTGGCACGCAGACGTATTCTGCTAAACTGGAAGAACCCAAACTCTCCTCTTTTAAGTCAGTGGGAAACCGATGTGTTATACAATTTGAAATAGGAAAAAATCAAATACTCAGTTAGAGGATCTGTACAGACTTTTTTCAAAACATGGCAGGATCTAATCAGTAATATTTTAAAATAAGCTCTTAAAGCACAGAGGAAGCAATTATTTCTGTATTTCTTTGTCTTCTGCATTCATCTCTATTAGCTTATCAAACTTATTAATTTAGGTATGTTTACAAGCCTTAAATTTTATACCGTTTGCCTTGCTCTCTCTCTCAGGGGTGGGGGTCGACTTGTTCATAACTCAGTTTTACTGTTTGTAAAAACTGATTGATTTGTATGGAATGATTGCAATAAAATTAATAAAACTTAAAAAAAAAATATATATAGATCTCAGCATCACGGTACAAACCATATACTAGCTTAGTAGACCCTGCCTCATATTGCATTCAGCACTTTAGTAATTTTAACCCTATAACTGAGCAGGAAGTCTTAACTTTAATTTCTAAAATGAAACCCACTACTTGTTCCCTAGATCCAGTGCCAACAAAACTAGTAAAAAGTGCAATGGATGTTCTTGCAGCGCCTATTCTAAACATTATCAGTACTTCATTCAGACCTATACCCACATATACTAAATAATTATAGGCCTATTTCAAATTTACCCTTTCTCTCTAAAATACTAGAAAAAGTAGTCGCCAATCAGCTTCAGTCACACCTTACGCATTACAATTTATTAGATTAATTCCAGTTTGGTTTCCGCACTGGTCATAGTACAGAAACGGCACAAATACGGGTTGTAAACAACATTCTGATATCCTCTGATGAAGGAAACTCCACTTTAATTATGTTGTTAGACTTAAGTGCAGCATTTGACACCATTGACACCATTCTATGTTACTGCACAGGCTATAAAATTATGTTGGGCTTACAGGCATTGTGCTCGCTTGGTTTAGTTCTTATTTATCAAATCGATTCCAATATGTACAGAAATGTGCTGACAGTACTCCATCATTATACACAGAAGTGAGATATGGTGTCCCGCAGGGCTCAGTACTGGCACCTTTACTGTTTTCACTTTACATGCTTCCACTGGGATATATCATTAGGAAACATAATGTTAATTTTCACTCGTATGCAGATAACACCCAGTTATACCTTTCATTTAGATCAGATGAAGTTTCTCCGATGTTGTCTTTAATTAGTTGTGTTAGTGAATTAAAGGAGTGGATGGATGAGAACTACTTGTCTTTAAAAACAGATAAAACAGAGATGTTAACTGTTGAAGGGAATGACGCTGATCACAACAATATTTTGCCATCATTTAACTCAGTTGGAATCACCATTAATTTTACTGAATCAGCCCGCAATCTAGGAGTTATCTTTGACTCTAGCATGTCATATTAAAAAGTTGTCCAAATCATGTTTCTTCCATCTTAAAAATGTTGAGAAATGAAGACACTTTCTAAATAAACAGGATTCTGAGAAATTAATTCATGTATTTATTTCTAGTAGGATTGACTACTGCAATGCAGTGTTCACTGGATGTTGAAACTATTCTTTATACAGCCTCCAGTTAATCCAAAATGTTGCTGCAAGAATTATTACAAGAACAAGAAAGCATGAACATATAACTCCTTTTCTTAAATTCTCACATTGGCTCCCGGTTAATTTTAGGGCAGATTACAAAATCCTCCTTTTAACATATAAAGCAATAAATGGCCAAGGTCCAGCTTACTTATTTGAACTTATCATGACTTACAAACTAGAGCGCACATTAAGATCTCAAGATGCCGGTCTGCTTATGATTCCAAGGATTAATAAAATAACAGTGGGAGGTTGAGCTTTTAGTTACAGGGCCCCTAAACTGTGGAATGGTCTGCCTGCTACTATAAGAGATGCCCCTTTAGTCTCAGCTTTTAAATCCCAGCTGAAGACTCACTACTTCAGTTTAGCATATCCTGACTAGAGCTGCTGATTAACTGTACCAACTGCATCTCTGTTGTTAGTCATTAGCACTAAAACATAAGTAACATGATAGTTATAATTTGTTACTAACCCTCACTTATTCTGTTTCTCTTCTTGGTACTCAAATGTGGCACTCTGTGCCACGGCCCACCTGCCAAGTTGTTTTGCTTTTCTAAGGTAAGGTCATCCCTGATGGAGGATCGCAGGAATCATGGGGTAGAGGTGTCCTTTCATCGGATTGGCTGGCCAAGCAATGTTTCAGCTGTGGAATGGCCAAATCAGGGAGGCAGCTTGATGGCTGAGGTCTCCAGGACTCTAAACAAATCCAAATCATATTATGTGATATCATCTACTTTCAAATTTTGGTCCGTACTTGTAAAATTTTTATTTTTATGCTATATTGAGTATTTGTTCGGATTTGTGTATTGTATTGTATTGACCCCCTTCTTTTTGACACCCACTGCATGCCCAACCTACCTGGAAAGGGGTCTCTTTTTGAACTGCCTTTCCTAAGGTTTCTTCCATTTTTTCCCTACAAGGGTTTTTTGGGAGTTTTTCCTTGTCTTCTTAGAGAGTTAATCGTGAATATTTTAGCTAACTAGGCTCTAGTGAAGAAAATTAACTTGTAGGGTGTCATAACTGAGGTCAGATTACAAAACATTTAGGAAAAATAATTCTATCTACTTTGCTATACATATTCTCTGCCCTAAGCAGTATGAAAATTCATGGTTTCATGGCCCACTATGAAACACACACAATAAGCAGCCCAGGGCTACAACTCCACACAACCAAAGGTCTAAAGGATGAGTCTGAAACATTGAAATAACTATTAGGGGTACCTTTGAGGTCAAAATGGACCACAAAGAGCCCAGAGCCCAGAGTAGACTTTGTACAAAAGCGCATGTGTTGATATAAAATGTTCTTAAACTGAATGGAATGATATGTTAAATCACTCTCATAAGTGAACCTGACAAATTAAAGACTTTATAGTAAAGCATCACGGAAACATTCTGAACACTTCTCATATGCAGATGTAACAGTAAATTTCTTAAAATATATAGTTTTTAACAGTGCAAGAATTATGGGAAGTATGCCTAATTAACATAAGAATAGCATCGTTCATGACATGTACAAAGCCAAGTGTCTGAGAGCTGCATTGGCCACACATTGACAAATAACCCTGTTATCAGTAAATTCTAGGCAATCTGTCAATGGTCAATTGATTAGGCTCCAGCTACAGCTGTCTTTCAGATCACATACATTTTTTTCAGTTTGCTGCATCAACTAAAAAATTCTGTGGAAGGTCCCACATTAATTTTACTGTCTTGCAAGATCCTTAATCTTCATTGGGAAGCCCACACTAGTGGAAAGAGTATTCGAGATAGCTAACTTAAATCTAAAATTCGCTGTAGGTTCACACTAGGTTGCACAGATTTGTAGAGTCTTTATCTTTACAACAGAGTGGATTGTTGGACACCTATGCACCTGTAACAATATTAAAATATCATTTCTCATATACAAATTGCACTGCAATGTTGCCCAACCAGAAAACATCTGGCAAAACATTTAAAACCACCAACATGTTTCCTAACTGATGCAAAAGTTCAGAGACTGCAGGTATCCCGGCTAAAAACAAAACTGTAAAGAAGCAAGCAATAGAGCTGAAGACAGCAGAGTGGGTGCCATGGATATCAAGCTGAAGCCATTATGTAAATATGAGGCATGCAAACTAGCATTCCTTAGTAAGTAAATGCCAGGCAGAAGTGATAGGAGAATTGTTCTGCTGACTTTTTCAAAACTTGCAGTTTTTGTGATTAGAAAAATCAAAGTTAACAAGTAATACAGAAAAAAAATAATTGAGCATATGTGGTGTTGTACTATAGTTAGTCCTAAGGCTAGAAGGAAAACTAAAGCTGGTTGATCTTTAAGTGGGTTAGCATTTGAGGGACAGATTAGGGAAAAAAAATTCAAGATGCTGTAGGATATTCATGTTCATATTTCTTTCTAAAGCATGAGAATGAGAACTGAGAATCATCATTATAAATCAAAATGAGGGACAGTCAACAGGCAGACTAAAGTAGACCTGTGATTTCTTGCAGGAATGTATAGAGAGGCCTACTGCTGCAGATAATAATGACCAGGCCACTATAGGGACTAGATGGTCAAGACTAACATTTGTATTTAAACCCTAAATGCAATCAAAGACCCACAGAAAGAAAGAATTGAAGTACCGTGAATGAACAAAGCATACAAGTAAGAACAGGAGAACACTGCAGCAGACAAGCCAAGAAAGAACAAGAAGCTGAACAATGAGTTGAGTGGCCAAGAAATGGTTGATTCTGAAAGTACAAGAGGGATTACCAAGATTCCTGACTGTACCCAATACTGAGAGGGTTACATCATTAAGGATAATGCTTTGGATGTAAAGTAAAGAGCAAATGCAAAATAGTGGATTCAGAATGATTAAGTTTAAAATGATTTCCTTTTTTTGAAGATGAGATGACAGTCTAGTAGTTAGAGACCTAGGCTGAAACCTACAGGTAAAAAGAAGAAAATGAAAGCACAATCTATACATCATTGACTTAGAATATATTGACTCTGTTTCTAAATTACAATTTCACATTTATAATTTTTGCAATTCTAGACAAACAGAAAAGCTGTTATTCTTTTCCATGTGTTACACTAGTTGCTAGTGGCACTCTAACATAATCTAGCAACTGTGGTGCATCAGTTTAAGCTGTGGTCCTATTTAAGAATGAGGAGCTATCACTGTCTTTTACCTGAACATTAAATCAATCAAGGAAACATTTTAACTCTTCATAGACATAATCAAAATTAAAGGATTTCTAGTTTAGTTTATACTTCAGTTGTCTCTGACTATGCCATTAGTTTTGCTCTATGACAAAGTTCATTAATTATTTAATTTAATTAAGTTTCCACAATCTGTGTTTGGACTTAAACTCAGGGTCCCTAGACTTCTGCCCCTCAAATGATTCTCTCAGTGAATACTCAATCTTTAATAAACAGATCTTTCATCATGGTCAGCTAATCCATCATTCAGCTCCTAACATATGTCAGATAGATTCTCCTTGAATGACTATATTTGTAAAGATTTAGACATCATCATCTACCAATATGCATTGATATTGTAAACTGACTAAGGTGAAAGAACATGAAGCATCCAAAATATTTATAATGGAGAAGGGTATAAGCAAGAACAATGTCATTTCAAATAATTAAAGCAGCCTTTTAACCACAAATTAACTGATTTTCTGTAAATGTTTCAGTAATTACTTAAAAAAACTCTTCATAATTGCAGGAGGGTAAATAACCAAATTCCTGTGGCTATGTATTTTTATTATTTAAGTATTTACATATACTCTGCCCTGATAAGTTAGCAGTTGGCCATAATGTAAATAGCAGCTGGATGCAAATACTACAAAATATTTTTGCTGAATAACTAACCATGGCTTAATATTTAATTATACTACATTGTTAAGCACAGGATACAAGAAAATGTTTTGGAGAATTAAAACATTTTCTCAAAAGCACAAACTACTGAAGAGAATTACATAATAGACTGAGAGTTTTCAGTACTGTATAAGTTGCTGAGAAGAAGTCAAGATCTATCTTTTATTGTCAAAGCTTACACATTAAATATTAAAAATCAATTGCATATGCATGTGTTTTTATGGTCTATATATTATATATCCACATGATGCTTAAGTTAACATCTCAAAATACAGTCAGGATCCAATGCTTGGTGGAGGTGAAGAGGATGAGTGAGTGTACTATGATTTAGTGGTTTTGCTGACCACAAGATGGCAGAAGCAATAAAGGAGAAAATTACTTTTGGTACAGATTGATTATGGTGATATCTGGGGTGCCCTGGGGGAGCTAACTGTAGGTGGTGAAAACATAAATATGCTTGTCAGAGATAGTGCTGATGGTTATGAAAGTGTCCGTGGAGGCTTTGGTTTTGGTACCAAGAATGTTGAGTTGAGAATATTTTGGAGTTTGGTGGTGCAATAAAAATTGTTGTGTGCAATACTATTTTTAAAAGGAAGAAAACAATTAGGGGACATATGTTTTTCTGGTGGAAGAGTTCAGTCTTTATTGCACGTCATGTTAATTTCCACTGGTGACCTTGAATCAATGATTACAGTAATCCTTAAGTGGAAAGAATTCTGCTGGATCTATTTAATCAATGCCTTTGAGTATTTTGAAGACTTTGATTGGGTCTCCATGCACCCCAACCTCACTCACTGTTTGTGGCTAAACAGATTGAATTCTCTGAGTGTGTCAGAGTGTGACATGTCCTTAAGTCCTAGAAAGTGCCAGGCTGATCTCCCCTAAACAACTTCAAATGCTACAGTGTCTCTTTTGTAGCGTGGTGACCAGAACTGCACAAAATACTCCAGATACAGTCCCACTAGTGTATTATATAGTCTAGATATAATGTCCTACAAATTATATTAATTATTTTTTGCAATATAACCAAACATTTTATTTGTCTCTTTACTTACTTTGTCAAATTGCTTAGAGGATGAAAACATTGTCTCAACATAAATGCCTAAATCCTTTGTAGAGGTTTCTTCCTGTGGTGCAGTGCTTCCCATCTTGCATTTATAATTGACGTTTATTTTCCCATGGTAGCACTTTGCAGTTTTTTAATTAAACCCAGCTCTGAAGCTTGTCCAGGTCTTTTTGAATTATTTTTGCTGCCTCCGCAGTATCTGCCATTGTTTCAATTTTAGTGTCATTTGTGAATTTTTCCACTCCACTGATGACTTCACTCCAAGTGGAGCATTCTCCTCTTATCTGTATTCTTTGTCTACTGTCGGCTAACCAGCTTGAGAGCCAGTTTTGTAGGTTACTTCTGCTACCCTCAGAGTGGCAGAAGACAAAGACACATGGTGACAGGAGTATGGATGATGATGATGACAATTACCCAAATTGCCTGTCTACAAAGATGTAAGAATCCTGAAATGATTCTGGGGTTCTCAAAACTTTCTAGAATATTGTTTCCTCTTCCATAAAACCATCCATCTACTACCTAACCCTACTTATGAAATGCAGGCCAAAATTCTCTACTTTAACAGATTACAGCCTAGCGAGTAAAAAGCTAGACTACTGTATGAGGTTGTGCATTAAATCCCAACAGCTACAGTAGCCCTCCCCTACCAATATAAATTTATCACTTAATCTAACCATATTTTTAGTGCAAAAATTATGTTTCTCTATTTGTTGCTTTCTAAATAAAAAAAGTGCTTCCAGAACATCAGGACCTGAAACTTTTTCTTTTAGCAAATTCAAAGGATCACTAAGAAGAACCAGATGAATTTTGCAGAAGGCGCTTTTAAAATATCTATAAGTTATGTAGAGTATTGTCAACATGTTGCATTTCTAAAGTAACAGCCGATATTTATAAGCAGAGAAAAAAAAAACCCTGGGCATCAGGTAAGGTTAATTTCCAACAGTGATCTTTGGGTCATGAACTCAAGGTCAATTGCACAATCAGTCTTTATTTTACACAGCACTCAGCACACCATTACAATGTACATTACATTTCAAACAAGTGTACAACTTAAAGTGGTAAGATAAAGTACAGTTCAAGATCTTACAGTAATACTGCACTGTACATATGACATTTCCATAAACAAGACAAGGTTTGTAGTTCTAACAAAAGACTCAATTTATCTTAGTTTTACAACAGTGTTCATTTAACAGAAAATCTTAGTAACTCTGTTTAATATGCTCTTAGTCTTAGTGTTTTAATTTAATAATCTTTTGTGTTCAACTGCGTGTCTCACTTCTCACTAAAATAAAAGAAGTAATGATCATTAACAATATGATGCTGTGCTCTCACTATCCTATTTAAAGAAATAAACCACAAAATTGTGTACAATAAAAGTACACATCCATCCATCTACCTAACCTGTTTGTCGCAGACATTAGAGTCTATCCTAGTAAGCATTGGGGGAAACACAGGAACAATCCCTGAGCTGGGCAAACACTCACTAGGGAAAATTTAACAATACCAGTTCACCTAACATATATGTCTTTGAACTGGGAGGAAACCAGAACTTGAAGGAAACCCATGTGAACATGGGGAGAACATTCAGACTCCTCAAAGCAACCACCAGGGACGTGAACCCCAGTCTCCATGTTGCAAGGCAGAAGTGTTACCACATTGACCACCATCCTGCCCAAAAATACACTTATTCTTAGTTATAATATACCTCCTACAGAAAATGGACAAATATAAAAGGCATTAATGTATATTACATAATAAGGTAATAATACAACATTCCCAAACTCAATGCACCCACTCCATTCATTAATTAATCCACTCAATGTAAATGCAGGATAAAAGTATAAAAAACAAGATATTTTCTAAATAATACATAATTAAAATTGTTTATGCTATATTTGGTAAAATCAAAATGCAATGAGAGACTAAAAAAAGGAAAATGTGTATTCTATAAATAGCAATGCATGCAGGCACACTGATTTAAAATCAATGTTTCCCTTTTTTGGGGTGAGGAAAACAAACTTCATCAAGGCCAATTTTGAGCAGCTATAATTTGACATTAAGCTCCAAATTACATAGAAATGTCTACATATTTCTGATTACGTACATGAAACATTTCTAAATTTCTTGGATTTTAGCATCTTTACTGTAGACAGAAACAAAAGTCACTTTTCCTGGACTAAATCTACTGGTTTCTTTCTGCCCTATCACTTGAATTAGTTCCTCCTGCCCCTAGTGGGACATTGGACAGAAAGAGAAGACCATTGAGTCGATATTATCACAGTGTGCAGGTTAAGACCTAACATATGTAAAACTTAACATTTTAAAATTTGATGATGTAATTACTTTGAACATTTTCTTTTGCTTTCTCTTTATTTAACATTAATAATATTTATAATTTAGTATACTAAACTACATGGAAGTACATTTTTGCACTGAATGGCTGATTTGATTATTTTTTGGCATTAAGATCTACTGTGTATTTACAGTTAGGTCCATAAATATTTGGACAGAGACAACTTTTTTTTCTAATTTTGGTTCTGTACATTACCACAATGAATTTTAAATGAAACAACTCAGATGCAGTTGAAGTGCAGACTTTCAGCTTTAATTCAGTGGGTTGAACAAAATGATTACATAAAAATGTGAGGCAACTAAAGCATTTTTTTAACACAATCCCTTCATTTCAGGGGCTCAAAAGTAATTGGACAAATTAAATAGCTGGAAATAAAATGTTCATTTCTAATACTTGGTTGAAAACCCTTTGACAGCCTAAAGTCTTGAACTCATGGACATCACCAGATGCTGGGTTTCTTCCTTTTTAATGCTCTGCCAGGCCTTTACTGTAGCAGCTTTCAGTTGCTGTTTGTTTGTGGGCCTTTCTGTCTGAAGTTTAGTCTTCAACAAGTGAAATGCATGCTCAATTGGGTTAAGATCAGGTGACTGACTTGGCCATTAAAGAACATTCCACTTCTTTGCTTTAATAAACTCCTGGGTTGCTTTGGCTGTATGTTTTGGGTCATTGTCCATCTGTATCATGAAACACCGGCCAATCAATTTGACTGCATTTAGCTGGATTTGAGCAGACAGTATGTCTCTGAACACCTCAGAATTCATTCGGCTGCTTCTGTCCTGTGTCACATCATCAATAAACACTAGCCTCCCAGTGCCACTGGCAGCCATGCACGCCCAAGCCATCACACTGCCTCCACCGTGTTTTACAGATGATGTGGTATGCCTTGGATAATGAGCTATTCCACGCCTTCTCCATACTTTTTTCTTGCCATCATTCTGGTAGAGTTTGATCTTGGTTTCATCTGTCCAAAGAATGTTTTTCCAGAACTGTGCTGGCTTTTTTAGATGTTCTTTAGCAAAGTCCAATCTAGCCTTTCTATTCTTGAGGCTTATGAGTGGCTTGCACCTTGCAGTGCACCCTCTGTATTTACTTTCATGCAGTCTTCTCTTTATGGTAGACCTGGATATCGATATTCCTACCCCTTGAAGACTGTTGTTCAATTGGTTGGCTGTTGTGAAGGGGTTTCTCTTCACCATGGAAATGATTCTGCGATTATTCACCACTGTTGTCTTCCGTGGACGTCCAGGTCTTTTTACATTGCCGAGTTCACCAGTGCTTGCTTTCTTTCTCAGGATGTACCAAACTGTAGATTTTGCCACTCATAATATTGTAGCAATTTCTCGGATGGGTTTTTTCTGTTTTCGCAGCTTAAGGATGGCTTCTTTCACCTGCATGGAGAGCTCCTTTGACCGCATGTTGTCTGTTCACAGCAAAATCTTCCACATGCAAGCACCACACCTCAGATCAACTCCAGGCCTTTTATCTGCTTAATTGATAATGACATAACAACGGACTTGCCCACACCTGCCAATGAAATAGCCTCTCAGTCAATTGTCCAATTACTTTTGAGCCCCTGATATGAAGGCATTGCTTTAGTTCCCTCACATTTTTATGCAATCTTTTTGTTCAACCCACTGAATTAAAGCTGAAAGTCTGCATCTGAGTTGTTTCATTTCAAATTCATTGTGGCAATGTATAGAACCAAAATTAGAAAAAAGTTGTCTCTGTCCAAATATTTATGGACCTAACTGTATATTTTAGAAGATGATCTATAAATTAGTGCTTATTAATTGCTTGTCAGATATTAACTTCAATGGCATTTTAAAAGGTTCTATAATTGTACAAAAATTTTGAAAAGTTCCTCATAATGTTTCAGTCAGAAGAATTTTTTGGCAGGCACATCCTTTTTCATGTCAAGTATAGAAGCTACTCATCAACTAACAATCACTGAGTCATGAAAAGAAACCACAAGCGACCCTTATGTTTTTGTAAATCACTGTTTCATCAAGCATACCAACTCATTTCTCTTACTCTGTCAGCCACCTGCAGCTTTCACAAAACTTCTCATCAGCTGCACTGCATCCAGTAGTGCACTCTTGTCGCGGTTACAACTGGCCAGATGGCTGTTGTCACCTTCTAAAATACATTTCCAGGAAAGATAAGGATAAACAAATGACTAAGCAGTTCAAAATTTCTCCTTTTCTTTTCTTTGTTCTCTGAAATGGTTACAGAGCTACTTTTAACAGAAACCCACAGAATAACAAAGAGTAGTTTATTGCAAAAAATGAGAATGCATCATTAAGACAACACATTTTGACAACTTTTTAATTACTAATGAATTAAATGTGCTTTTAAAGTGAAAAGAAAACTATTAAGCTGGCAGAAGGTTCTCATTATTTAATCAGGATACACATGAGTAAAATGTATAACTAAAAAATATTTCATGAAAATTCAAGGAGCATACTTTTAGCCTTTTAACACTGTTCTTGATAAAAGTTGGATACCTGTTGAGTTGTAAGAATCTCATATCTCTTCTGTTAAATTCTGATTCAAAAGTGCATCCATATATTTATCCATCTATCAATTTACTGAATCTGCTTAATAGTACTTCCATCCATCCATTATCCAACTCGCTATATCCTAACAATAGGGTCACGGAGGTCTGCTGGAGCCAATCCCAGCCAACACAGGGCACAAGGCAGGAAACAAACCCTGGGCAGGGCGCCAGCCCACCGCAGTTAAAAGAACTTGTATCATGGAAAGCTGGATTTATTTTCAGCAGCACTGAAGCAGAAGCCATACATAAATAGGGCAACAACATTCACTCTCATGTCCACATACAGTTCAATAGGGCATATTTAGAGTTACTGTTCAGCCTAACACTTGTATTCCTGGGATGTGGGTAGAAGACTGAAGTATGCTAACACAGGAGAATCTGTAAAGCTACACAAACATTGATTTGAATCCACCTTCAGAAAGACTGTACCACCATGCCACCTTATTTAAAATGTTAATATTGTCATGTTATCATTCTCTTTAAGTCAAGGCTAAATTTATTTTTAATTTTTCCTTCACCATCTATAGTGCTTCAGTTTTCAAAGCAATGACAAAGAAGCTGTTATTTAGTATGAGATTCTCTTTAGTGTACACTGGTTCTAAATGATAAAATTATTCTTAATTAAAATTTATTAGCAGATAAAATGAGTTTGTTTATGTAGAAGTGAAAGACACAATGCAAGAACGGAGACCACAGGGTAAATGTACAGTACAAAAAAATAAAGAAGTAAATGAGAGCCTGCTGCTCCCCCGGCCAAGTGGTACAATCAGGTCCAGGGGTGAGGAAGCTGTATCTGGCTCATGGCACAGGTATAAATGCTCTGCAGGGTACTCATAAAAGTATTTAATATTCTAGACCTCGTGAGGTGCTTTTAATAAGATGATGCTGCAAAGGCTGTAGTAAGCGTAGTAAGTTGTCATATGATGTCATGCAAAAAAGTAATTAAATTAACTAAGCTTTTACCATACAAGTAGGGACAGTTTCTAGAGTCGTGTGTATGTGTTTAGCTGCTTGCTTGTCTTTTTCTTTCATGTGCATTTTTAAAAAAGATGAGTTTGCTCATAATGATTAGTAATTGATTTCATTAGTGGGGCATGTCACTTTGGCTTAGTGCACAATTCAATATACATAGCACCTTTAAAAATGTTACTTAAGGAGGTCAAAATGACAAGGTAGTGGATCAAACAAAATGGATTATTAGTGTACTATAGCCCGTGTGTTTAGTAAGATGAAGAGTAAAATATATTTACAGACAGCAAAATCCTAAATCTGCCTTCTGGCAAGTTATATGTGTTTCAAAGACTTCATCGCCAATTTGGCAGATAGTTATTGTTTCCCAGGTGAACTAATTTCAATTGGGATATAGCACTGTTAATTTATCTTTCTTCCACTCTTCAGACTTTACAATAATATGAGTCAGTTGCAACAGGCAAAACCTGTTAGTTTTCCCAGTTTTAAGGAACAGTGCTCAGACAGAAATTTGGACTTCACCATATTTGCAGCTCAGGTTGCTGCCCCTTACCATGAATTTGAGTTTCACTTTCAGAACTTTACTTTGAAGTGGATATTTCAATGTTTTCATCTTGCTTTGCTGTAAATGTTGCAAATCTGGCAAAAGTCTTGCGGCTCAAATTAATTGTACTCCAGGGCAACAGGACATCTTAAAAATAACTTTACAAAGGTTTCCTTCCTTGATTTCTACAGACAGAAAATTCTTTAAGATTCACTTCCAAAGCTTTGCAAACCTAGTGTGCACATGACATCAGTATGTGACATCAATGTCAGCTGGTCTGCTCACAAATGAAAATTACTAAATGTAAGTATAGAATTAACAGATATAGGTCTTTGCCATCAATTAATTGTTGTGGCATCTGGCATCTATCTCTATATCTATCAATTTTCCTCCAAACTGAGAGTTCTCCCTAGTTTCCTCTAATCTCTGCACTTAGTGACACTCTACCATTAATGTGTAAAAACAACTTTAAACTCCTTCCAGGGCTATATTCCAGTACAGCCCCAGCGTCAGGGACAGCCGTAAAACTGGTCCAGAGCACCCAGGCAAATCATGCTCTAGGGTAGAACTTGCTCTGGTGTCTTTACATTGTTAGGCCTTCTATAGCCTTTAAGAGGCCTGGTCTCCAAGGGAGTTCCCAAATTGTCTGATGTGTTAGTTGGACAGACAGTTCCCACAGTTCCTTTCTCTTCTCGGAATCTGCTATCTCTAGCAGACACCTCTGATGTTTCCTCCATCATCTCACTATTTTTTCAAAAAGGGTCAGAAAGGCAAATGCAGATGCTGAAGCACTCACTCTTCTGCACAAACTGTAATTTTTTTTATCACTTTCTCTCTCTCTCTCTCTGATGCCTCTTCCTTAATGCCCTTCTAAGGCATTTACCACAAATACCGGGCATTTTCTGCATATCAGAACAGGGGGAGGCAGGGTGTGCTGACTGTCTTTCTCTGATCCTTGCAGACCATTCCCAGAAAATCCCACCAGATTCTGGCATTTTTGACTACACTTGATATGACTAAGGGGCACTGGCAAATTCTTTTAACAGCGTCCGCTAAGGTTAGGACTGCGTTTAGCACCCCTAACTGACATTGGCATGTATTGTGTCATTCCATTAGGGTTACAAGGTGCTCCAGCGACTTTCCAAAATCTGGTGGACAGAGTGCTCTGACCCCATACTGCGTATAGTGCTGCCTGTCTAGACGACATTGTCATCTATTCCAGCACATGGAAGGATCACATACAGTAGGTGAAAGCGGTATTGCTTCGAATCAGTCCTAAGAAGTGTTTCTTTGGATTGAAAGAGGCTAAATATTTAGGCTACCTAGTGAGTCAGTGTACAGTCAAACCACAATGTTCAAAGGTAGAAGCCATTCTGAAATGGCAGGTCCAAGCATTTCTCGGATTAGCCGGGTACCACCGCTGGTTCGTACCTCGGTTTTCGGAGAGAGTGACGCCCTTGACTGATTTGACAAAGAAGAGGGCTTCCAACAATGTGGGATGGACGGATAAGACGGACTTCTAAATGCACTCAATCAGTCCATCAACTGCTCCTTGTAGAACTTTTTGTACTTATAAGTACAATTACCTCACTGTAAACTTGCACTACAGTTATAATATTGCACAATATTGCGTATGATATCATTTTTAAGATGAAATGCAGCAAAATATGTTTATTATATTATACAGATAAAAGCACTGTGTGCTTCACTGGGACTGGTGTGAAGGATAGAATAATTAAACATGTACTACAAAGATTTTTTAATGTTCCTTAAAAGTTTTGTAGAATCGGCGTTATAAGTTTACAGATGGCTTAACGTCTATTACAGAGCTGATTGTGTGGCGATCGGTTACTTGGAGAAAGAAAAGAAAGAACAGGAATTGGAGGTTAGTACGTTTGAAAGAGACAGTACTGCAGGGGCGGCCTTAGGCATGTGCAAACTGTGTACCTGCAAATCCCAGGGGCCGCCACGGCAATATATATTGAATATAAAACAGAAAGAGAAAATAACAACACAGCTAAAAACTCAGCGGCAAATTTCGGCAAAAGTTAAACACTTATGTCATGAGCATGAGGTGGCTATGCAGTGTCTGCAACGGACGTGGCCATCTGCCATGCATAACATACCATATTGACATTAGCGGTCGAAGGGGCCAACGATTCTTTCTCTTCCCAGGGCCGCCACGAGCCAAGAGCCGCCTTTGAGTACTGCTGCAATAAATTATTTCATCGAAGGTCGCACACAATCACTGTGCCACCGTGTTCCCATGTTTAATAACGTGCTTTAACTCCTATCATCATGAAAATGATATCACGTATACATCTCAGTATTTTAGTTATTCAGATAACTGTAATATCATGAATGTAATGGATTCTGTGTCCTGTCGGAGAAAGAGAAAGTCGGTTTAAGAAGCACATAGTGATTCACACACAGAGCACATAGAAGAACACATACAAAACAAAGCATTTAACGTGCTACATCAATTACGATGTGATTTGAGAAACTGGTTAATTAAACAATTTTAAGATGAAGTTTATGATGTTCTACTTTAATGACAAAATAAACTACGTGATTGAAAGTGGAAATTTCAAGATTGAAGTTGACATATCGTGCTTTTTCCCCACTGTGTGCCTTTTTTTTCTCTGTACCCTAATAAGCTTTCATATGACACTCAGAAGGTGGGCTATGACTCGATTTTTCACGGTGACTTTGATATCTGACAACTTCTTTTTTATTTCGGGCACTGTGCGACTTCGTGAACTTGAGCTTTCGAGTTTCTCTGACACGCTATGTCAGTCGATTAACTTCCTTTAGTTGTTTATACCACTGATTAAACAAACAAATAGTACGTTTTTCCTTGCCTCCACTTGGTATTCACTGAAATTCTTGAATTTTCCATCTTGCTTTTCCCACTGTCTTTTCACAGAACACTGAGCTTAAGGGCTATTTATATTGATTTGCATATTCAAAGAGGCATAATTCTGGGAGGAGATGGGGCGGGACAGCAGGCGCATGCACGTGCGTTACTTTTCACGCTGACCAGGATTTATGTAGCGAAAGAACGCAGAAGTTAGCAAACACACAGATTTATGTATCTGGATTTTTCTGTGCGAAAGCACATTTCAGCTTTTGTGCTTATGTCACATTATAGTGTGAGTTCTATGCATGGCATTATGCACGAGGCCCCAGGTATGTGGCGGTGAAAAGAGAGGCCCTGGTGATTAAGTGGGCAATTACACAGTTGATGTACTACCTCCTGGGTCATGAGTTCACTCTGGTGACAGACCATGCACCTCTACAGTGGATGGCCCTCCACAAGGAGTCGAATCCGCTGGTCACTAGGTGGTTTCTTGATCTTCAACCATACAAGTTTTCGCTTGTTCATTGTAAGGGCTGTCTCCATGCCAAAGCAGATGCTCTCTCTCGAATAAATGACCTCTCAATGCAGGACGCCTGACCTAATGGGTCTGGGCTGAGGGGTTGGACCTTGTCACACACATATGAATAGGAGACAGCTAAAGGGCTTGAGTAGTGATAATACCATATCAGACCAGGGGGTGGCAGGGTGTGCTGACTGTCTTTCTCAGTTCCTTGCAGACCATTCCCAGGAAATCCCACCAGGTTCTGGCACCTTGGATGACATCACTTCTAGGTCTGCGACCTTGGATAATGCCACTTCCAGTTCTGGTAATTTGGATGATGTCACTTCCGGTTCCACCCACAATGATGTCACTTCCTTTCCGGTCCTTTAAAACCACCATCTTACCTCCAGTCTGGCAGTTCTATTTTGTACTCAGTGAAAATCTGTGTTCAATTATTTTCAAACTTTTGGAGCCAGGATATAATATACGGGTGGCTGCCCCAAACCTTTATAATGTCTGGAAAGTATTTCTTGCCACAATGGACTGTCTAAGTAAAAGTGCTCTTATTAATTTAAAATATAATCTAATGAATTTCAAGAACTACTTGGGTTTGTTAGACATGAGTCAGGACTTTGAATCTGCAGTTAAGTGTCTCTGCCAAATTTTCTGTTACTTTTGCAATGCTTTGATTGCTGCCAAATTTAAGATGAACAGCAGCAGATGCTGTTAGGAGAGTTCACGCCACATCCTGGCAGTGATCAGAAGTGGGGAGAAAGACCCATAAACAAGGACCACCGAAGCTAAAAAGATGTTCATCATGAGCTACATAAGTCTATGAAATGGTGAGAAGACTGGCATTAGAGAATCTTAAGTGCCTGTATTATAATATGAGGCAAGCTACAATGACAACTACCCTGGGATGATGTTGGTATTTAGATGTTTACTCTGGTTATGCATCTCAGGTACTTCCATCTTGTTGTTTTTCACTGTGATAAACTTAACTTTAAATTAAGGACAAGATAAGTGTCAAAATATCTATCTATCTATCTATCTATCTATCTATCTATCTATCTATCTATCTATCTATCTATCTATCTA
>JANRMT010027041.1:107963963-108011516 GCA_026402145.1 Polypterus bichir lapradei
TATCTATCTATCTATCTATCTATCTATCTATCTATCTATCTATCTATTCATTGATACTCTCTAAATATCCTGTTTTTCATTTTGCATTCATTTTATGTGGTTGTTTTGCTTAATACTAATACCATTTGCAGTCATGTGTTTGTTGGCAAAAAACCATGCCTCATCATATTTATAAATCACTTATCGATTTTAGTGTTGTGGGGGGATAAGGTTCATCCCTGAGGCAATAAGTAAAAGGCAGGAACCTGAATAGTTACATGTAACTGAACAGTTACATTTTTAATTTACACTGTGTGCAACCATAATAGGGTTAATATTAAACTAAAAAAGCATTTGCACATGCACAAATGCTATGTATTTATCACTAAATAATGTTTCTGGACAGTAAACTCCAAATTCTTTGATTGGTGTTCACTTTCAAAATTTTAAGCTCAAATCATATGTCAATATGAAATGAATTTTCCATAATGTTTGCTACCATAGTGTATCTTCTGAGTGTTTGTACTCAAGATATGTACAGAGGATGCCACAGTGCATAACTCAAATGAAACAGCATACAATAGGTGCATATTACGTAAGCTGCATTGTGCTTAGGGTGGCTTCCTCTAAGATTCTTAATTGTGCTGAAGTGATTTTAATATTGTGAATATTCCCAAACTTCTTCTCTGTATAGAGGAAGGTGTTCTGGTAATGTATGTTAAAAAACACAAATAATTGTATATTAAAATGTTCAATACAAAACAAACCAGTTATTGGACAAAAAAATAATGCTGATATTGCGATGGTTACTTTAAGGCTTCATTCAGTCATTACTAGGTCATATCAACTTTCTGTATGAAGTATCTTTACCCAGAATCACCAGAAACAAACCCTATTATTTACAAAATGAGTCATGTAGGTTGGCTGAAAAGTTTCTAAAAAAAACATTGGTGTCTGTCCTTAAACAACCTTTAGGTTCCCATAAACATTTTATAAAAAAATACAATATAGATACTGTAAATGTGTAATACAGAAAGAGAAGTAATTAAAAACGTGTCATAAATAGACAGTTGTGGGTTACAGTGGGGGTCTTCAGTTTTGCAGTTTTAAAAAATGTGTCCAAGCAGTCTCTGAAGAAGGTTGACTCCTTTAATTTTCTTTTCTCTGTCTTTGCTGTAACTTTTCCTCAGTTTGATTCTGTGCTGCATGACCCTTGCCTGAACATGACCCAGTCAGTATTCCAAATTCCTGCTACTTGACCACATTTTTAATTCCTGCAACTCTCCATTTCACAATATCAAATTTACTTATCAAAATGTTGTTTAAGTGCTCTCCTTATTGTGTTTTCATGCTCAGTAAAAGGAATAGTCCACAAAAGTAAAAAATCGGCAATGTAATTTATAATGTTAGTAGTTTTTTGTTAATTTGTACTACAATACCCACCTTTTTGACATGGGTAGATGCCATTTGTTGTCAGCATGAATTTAAAGAGTAATTCTCCATTGAAATTGATTTCAATACTGTAAGCATACTGTATACAAATCTCTTTTACAAAAATATAGGTTCATTACACCAGAAAATACCAAGGGCCCCATTCATAAAGCGATGATACCTTTATTTCCACAAATATTTGGGAATTTGCCAGTATGGAAATACTGCAATTGTATTGTGCAGCTAAATTCAGATCCTCTCCTGAACTGGCAAATAAAAATATATGCAAATGATAATTAATCCAAAATGATTCTGCTACTATAATAAAGGAGTTTTACTGCAGAGCAGCTAAAATAATATTAGGCCTATCATTTGTAAACTACACTCAAATAAAATTTAAAGTGGACAGAAATGTAAGCAAAAAAGTACAAAACAAAAGAAATCATTAATTAAAATACATACTGCTTGATTTCAGAAAAATATAATGAAATACATGCAGCACTGCCAAACCAGCAATATTGTGTTACACATTTTAACGCTGCTACTCACACGATTTTCCTATCCAGTGATCTGATGGCATGACAGCAGAAATGCGCAATGCTTACAATCAGAAAAGTGCTTACTATTTATTTAGATTAACTGCCTTACATCTTTTAGACCCCAATATGATTTCCAGTTGGGATTCCAACCATGTGAAGTTTACATATTCTCCTAATTATTCTAGAACTATTGATCATTCCTAATTCACAACCTTCACTCAACATGTTGTAAGTATTGATATGTGCCTTTCTGTGTAGTGCAATAGACTGGTTTACCACCCACAGCTAAATTCTGCCTACACTGAAAAAAATGGGTTAAAAATTAACCCTATTAAATATATTAGGCTACGAAAGTTTATTGTTTTGTTAAACATGCAAATTAAAAAAAAAATACACCAATATGTCACAACATTAAATCCACTGACAGAAGATGTAAAAACCATTGATTATCTCATTTCAATGGCACCTGTTAAGGAGTGAGATGTATTAGGCAGCAAGTGAAGAGCAATTTCTTGAAGGTGATGAGTTGAAAGCAGAATAATGGGAAAGCATAAGGATCTGAGCAACTTTGACAAGGGCCAAATTGTGATGACTAGACAACTAGGTCAGAGTATCTTCTTGGTTTTGTGGTGTGTTCCCAGTATGCATTGGTTAGTGCCTACTATAAATGATTCAAGGAGGTAAAACCAGTGAACTGGTGATTGGGCCATGGGTACCCAAGTCTCACTGATATACCTGTGGAGCAAAGACTAGTCCATCTGGTCCAATCCCACAGAAGAACTACTGTAGCACAAATTGCTGAAAAACCTAATGCTGGTCCTCAGGAAAAGGTGTTAGAACACTCGGCACATTGTAGCTAGCTACGTATGGGACTGCATAGCCACAGACTAGAGTGCCCATGGTGACACCCTGTTGACTGTCAAAAATGCCTATAATAGACACATGATCATCATAACTGGACCATGGAGCCAAAACAAATGTGGCCTGGTCTGATGAATCACATGTTGTTTTAGGTCATGTGGATGACTGGGTGCGTGTGCATTGCTTACCTAGGAAAATGATGACAACAGGATGCAGTGTGGGAAAAAGGCAAGCCGGTCAAGGCAGTATGATGTTCTGGGCAATGCTCTGCTAAGTAACATTAGGTCCTAGCCTTCATGCAAATGTTACTTTGATACATACCACATATCTAAAGATTGTTGCAGACCACATACACTCCTTCATGGCAACGGTATTTCCTGAAGGCAGTGGCCTCTTTCATAAGTATAATGTACCCTGCCACCCTGCAAAAATAGTTCAAGAATAGCTGGAGGAACGAGACAAGGATTTCAAGGTGTTCACTTTGCCTCCAAAATGGAAAAGCAAGTCAGATCCATGGAGGCCCCTCCTCGCATCTTACGGGATTTAAAGGATCTGCTGCTAATGACTTGGCACCAGATAGCATGGTACAGCTTCATAGGTCTTGTGGATCCATGTCTTGATAGGTCAGAGGTGTTTTGGTACTACTTGGAGAACCTCAACAATATCAAGCAGGTGGTTTTGGTGTGGGTAATTGGTGTATATCTGTTTTAGTATATGCAATTAATGTACAGTCATAATGAAAAGTCTGATAGTGTTTGCAATAGGAAAAAATTATATTATTATAGTTGGAAATGTGTTTCTTCTTACTGTGAAGGGGTACCTGGTTCGCAGGAGGTTGCTAGGCATATAAACAACACCATGATAGCAAAGGCCAGTTTCAAGGAATGGAAAGGGTCACAGCATGGGAGGTTCTACACAATGTAGGAATAGAGGAGCAGGTCGGGGGCAGAACACCCTATTAGGTACTGTATACTGGGGGCTCCAGTGGCACCAGCATGAGAGAGGGAGAGAGAAAGAGTGGAAGGGTAGAGGAAAAAGCAAAAGGTTATAAGGACCTTCTGGCTGCTCAAGGGCTCATGGTTCCAGGTGAATATTTTGAGACAAAACTGCTCCACCAATTTAACAGGCAGCATGGGTGTTGTAGATGAGATTTAGCCCCTAGAGGATTCAGTAAAGTAGCTACAGAAAACATAGGGGTGTAGGGACATTATACTGATTGTGGGGTTTGGTTACAAATGATCGAAGGATTGGTTGGAAGCTTTACAATTAAAGTAGCTTTGAGTTTAAACACAAGGAGAAAATTTTGGAGCGTAGTTCCAACTGGCAGGAAGAAAGGGCAATAGATGCGAAAGACAATGAAAATGAGTAAAAGGGTGCATGTTTGTACACTTTGAACCTGGGTGAGCAGTTGGACACTCAATTAGTTAGACGGTGATTCAACAGCTACAGGCAAAGGTTGCAGTCTGATGCTAGATAAGTCAGGCATGTTTTGGTATAATCTTTAAAGTCCAATTGATGGGTAAGGATAAAGAAATATTTTTATTGAAATACAACACTGCTTTACTGTTATGTCCAGTTTTATTCTGAAATGCTTTAGCAGATGTAAACGGATCATTTAGCCACTAAACTAAGAAAAACTGTACAGTGTGATCTTGTTGACCATACAACCTAATCATAGTTCATTGTCAACTTTAAAAAGTATTGTTTGAAAAAGATTTGAGATTTGACCTTGCTAGAATTAAGTGGAAAACACACAGCCAAAAGAACTAAACATAACTCTTTGTAGTAGCTGTTAAAATAGCAACAGATCGATTGTAGATAAAGATAAAGCACCTTTTCTTCAGATTTACATGTTAATATTTTCATATTTGTGCAAATCATAAATGAAATATCACAAAGTCTGCATTTCAACTTAAATTAGCATTGAATGTAAAAAAGTAAATGACTTAAGTTTGTGTTCGAGTGTTTAAACCACTATTAATTTTGTATTATACTACCACCTAGTGGCACATGATATTTGAAATTATTTAAACATTTGCTTTTTTATTTTTGTCATGTTATATAAAATGTTATAATAAACATTTTTGTTATTAAGAATTTGTTTTTATTAAGTATTCTTTATTAACTGCATTATTATTATTATTATTATTATTATTATTATTATTATTATTAATTTTTTATCCTTTCATTTTCTGAGCCTATTTGTTCTACTAGAGCTCCAGGAAGAGCAAAAATCAAAAATGCAGAGAGGAGGAGACAGGAGAGGTTGGAAGCATGCACTAATACAGTGCGGTGCCAAACCCACCACACGATTAACCACCTCAGGATACTAACAGAAACAGTAGTTAAGTATAAATTAACAATAATAATAATAATAATAATAATAATAATAATAATGACTGAACATTTAGAGGTGTCTATCAATAACTGTAACCATCTTATGAAATTGCTTCTTTCATTAATGAGTAGCGGCTACATCCTAATCTAGCACCAATGGTTGAAAAGAAACTATTACTATTTTTAAACTATTACAATTATAATTACAGCATTAATATTATTATTGTTACATTAGTATCAGTAGTAGCAATAGTATTGTCAACATGTATGTTTTTGATCTATCAGTGCAGAAATGGATAATATTTGTTTATTATTTGTATATTATATAATGAATGACTGATTTGGGGTGGCATAGTGTGCAATGGTTGTCTCGTAACAAGGAGAACAAGGTTAATGCTCCAGATGCTCTCTGTGTGGAGCTTGCATATTTCCCCATTTCCATATGGGTTTCCAGAAATGGTGAACTGGCAGTGCTAAATTGGTCCTAGAAACTGTGTGTGTGTGTGTGTGTGTGTATTCATCCTGCAATGGGTTGGCACTCTATCCAAGTGTTGTTCCTGCCTTGTGCCCAATGACTGCTGGGAAAGGCTTCATCTTGTCCACAACCCTGCCCTGGAAAAGCAGGTTGGGAAAATGGATGAATGGAATGGATAATTGATATGAATATGTAAAATTGAGGTTGTTTTGGTATAAAGATAAAACAATTTATTAAATACTATTTAACTCATCTTACAATGTGTTATAAATGTAAATCATACTTTACAGAATCCTTATTGCTGAGCAGTTTTCCATTATATTTGATGCTTTTTTGTTACAATTTAAATGTGAAAGTTTTTGTTATTGTTTATAATGTCTGAAAATAACTTGTATTAAATGTTTTGAAAATTAAAATCCTGTAGTAATTGAACATTTAAAATATGTTGTAGCACTAACTACATTTTACTATTCACAAGAAAGGTAAAATTTAATGAAACTTTAAAAAAAATCAAATATGTGTTATTTGTATTTATATACTACATAAATGTGTGGTGGAGACTTAAGTGAGAATTTAAATACACTGTTTAATTCTTAGTGATATGATGCAAATAAGTTAAACAATTCAACAAGAAAGCAGTCACAATGGTGTATATGAGTCATTTAGATCAGAAGTTATATTTATGAATATGATCAAGGAATTACAGACACAGAGCTGAATTTTCAGTAGAACTAACATCAAGTCAGAAAAAATAAATTGTTTCCAATTTAATCTCAAAGCCATTTCTATTTGAAGATGTATGTATTGCTGCTTTGGGCTGGCGCCCTGCCCAGGGTTTGTTTCCTGCCTTGCACCCTGTGTTGGCTGGGATTGGCTCCAGCAGATCCCCATGACCCTGTAGTTAGGATATAGTGGGTTGGATAATGGATGGATGGATGTATTTATTGTAACAATATTTTTATTTGAGTTCATAGCATTTTTTTCTGATTTTCTATTTAACTCCAAATGTTATGTTTAATGATGAGAGAGCATGCTCGGCCGAACATGTGTTCGGCTCGAGCATCGCTATGCTCGGAGCATGGCGCTACTCGAACAAGCACCACATGTGCTCATGCACCATGCTCGAGTCTCCGCCCCGCACGTTTCACGGGTTGGAGACAGCCAATCAAGGGGCAGGTAAGTACTGCCCTCACTGTAATGCAGGCACTCCCATATCATGTTTTAGAGCGTCAGCTCACCTGCAGGCACTGGCATATAATGTTTTAGAGCGTCATTTTTCCTGTAAAATTGATTTTTTTGGGGGGTTTTGGGCGTGTTTTTGTCAGTCTGTAAAAGTGGCGCACAACTCGGACAAACTGGTTCCCAGCAGCGACTTGGGAGTCCAAGATGCATCCAGACATCGTCCCCATGCTGTTCCCGGTCCATTTGGGTGGTGTTTCTGTCACTTTCTGACCTTTTCCAATGGACCAGGCACCCTCCCCTCTTCAGAGCAGGGGGTGCCTGGTTGTCTCCCATTGACTTACATTATACTCGGGTGCTCGCTAGAGCACACGAACATCGCGATGTGTTCGGACCGAACACCCGAACACTTTGGTGCTCGCTCATCACTAGTTATGATTTAATAAGTGATTGTACATAGAATGTACCATAAATAATTCCCTATTTCCAAGAGGATCAACAAATTTCATATTTTTAGAAAAAAGCAGTACTTCAGAATTTATAAATATGCGTTTGAATAACAGCCACAGATGTATTTGATAGATAGATAGATAGATAGATAGATAGATAGATAGATAGATAGATAGATAGATAGATACTTTATTGATCCCAAGGTTGAAATTCACATACTGTATGAAATCACAAGTCAAATCAAGAGAGGCAGCAGCTTGTTTATATTACACATTTTAACCCTGTTAATAATAATGCATGGCTTAATATATAGATCAAACAGTTTTGCTACTGAAATGTTCTGCAAACATTTTACAGATCTCAGCATTATATATTATTTTCATTTATTGTATTTCTATCATTTCACTGCCATTAATCAGACACATATGATAAAAGCAAGCAAAAACAACTAATTTCTTTTCTGGTTATTTTTAAGAAAATGGTGTGCCCTGGAAATGAATTATGGTCACATTCTAGTATGCCCATACACAAATAAAGAGTGCATATAAGGATAAAACTGTAGCATCAAGGATGGCTTGCAGCCTCGTGTTCTGCTACTTGGTTTAATGCTAGCTAAGGAGGGACCAGCCAAAATACATGGTGGTAGTCCATGGATCCCATGGATTAGTAAATTAACAACCTGGCTACAACTAGAAAGAGACCTGGCTACCCTGAAATTTTAAGTTGGTAGAATTGAAGCCAGGTTTGAAATTTTGGGGGGTAAATTGTAGCAAGCTACAGGATAAATACTGCTTGTGACCGTATTCTTTGCAAGTTAAACTTAAAGGTTCAAAGAATAAGAAAAAAGTGGGTAATTACGGAGAAATGCTAGCAATTTGGTAAAATGACATTATCATCAGAGAATAAGCACTTTGTTGCAGAGAATTGACTAAAGGTAAAATTCTGGTATGTGATATTAATAATAATTTTGATCCAAGTACAGCAATGATTCTGGCACAGTAAGCTGAACTGAGATACTCACCAAAGAAACACAGAATTTGATAAAGCTGTAAAGGTAGCTAAGGAAGACCGATTCTTATGCAAAATACAGGGGATTAAAAGCTTGCTAAAATTAAGGTAAATATGATTTTTAAAAGTATTTAGTAAAAACTTTCAAAGCAACTTACAGGATAAAGTCAAAATGTGAGACATTTAAAAGTGTTGCTAAGCTTTTAGTAAACCATTCCTGAACAGAATACTGTAGAGAAAAGAAAGAAAAAATAAATTAAGAAACTGTTGTAGTCATCTTTTTAAATTTGGTATCATTAATATGCTTAATACTAATGAAGCAATTACTGAAAAAGAAAAATCATATTGTTTACACAAAAATAGAGAAATAAGATGTTTAAATATAAAGTCCTGTACAGACAAAGTTTCATTAGAAAAAGGGACCAGAGCCTTGAACAATCATGAGATTCAGGAAAAAGTTTATGCAAATAAGCAAACAGGCTCTGAATGTTGCCATATGATGCCATACTTAACACTTTCCCAATCTTTCATGTACAGTATGAAAAAAGCTTTACATATTTTGATATAAAAGGAAGTGGACTTAAAAAATATTATCAATAACACATCAGTGATAACAAAATTAATTGTAGAAGTGAAGAAATACATATGTTAATGTTTGTATTCATTTTAAATGTTAAATGATTATTTTTATGTAAAAGCTTTGTTGATATGGTAATGTAGTTTAACTTTAGTGCTCTGTGATAATGCATTTATATTCATGGATTATTGGGTCAGTTGTCAGTAATCATGGGCAAAGGGACTACATCAGGGAATCCATGCACTACATGAAAATAATTCTGATGTATAAAAATGATCTATAAAATACAATGCAGTCGCAAGTATAAATTATAAGAGATTAAAAACAGAAACTGTGCTTTTGATACATCTTAAAGAAAAGTAAGAGATTTTTTTATTTGAGAGAGGTAATTTACTGTTTAAAAAAATTAAGAGATTTTGTTTGGGAGAAATAAATGCATACACCCATGGGTTTATTCAAATTGTTAGCACAGAGAAAAATAAAACATGTAACACCCTTTTATGGTAAGAAATATTTGCCGGGTAATCAATGTAATGTATGTACAGTATTTTGTTTAATGTATAGATATCAATACTGAAGAAAATGTTCCAATTATCTGTTTACAATGCAAATACTTACACCATTAGTTTATCTATTTCACTCCATTGGAGTGGTCATCCATAGTATCTGATGTGAAACTGGGAACTGAGGGTGTAGGATTTCCATCCATGTTGTGTATTATATTATATACATATGACAAATGTTCCATATGAAGCATTGTTTTATGTTATATATTTGCTGAGCCCTTTAACTGTTAATTTATTAGTTATTAATTAAAAATTTGCCACTCAATCCAGTGGTGTTTCAAGCCTATCCAGCCCAGTGGTGTTTTATCAGAAAAGAAACTGAGGTCTTCTATGGAGATTTTAAGTGAATGTGTCATTTACTGCAGTTGACTACATATAGATGATGATATAGCTGGTAACTGACCCTGGGTGGGAAAGTTGCAGTATAAAGATAGTAGTAACCAAAACAAACTTCATGGAACATGAAAGAGTTGTGCAGACAGCAGTGGAAAGAGGAAAAGTGTTTATGGACTTGGAGTTTGAAATGCCTATTGAGATGGACAATGAGACAACTGTTGTTGGGTGCAAAGACTTGCATAGTTGACAGAATGTGAAGTGTTCCTCTGCTGTTTAAAAAATCACTATGTGTGTTTATCTTCAGTGCATCCCATCCCTCTGAAACTGCAATCAGACAGTTCAGCTCGTTTGACATATCTTTTGCCATGTCACTTAATGAACAATCTCTTTTGGAAAAATCTACTGTGTAAAGGCATAAGAAATGACACAAGTAAAGAAAAAAATCTATGTACAAACCACTGGGTTGGACAAGGAATGTATAGAGAATTGTTAAAATGGAGGATCAAGGGTAAGAGAGTGCTGATTGTCCAGATCCTATTGGGAAACAAAGAAGAAGAGAAAATGTCTGGGTTTTTCACAATCTGGACATTATCTAATTAATATAATATTAGGAGATAGACACTGAGGGGATCATCTAAACAGTTCACAAACCAGAACCTGGAACCTGAATTTTAAAATATGTTTTTTGATATTGTGATTTATGAGACTAATTATGTCTAGCATACAAGCATGCAACTGAATCCAAGACCCTAAGTGACTAGAACAGATGCATGGCTCACAGATAGTCAAAAGAATGTACTATACTGGGATCTTAGAACAGCACAGTCAATATATATCATTTTCAAATAACTTAATAGGTAGTTACCTTTGGTAACATATGGGTATTTAAGGGTTGTCAAGGTGCCTCTATCCAGAAGCCCTCAGCACAGATGTGATGTCAGATTTGTACCAAAACCCATGCCTCCTGCACTCTACCAAAAGATGGGACCATAATCACCAAAGACCCCCACTGAAGAACTAAATGATTATTGCACTGTTCTCTTTGGTTGTTGTTCTATGTATAAAGGATATACTGCAATGTACTGTGTGTTAGGAGTGAAAGCTGCATTTTAAAGCAAGTTAATTATATCCTTTCTTTTGTAGCATACTTCATTTTTCTTAATATTTTCACTGTGGTTACGGAAGGGATATAAATACAGATTCAAACTATAAGCTCCATTTCTAAAAAGAAAACATTCCCAGGGAGTATGCTGCCCCTGCTGGACACAAACTGCCATTTCCGACATTTAAAAAAATACCTAAAAAATATATATATGTAACCTGGGCTTACAGGTAATGAAAACCCAAAATTCAGTATCTCAGAAAATTACAATATTACATAAGACCAATAAAAAAAATGTCTTTTAATACAGAAATGTTGGCCTACTTAAAAGTATGTCCATGTACACACTCAATACTTGGTCTTGGGCTCCTTTTGCATGAATTAATGCAGCAATGCGGCGTGGCATGGAGGTGATCAGTCTGTGGCACTGCTGAGGTGTTATGGAAGCACAGGATGCTTTGATAGTGGCCTTCAGCTCAATTCATTCTCTATGGGGTTTAGGTCAGGTGAATTTGTTGGACAATCAAGCACAGTGATACAATGGTCATTAAACCAGGTATTGGTACTTTTGGCAGTGTGGGCAGGTGTGAAGTCCTGCGGTAAAATGAAATCAGAATCTCCATAAAGCTTATCAGCAGAGGGAAGCATGAAGTGCTCTAACATTTCCTGGTAGACAGCTGCACTGACTTTGGACTTGATAAAACAGTACGATGACCAACACCAGTAGATGACACGGCTCCCCAAATAATCACTGACTGTGGAAACTTCACGTTGGACCTGAAGCAACTTGGATTCTGTGCCTCTCTACTCTTCCTCCAGACTCTGGGATCTTGATTTCCAAATGAAATGCAAAATTTACTTTCATCTGAAAAGAGGACTTTGGACCAGTGAGCAACAGTCCAGTCCGTTTTCTCTTTAGCCCAGGTAAGATGCTTCTGGCATTGTCTCTGGTTCAGAAGTGGCTTCACACAAGGAATGTGACAGTTGTAGCCCATGTCCCAGATACGTCTCTGTGTGGTGGCTGTTGAAGCACTGACTCTAGCTGCAGTCCACTCCTTGTGAATCTCCACCAAATTCTTGAATGAGCTGTGCTTCACAATCCTCTCAAGGCTGCGGTTATCCCTGTTGCTTGTGCACCTTTTTCTGCCACATTTTTATCCTTCCACTCAACTTTCCATTAATATGTTTGGATATAGCACTCTGTGAACAGCCAGCTTCTTTAGCAATGACCTTTTGTGGCTTACCCTCCTTGTGTGGTCTACTGAACCAGACTGAGAGACCATTTAAAGGCTCAGGACACCTTTGCAGGTGTTTTGGGTTAATTAGCTGAGTGGAGTGTGACACGATGAGTCTACAATATTGAATTTTTTCACAATATGATAATTTTCTGAGATACTGAATTTTGCATTTTCATTAGCTATAAGCCATAATCAGCAAAATGAAAAGAAATAAATGCTTGAAATATATCACTCTGTGTGTAATGAATCTATATAAGTTTCAGTTTTTGAATTAAATTAACTTTCGATGATATTCTAATTTATTTAGATGCACCTCTTTGTTTAAGTACAAATACGGCAGACGTCTTAGCAACGTAATCTTATCTTTAAAATACAATTATGGCTAATTCTACAAGATGTCAGTTTAAGTACTGTAATGTGAAAAAGTTTCATCATGTGATGATGTTGCCCTCTCGTGTTCCGGTGTAGGCATTGCTGTGAACCTGTCCTCTCCCCCAGTCCTTCTATCACAGGGGCATCCCGGCCAGGCAAGGGCCCCAGCCATCCGCCACAATAGATATATAGATAGATGTTCACTGGGGATGGGGTTAATTTCCCTCCAAACACAATAGTTTGCTTCACTCACTTTCAACTTAATTTATGATTTAACGGCCACTGATTGTTGAATAACATTTTGTTACATTTAATACACATCTTCTGCACATAGGGAATAACCTGTATATTGAGTCTTTCCTGTGCAGATATTTCATTGATTTTCAATGAGAACACAAAATAACGATTATAGAGGCCAAGGTCAAAATAGGGACAGGTAAGATGACAACAATCTGGTATAATCTTCTTCCAATGAGCTTCAATGACTCATTGAGTTTCTCTGTTTGATCAGTTACTGACTTGTTTACAGGCCAATATGCATTACAAATTAAAAATTAACTTGCAGAGAAATACTGTGAGATAGTTTTAGACTACCAAGCAATAAAACATGTACTGTAATTAACTAGGTGCACAATGAAAATAAAAAAAATGACTAGAACAGAAAAAGAAATTTTAAAACTATTATGGGAAGAACAGTACATAAACCATTGCAAGCTGACATTTCAACTGTATCAAATGCAAAGGTGCCGCCTATTAACAATAAAGTCCCTAGCTATTATTTATCAGGTCTGAAAAATTCAGGAAACATTTTCTGTGGTATGCTCATGGCAGGAGCTGGTTAAACACTTTGAAATAAATACCCTATCTGAAATATCACTATCCACTCCCAGAACTTAAGATGAAATTTGTGAATGACCCCTTCTTTAAAAAAATCCAGCACTGTATGTTCTGTAATTGTAAATGGCTGCGTTGTCATTATCTGGATGCAGCTACCTATATACTCTACATTGTAATCTGATACCTTGAGATTTTGCATTTTCAATGAAAAATGTGCTGTTAAGTCTGTAATATTCCAGTTGACAGCTGGTAAAATTCAGCTCATTTTGCAAAAATGGTGTTTTTTTTTTGCTTAGCCGGGACACTAGGTCCACTTTTCTTTCAACTACACTGTACACTTTTTGAGTATGTGTGAGTAATTAAAAGTTTAGCACTACATATATTGAAGCATTACTATGCAACAACAGCAAAATTAAACTGGCCAGTCTTGGAAATTTTTGACTGTACCTTTTATTGGGACAATCTTAAGACAAGTGATAAATATTCTGGCTGTATACTTCCTAAAATATTTTTAAAATGTAGTATCCAGAAAACAATATAAACACCAACAGGAAAGACATAAACCATAGGATATGAATTTCAGACACTTCAGAATTTCACATTTTGCAAGGAAATATTAAAGAGCAACTATAAAGTAAAAAAATGAATACTGCAAATTGTAGAAGACCGTAACACCACAAGATGGCAGTAAATGAGTTTGCAGTGTAAGGGAATCCTTGCCTACAACATAAGAAAAAAATCTTGCCTGTTAGCTCAGGTAAGTTTGAAACATTGTTGCAGTTATTATTACATCACAATTAATTTAATATTGTTTTTTTATCAGTATTCTGCTGCCGGAGTATGTGAATTTCCCCTTGGGATTAATAAAGTATCTATCTATCTATCTGTCTATCTATCTATCTATCTATAAAGTGAGATTTATACCAAATGAAAGAAGCATAAAAGAGTTTCATTGTACTTTGTACAAAAAACAATCAATTTTTAAATACATACAGAGACCACGCAAAACTCATACAGACCCTGTCATTCTGAGGCCTGGAAGACAGCTTTGTGCTACCTGCAGATGATGGCTGGGGGACAAATGTGCAGAGACAGACAGCATTTGCTGACTATATCACCTATTACCTTGTTTGGAGCACCTATTACCTGTACTTCACATGACAAATTACTAGTTCAGTTTGCATGTTTAGTAGAAAAATGCCAACTGAGATTGTGCTCCTCATCTGTAGCCACTGACAAGGAGTCAGGAAAAAGAGTAGTATACAGGTTGCCTCTGACCCTGCAGTGAGGGGCAGTGTGTGTCATCACCTGGTGGAAGCATAGTGAAAGGATATACGAGTAAGTGATCATAAGTGTGCCTTTTTTAGTTACTATTGCCCAGTTATCTAAAGAACAGAGATAGCAATTCACATTAGGGCATCAACATTCAGTGTCAATAGCAGTACTTATTGATGACTTTCCATGGTGAATCCATGCCTCTGGCCCTGAAAGATGCCATAGAAAACGACTAGCAGCAGAGAAAAATCCACAGTCTGCTTTTAAAATGGCTGAATGTCACAACAATGTTTTTTTCTGCCTTTTTCCTTCTTAGAACAACAGAGATATGTTTGCAATATATGTGCAATCTGAAGATGTGGATCAATACTATGTAACATTTTTGGCTTAAAAAACGAAAGTATTCAGTACGTTTTAAGGCTTTTTCATTCACCTATGGATCCGTGTTAGTCTCATTGTATGCTGCAAGAACAAACAAGGGAATTTTTGCAAATTTATAAAAAAAAATGCTTTACTGTAGAATTCAGTTCTATGTGCAAATTAATGTATACCATGACTGTGAAGAAATAACTGACTTGAAAAATACCAAACTTATCCTTTAGTACACATTTCAATGCAACCACTTCCTATTCTTTTTAAATCAGCAACAGCTTAAAATCTAACATTTACTAGATAATTTAGATAAAATGGTCACATGTACTGTTAAATAAGACATAACTTGAAAGAATGTCTTTAATGATAATTACTTCAGTAATAATTCTGAAATTTGTGAAGCCTTTGAAAGAGCAGATCAAAATACTTGTGATTTAATACTGAAGATGTTTATGAATCAACTATGAAAACATGCATAATGTGCAAAACTATGTAATTGCATTTTTCCATAGATATCCTTCTCATTTAAGCATGCAATTGCAACATGAAGTCATCTCATAAAAGCTTTCAAATTAAAAAGAAGTGTTTATGATGCATCAAAGAACAAGTGGTTAGAACTCATTGATTCAGGAGTCTGGAACTTGAAGATACGTTTGACTGAATGACCTGTTCGTTACAAAAGTTTCTATATCTTAAGCTCTGAGATTCCTGGAAAAATATTTTGCTCAAAAGTACAAATAGGGAAAAAGTAAGGCAAGAGAGGACAATGAATCAAAAATTTTGACGAGGGGCTACCATTCACCTCTACACAGCTTGTCAATTCTTCTTCACCTAACAAATGTTACTCAATTAACTTGGTGTATCCCCAATGTGCCAAATTTACACTAATACGCTAAATTACATGGTAGTTTGTGTCATAATGTTGCAGTTTCCTTCATAAAGAATTATCTTCTAACATATATTAGAAACTTACCATTAGCCATCTTGTATCTGTATCCCTTAGTTCTGTTTGAATAACCGATTTAAATGTCAAGTTAGAACTCATCCACTTACTCCTCTCTTAAACACTTCTATCACATCAGATTATTTTCTTCATAGCTCATATCTAGCACTCTGAAATAAGTCTAGTAACTCTTTTCTCTTTTTCTTTCTTAACATTATCTGGTAGTTGAGTCACTGGGACAGCCGCCCAATACAGATAATAATTTCAATGCACATCTTTTGGTAATATTAAAAAGGAAAGTTTACAGGGGAATATTATGGTTATCGGGGCCTTTAACTACCTGAATATTGACTGAGATAACCTAGCAAACAGCGGAGCACAAGGAGTTTTTAGAAGTAATCAGTGACAGTTTTTTATATATTATGTTAAAGCACTAACATGGGGTGAAGCCTGTCTGGATTTAGTATTTTGTAATAATCAGGATAAATCTGAGAGTGTGGAGGTGATTGAACCACTAGAGTCAAGTTATCATAATATAAAATTGTTCTCAGTGTTTTGGAAGAGTGCCTATGCTATTACTAAAACTGTTACATTTAAGTTCGATAGAGCAAATTTTGAGCAGATGTGGCAAAGTGTAAGAAGGATAGACTGAGATAAGCTTTTATATGTGGAGACAGCTGAGGAGCAGTGGAATATGTTTAAAATTATTTTACATATAATGCAGGACAGGTACATACATAAATTTAGAATTAGTAGGAATTTAAAAAAAATTCTACAGTGGGTTAATAAAGACTTGAAAAAGAAGTTGAAATGGTAAAACGGTCATATGAGACGTATAAGACTAATAACTCCAAAGTGAATCATAGGGCATATGAGAACAATGGGGGCAACCATTAAAAATTATATTTGGAAGACAGTTAAACAGAAAAACAGCAGTAAAATAGAACAGTATTTTAGTAGTCAAAGAACAGTCAAGGAGGAGGTGAAGTGCATCAGGAATAGTAAAGGTGAATAAAAAAGGCAGACAGGGAAATAGCAGATGCTCTAAACTCACATTTTTCCGAGGTCTTCACATGTGAGGAAGTGGATAATCTCCCAGCAGCAAAAAGGACTACTAATGACGTACCAAGTGATTTGGAAATTGTAAAGGGAGAAGTACTACTCAGGTTAAATAGGCTGAAATCAAATAAATCACCAGGACCAGATAATATTTATCCTCAAGTTCTTAAGGAGGTAAGCAAGTACATATATAAACACTTGACACATATTTTTATGAAGTCTCTGTGCACTGGGGAAATTCTGAAGGACTGGAAAATGGCAAATATTATCATACTATAATATATTAATATTAAGAGGAGACATGATTGAAGTGTTTAAAATTATAAAGTGAATTAGTACAGTGGATTGAGACTGTTATTTTAAAATGAGTTCAACAGAACACTGGTACACAGCTGGAAATTTGTTAAGGGTAAATTTCAACAAGCATTAGGAAGTTTTTCTTTACACAGTGAACCACTGACACGTGGAATATGTTACCAAGTACTGTGGTAGACAGTAGGACTTTAGGAACTTTCAAAACTAGACTTGATTTTATTTTATAAGAATTAAGTGGATAGGAATGGTGAGCTTTGTTGGGCTGAATGGCCTGTCCTCGTCTAGACTGTTCTATTGTTGTAAAATCCAACAGAGTGATTCTGTGACTAACCAGATTTGTAACTGTTATGAACAGTTTTTTTAAATGAAAATATCCTGAATTATTTTGGAATTCACAAATTCAACAGTACATATATAATAATGTTTGAATTTTAATTTTAGTGTTAGTTTTAAGCAGTATTTTTTAATTACTGGAGAGAAAATGTCACAGAATAAATTTAAAATGTGCACCTGCTAAGGTAAATCAGATACTCCATGATTATATTATTCTTTGTAAACCGCTAAGATTATAAAATTCCCCTATTTGTTATAACATTTGGGGATACCCATCTGTGTCATATAATAAGGTTCAAGCCCTGCAGTGTTTGTTGAAATTTAAGAATGCCAGTACTAGTTTACTTAAATGATGGGTAACTACTTGATGTGTACTCCAATATTTTAGAGTTACTGTGATATTTATATATTTTACATTAAATTACAGAATAAGGTACAATATTGTTTACTTAAATAATAATATTTAAAAGGGATTTCTGTTTTTCCATGGTATCTAAAAAGTTATCGAGTATTGTAAAACATCACTGGTATTAGTATTGAATACAAACATTTGTGATAAGCCTACTAGCAAGATCGAACTGTTTGGGCCTTTAAGGTATGAAGTAACTATTCACATTGAGAACACTCAAATAGGGTGACCTTGTTAATTTTCCCTGGAGCTTCGGACACAATTTATTACAAGGCCTGCACCCTCCCCAACAATAAAGTTGTAGTTTTACTGTTCTTATTTATATTATGAATTTTTACTTTTCTTTTCCTATTATCATCATAGTGCAATTTATTACGAATCCCAAGCAATGAACTGGGGATTCATGTATAAAAACTTGCTTAGATTTTATACTAACATATTGCTTACAATTCAAAGCCAAAAACAGTGTACATGTACATAATTTTCCCCACTCGCTGTCACCTCCCACCAGTAATCATGTATGGCTTAAAAACTCCTTATTTAAATATTAGTTGGAGTTAATTCAGTTGTGCTTAAATACATGCAAAGTCAAGCACAAGTCATGTACGATCTGGAACAAGCAGGAAAGTGCTAGTAATTCATGTCCTTGGTATAATTAAAATGCTACCCAGATACATTCCTCATGGTCAGAGTGAGCAGGCCAAGATCAAAAGGTAGTTTGTATCAATTGCTGATTTTTCCAGATATAACTGGCACAAATGACTGCACATTGTTGAGATAAAAGCACCATCACAGAATGAGTTTGCTTTTGAAAACAGAAAGCATTTTCATTCAATTAATATAAAAATTAAAATGTGATACTCAAATTTGTCTGACTAATGTTGATGCGATTGGGCTCAACTTTTACAAAAGAAACAGATTATGCACATTTCTGAGCATAAGCAAGTTTTAAACTTTAATTCTATTGTGCAGGGAACAATCGATATAATAGAAAAATTACCATACTAGAGTTAGTCTAGATAGAAGAAAGTGTCAGAAAACCAAAAGAAGCCATCAAAACCAATCTTCTAAACAACATTTTGAAGTTTACAGGAAATCTAACATTTAAAATTCCTAACACTAGCTTGTTTTAATTGTTGCCAACTTCCTACAAGAAAAGGTCTAATGATAAAATGCCATAAGCTGTATACTACCATCTTTTATAAGTGGGAGAAGAGGATGTAATATCCCAGGGGAATTTTTTGACACCCACAACTACACATATATCTTCTCTCTTACCACTGGTTTAATTAATTTGCATATAACTCAATATGTACTAAACTAACTGGCATATAGTTACCAGTGTCATTCTGATCTCTTTTTTAGGTGCATTTGCATATAATGCATGAAGCACTTATTGTGAAATCTCAAGTCTATATGTCTGTAGGTGTCCACATGAAACAACTCAGCCCACTGCAGTTTTGCTGAGATGTGGCACACTTACTCTTCTAAGAAATTTGTTGGAACAATTCTATTTTCATTCACATATCTTGAACAGATCGCTTTGTATGAATTTTAAAAATTTCAAAATCTCTCATTGAAAAGCAATGGCACATTTGTGAGCTCATCTCTCATAAAATGGTATGCTGTTTCAATGTTACATTGAAAGCAGTCGCTTGAACTTATATATTTTGTATATTTTTCTGTTTTACTAGTCTGACTCCCACTCAGATGCCCAATGCAAGTGACTCAGATGCTGGCCAAAACATGAGCGTGCAAACAGCTCACAAAGCAGTGCACTTCTCCTGCTGCATTATGTAAGTTAACTAATAGTACAAAAAAGTCACTTCTCTGGAAATACATGGAAGGGGAAAGTAACTGTGTAAGCACATATAAGACTGAATTCTTTGAACAATATTATCTACAGGTTATTATTGTAAATACTGATGTTATCAATCTGCATCTAAATGGTGTTTGAACTAATTAATAGCATGAGAAAGTCGCAACTGCCCTAACTGTTTAAAAGTTTAAAAATGGACAGTTGTGCTGGAAGGTGGGAGGCTTCACTGGCTTAAGCTCCTGATCTTCTTGCCCATTGTGTACCATTCACATTTCCATTACAAAACAGATTATTTCCTTTTCAAGTTCTTATTTATTTCAATAATTTTAACTAATTACTGTGCTTTAGGCTTAATTACTTACTTAATTAATTACTTACATAATAACTCAATTACTTACCACCTACTAGGAAAATGAGGCTGGACCTGGCCAGACTCCAAAATCAGTCTGTTTCTAACAAGTTTGCATGTAGTTTGTGTGAGGAACTTACAGACCTGGGTGCAACTGCTGATCCCAATGTGGTGTGGGAGACCCCCCTTGACAAGACCCTGAAGATTGCTGAGAGATGTGTTGGTGTTACCAGTGTTCCCAGAAAGAGGTATTTATCTTGCAGGGCACTCTGGATATCATCGCGAGGAGTCACAGTACACAACTTGATGGCAACTCCGGTTTGTACCGGAACTGAGAAGGACGGCTGAGGTCTAAGGGCAGATAAGGAGGCGTTTGTTACATGGTGCCAGGTAAGGTCCTTGCTAGGGTCATCCTCAATAGGACTCGTGATCAGTCGATCACCTACCAGTGACTAGAGCAGTCTAGTTTGACACCTAAGAAGTCTTCCATTTACGGCATCCTGCACTGAGGATTCTCATGGAGCACAAATGCGAATATTGGCAGAGTAAGTTGCTGGATATCTTGGCCAGCCTCTACACTGCTACCGTGAGTGCTGTGCCGAGTAGAGGCAGAACCTCTGTGTTTTTCCCAGTTGATTCTGAGGTTCGTCAGGGATGTGTTCTTGCTCCTACTCTGTTCAATGCTTGCATGGACCTGGTGTTGGGCAAGGTTGTGGGGTCCAGCGGCTGTCGGGCAACTGTTGGTAAAGAAGATTCACTGATCTTGATGTTACTGACGATGCTGTGATCTTCCGGAGTCAATGGAGGCTCCGATCAGGGCTCTCAAGAGACTGAGCGAAGAGTCTGAGTGTGTGGGCTTGCGAATGTCCTGGATAAAAACCAAGATCTAGGCCTTTAATGAACTCTTGGGTACAGCCATCAGCAGTGTGTCTATATGCTGAGAGGCGACCTTTTCAAGAGGTTTACTTACCTCGGCAGTGAAATTCATGTCTCTGGTGAGTAGACAGAATAGGAGTGCATGGGGTGCTCATGACGTCACTGTAAATGGGTTTGTGGCGCTACCGATATCTATGTAAAAGGATGAAGGTACAAGTCTTTAGAGTCCTAGTGCTTTCTGCCTTGCTATATGATTGCGAGACATGGATGTTATCCAGTGACCTGAGATGAAGACTGGACTCCTTCGGTACTGTGTCTCTTCGGAGAATCCTTGGATACTGCAGGTTTCACTTTGTGTTAAATGAGTGGTTGCTCAAGGAGTATCAAATAAGACAAATTAATTGCATTGTGAGGGAGTGTCAGTCACGGCATTACAGCCATGCGGTGCGATTCCCCAAGGGTGATCTGGTTCGCAGGATCCCCATTGTTGTAGGACCCGAGTGGTTGGACCAGGCCAAAGGGATGCCCATGTAACACCTGGCTGAGGCAGATAGATTGTCATTCCCGAAGGATGGGACTGGACCATGTGTCTGCGTGGGGAGTTGCCAACCAGGATCCCCAGCTATACCAGTGCATTCTTCCCAACCTGATCTGACCTGACCTGTGCTTTAACTCATATTAATAGCTAAATGGGGAATTTATTTCAGTTCATTTTCTCTTTCCATAGGGTGATATTGACAGTGATTTTATACTAGTAAAAGTTATTTTGTATTAATAAATATTTTTCAATTGTTAATTATTGGATACTACTCTAAACTTAAAAAAAAATTAACTTTAAGAAAACAGTTACAGTTACATAACATCAATTCTCTACTCTACTGTGTATGAAAGACTAGCAAAATACCCGCGCTTCGCAGCGGAGAAGTAGTGTGTTAAAGAAGCAATGAAAAAGAAAAGGAAACATTTTGAAAATAACGTAACATGATTGTCAATGTAATTGTTTTGTCACTGTTGTGAGTGATGAGTGTTGCTGTCATATATATATATATATATATAAATATATATATTTACACACACACACATAAACATATATATATACATATCTATACATATACACATATATATACACACACACATATATACATACATATATATATATCTACATATATACACATACATATACATACACACATACATACATACACACACATATATACACACAAATACATATATATATACATACACACACACATATATAAACATATATATACATATACATACATATCTACATATATACACACACAGCTATTTCGTATCAGTGCAATATGCTGCTTGTTAAAACGGATAACTCCCGCTCTTACGTGCAAGTCTGCGTGGATATTATGAACTATCATATTTGTTCAAGTTCTATTTAAATTTTAAATAGAAGGAATTTTTATTTAGTCGACAGAAATATCTTTGGTAGGAATGGTAAAAACAGACAGGAATATTATTCCTGAATAAATCAACTCAAACCTTAAACAACTTATAATATTTTGCTCTCCATAAAAATATATCCTGTCTAAATTATACAAGTTAGAAATAAAGTAAACGTTAAAAGAACAAACATTCAAATTTCTTTACTCTTATGTAATTTTATATAAAAAATAAACTTAGATTTTAAATATCCCAAAAGATTTTGCTCTCCATAAAAATATATCCTGTCAAAATTATACAAATTCAAATATGAACATGCTGCATAACAAAACCTGGAAATATAAATAAAATGTGTTCCTTTCAGCAATAACAAATCAAATCATTCAGTTGTCTTTGCTCATATGTCATTTTAGAGCTGGACGCCTGGCATCTTTTTTTGGCAACAAGTTTGTTTATGTTTGGTGTGAGGTTCTGTGTTGTGGAGATTCTCAGGATGGACTGCAGGTGCTCATCAGTGAGGCGACTCCTGTGTGCTGTTTTGTTAGTCTTTATCACTGAGAAGAGCTTCTCACACAGATATGTCCTACCAAACATGCACAAGGTTCGAGCCGCATGTAGACGGACTTTTTTTGTTCTTCAAAGTCACCAAAGCGCCGTGCAAACTCAGTGCGCTCAGTTTATCAGCAAAGTGCGTATTTGGGAACACCGTAGTGACGACTTGGTTCAACATTACTTGGCAACAGGGAAAGTGGGGCAAGTTGCACTGGTGCATTTGTGTCTCCCATAAAAGCAGCTTCACTTGAAATCACTTTGTGATTGTGCACGGGTAAAAACGTCCGCTGAAGTGTCAGATTCTTATTTAATTCTTCTGCTTTCTTTATCTTCTGCATTGCATTCAGGTCTTTCAGGTTACCCTGATGTTTTGTCTCATAGTGCCGTCTTAGATTAAATTCTGTAATTACAGCCACATTAGCTCCACAAATGAGACACACGGGTTTACCGGCAATGTCAGTAAACATATACTCAGCCTCCCATCGGTTTTTAAAGGCTCTATTTTCAGAATCAACTTTTCTCTTCAGCATCGTGTGGGCTAGCTTCGCAATAACTTGCAGTATCATAAGATAGACTTGATTAACGCGGTAAGTGTTCGGCAAGGCAGCTGAAGCGGTTCATTATGGGATCTGTAGTTTATTGTGTTACCAGCGCTTCATATACCCGGGCCATTAATAACAATAATACAGTATATAAAATGATCTCGCGGGCCGGATATAATTACACGCCAGGCCGGATGTGGCCCGTGGCCCTTGAGTTTGACACATATGGACTAAATAGAACTTGAAAAGATATATTTTTTCAAATGTGATCACGCAATTCAGATAGAGTTGACGCGCACTACAGCCTGCATGCCTCAATAAGTCATCCTCCCCTCGCTATTACTTTTTTACCGTTCATCTAATGAATACACTGAGTATGGCTTTACCAAAACAATCATTGATGGCGAATAAAGTATCCATTATTCGAGTATGTAGATCGGGGTATATATATACATATATATATATACCCGCGTATCGCAGCGGAGAAGTAGTGTGTTAAAAAAGCTATGAAAAAGAAAAGGGAACATTTTAAAAATAACGTAACATGACTGTCAATATACAGTATTTGTTTTGTGAGTGTTACTGATTGTTGCTGTCATCAAGGATATGATTATCATTATTTCTTTCAATCAGGTTCGTATTTGTAGGATGTGTTGTGTTCAAGTTACATTCCGTGTTTGTCAATCGTTGTAAAGATAACAGGTTTCATTCATCGATTCGTTTCTTACTGCATCAATAAACAGCTCGTCTTCTTCTTTATCTGAGACCTGACACACTGCATGCACGGGTTTTTTTTTTACACTGTCTTCCTTTAGCGGGACATTGACTTTTTCCACCGTGTGCTTTGTTTCCGCAGTAGCTGGATTTATGAATATGCTTGTATGTATCAGACGCTTCATATTTTTTGCTGCCTTTTCAATTGTGTAATTCGGTTTTTGTTCAGCGCTCTTTGGAACTGTTGCTTTTTGTCTGTGCACTGCGTCAGTTCACGTGAGCCGCTCGGTATACATGCATTGAAGTTTCCCAGCTGTGCTGGTGCCATCTCGTGCTATGTCCATGGCTGTATTTAATGTTACCGAAGTCCTGGCACTTAAAACTTTCTCTCGCAGTTTCACTGAGTTTGTGCCAAACACCACCCTGACCATCTCATCTTCCTCTGCATAAGCACAGTCCTTCACCCGTGAATATTTAGTGGGAGTTTGCTATTGGATTGCCACTGACGGACGGCCTTATATGGGCAGGCACTAAATTACAAACGCCAGCGGCAGCCTGTCTATGAACTTAATTTAAAGTGTAGGTTTACATCGTGCTTTGTTTCCGAAGTAGCAGAACTCATGAATATGGTTGTATATGTCACTCGCTCGCTTCTTATTGTTTCGCTGCCTTCTCAATTATATAATGCATGTTTTCTTTAACGCTTTTTGGAGGTCTTCCTGGTTTTCTATGTACTGCGTGATTACGTGGGAGGCGTGATGATGTCACACGAAACTCCACCCCCACGGCATTCAAGCTCATCTCCATTACAGTAAATGGAGAAAAACAGCTTCCAGTTATGACCATTACGCGTAGAATTTCGAAATGAAACCTGCCCAACTTTTGTAAGGAAGCTGTAAGGAATTAACCTGCCAAATTTCAGCCTTCCACCCACACGGGAAGTTGGAGAATTAGTGATGAGTCAGTGAGTGAGTGAGTGAGTGAGTGAGTGAGTGAGTGAGTGAGGGCTTTGCCTTTTATTAGTATAGATACTGAGCCACCACAGGCCTTTTTGTGCTCCATTTTTAACTACATGACTTTGTAAGGTGCTGTTTACAAGCATGCATTTAATATAGTCTCTTAACACATGTAACTGCATTCTAATATTGTTGGTTATGACTCATTGTCACAAAAAAATGAATTCATAAAAATATAATAATTCATGTTAGGATGAAGTAAATGAATGTAAATGCTTCAAATTTCATATGAAATAACTTAGTCACTGAATGCACCTGAATGTTACTCTAAGCGTACATTGTCTAACTTGTTTATAAAATGGGACAGTTTCTAACTTCCAGTATTCAAAAATTTCCTTCTGTGTGTAAATTTGTAAATCATAGAACGTTATTAACCCCTTCAAAAGAGGAAAAACATCAGAAAAATACCAGTTATGTGTTTATTTCCAATTTATTAGATTTTTTTTGTCCTTGGTGTTCCTAATATATTTAACCACTGCCTTAACCATAACTAATATTTTTCTCTAATTATTTATTGACATTTCTGCTTTCTCTTGCATGTTACTTTCATGTCATCATTGTTTTAAGCAGTATAGAGCTACTACCTGTTCTGTAATTTATCATCTTATTCATGCAGTAAGGTAATACAATGGTTAGTGTTCTTGAACACAGTCTTTCAAATATCTGATATTCCTCTCCATTTTTTACATTCAGACAAACATACAGTATCTTATTCAGAAATATCACATTTATTTAAGAAAGACATAAGTTAAGTAAATGCAAACTGTATGGTGCAAAAGAGGTATTAATGTTCTCAAGTCCTAATCATCAGCATATCCAAGTTTTTTGGTTAGCTTAATCACATTTTATAAAGCCTGTTAATTAATAAAACATCCGCCAATGTTAATTCACATTTTTTAGTTTTCAGAGACGGTAATCTACAAAATGGCACATTTAAATCTTTGTATAAATGTTAACATTTTTCATTTTATAAATGCATGTTATGCCATGCATATTTATTTCATTACCAAAATATGGCATACCTAATCTGAGAGTTTAGTAGTTTCAGTTCTTGCTTATCAGTAGTAAAGTTCATCTCTCGCCAGTGCTCTGACTCACATACTGTAGCTTGATTTATTTGCATGGGAAAGCACCAAACTAGAGTAACAAGCTATTTGGGATAAATATGCTTCATTTGAGATTAAACAAGGAAGAATAAATACATACCTATGCAAGTACATGAAAGAAAAGTGTAGTTAACAAAAGATGAGTCAAAATAGAAGATGCAACTTTTATGATGAAATAGTTGACCTGAAAATGATTAAACAAACAGACCATATCTGTCTTCTCAATACTCACATGGTTTCAATATTTACTGTAAAAGAAGCTAAATAAGTTTAACTTTTAAATATATGCATCAAAGTAAGAACTACACATTTATACCTACCCATTTCAGAGTGAGGACAAAAACATTAGGAGAAGACCACAGCTTTAAGTGAAGATGTAGAAAGTGGAACCTGCAAAGGAGAAGTTGATAGGAATTTAAAAACTGGGCAGGTTATTAAGAGTTAATGCCCATTTCCCCATACTTCTCCTAAGAACTGGGTTTGTTAATATATATTTATATTTTCAGAATACACTATCAATAGTCACTCTCAAAAGTTGTTGTTGTATAGATATTTTTTCAAAACCATTTTATGTTCACCTGACAGAGAATACAAACTGAATGGCAATTTTAACTTCACCATGGTTGATAAAATATAAATCTAAGCACAATAATTTGAAGGACTTCAACTACATTTAAATGAATAAATGAGAGAAATTAAGTCTGTCAGAATATGTAATCAACTTACGTTTTGTCATGCCTTGATGCAATAAAACTGGTAGGTATTTATTTGCAGTGTGAGAAAAATGACATACCATCATCCCTCCATCCATTTTCCTATCCTAATTATCCAGGGCAATATCCTGGGGCAGCTGGAGACATCCAGTAGGTTTTAAAATTAGCCCCCAGGGTCCTAAAAAAATAATATGTCCCTAGGTTCTTAACATTTAAAGTTAAAATGAAAACCTTGAACATGCTGTACAACGACAATTTTTTGGTAGAGGAAACACTGTCACTGAACACAAAGTTGTGAAAGGTGAAAAGAGGAGTTTCTGTTATATCTTTAGCTGACTAGGAGAGATTTCAGTGGATGTCAGGGCTCTGTCGTAAAAAAAAAAAAAAAAACGAAAAAAAAAAATCCTCTACACTATACACTAAGATGCACCATGAAATGAAACATGTACATGCGTTGAGGAAATGCAGGCCTGAATAGACACTGCCTGAAGGATTAATTTCTACCATGTCTTGCAGGATTTCCAGATGGAAATCAGATAAGGTGAAAAGAAGGTTTGGCGGAGGAATAAGGACAGGCCAGGTCTCTTCCTTTAAAGCATGGGGCAGAGAACTCAGCATTGGAGTTTTGTATGCCTCAAATTTCTAATAAGTAATTGTTGGGATTGCAACCAGATACTACATTACATCTTGGGCTCTACAGAATACAATTCTTAGAGATTACCCATAATCTCATGTCATTAATGCTCGTATGCAATCATTGTGAACTAGAACACTAAAGTGATTCATAGTAGATCAAAACCACTTTCCAACAGGGACCAAATCAATGTAGAGTTCGACTTCCAGAAGGTAGCTAAAGCATTAAGACCCAGAGCAGCACACAAAAACTAAAGTCACAGATCTCCACCTAGGTGGAGACATAAACTGTAAAAAATATCTGTTCAGAAGCACAGGAAAGTACTATTAACAGGATATCTAGGGACCGTACCATGATTAACACGAACTTCTGTTCTCCTAATAAAATCACTTGTGGTGACACTGTGTTTATGTTGTCTTTTTTCTGGGCATAGGGATTTTGCAAATACACCCACTTTTACAGTGCTTAGCATCATGATACAGTTAGAATAAACAAATACATAAACCAATAAATTCTTTAATGGCCGCTACACATTTTATTTTAAGTAGCAATGCTAATTAGGAAAAAACTGAAACTCTAAAAATGTAATATTAATGTCTTAATACTTTTGCAATATAGCCAAAAATACCAAAATACCAAATACCAAAATAATAAAATGGGACAAAATGGGAATGCCAAAGTGAGACCCATTAAATTGTTGTTCTAAATGGGACCTTAAAAAAACAGCCAAAGGCCAAAGATCACTGCCAATAACTTTTTTTCTTTGATTTTTTTTAGTGTTGAAAAGGAAAGCCAAAAATAATGTAAGACGTAATGGGTAGCAATAAACCAAAAAAAAGAAAAACTAGTTTGCTCACACAAGCATTCCCAAAATCCTATAAAAGTTTCCATTTCAAATGGCCTAAAACAAGTAATGCATTGTGCCATATTTCTTTAGTGCTTAGCACACCTAAGCAAGCTATGTGCTACATGTGTTAAATCTGCCAAAACCATAACATGCCTCTGAAATGTCATAGTACATTTCATTAAATTTTCGATAGGTGTTGCATTTAACTGTTTTTTATGAGAACTGAAACAGTTGCTGTTGTGATCATCTGACCCCACCACCCCCAATTAATGTGGGCAACATAAATGGTTCACTCCTAGATCTAGGCACTGTTTGTGTGGAATTTGCATGTTTCTCCCCATATTCCCATGGCCTTTCTTTCTTTCTTTGGGTATTATATTTTACTTCCTTATCCTAAAATCTACTAGTTTCGGTTCTACATGATATTGTATGTGACTTCTCCCTACAATGTACTGAAATCTTTCTCAAGGCAGAGAGTAGACACAACAGCTTCTGACCTATAGATATGAGTTCACAAAATGAATGAAATGAGATAAGTAAAAAAAGAAGTATTAGAAATAAATCTGAGGTACGTGTGGAACAATTAAAAATAAGTTGTCAAAGCAATTACTCCCACATTCAAGACTGGTTATTGCATTTTGCCCAATGCTGCCAGGATAGAGTCCAAACTCTATGATCCTGAACAAGTGGGTTTGAAAATAAATGATGGATTTTAAGGACATTAGAAAATTATAATGACTAATTTAAATGGCTAGGCTATTCTTCAAACTATTTTTCACAAATGATTATTATCAATAGGTAATAATTTGTTTTATTTCTTCCTCTTCACGTTTTCCCACTTCTGTGGGGTCGATGTGCTTGATTAACATTCTCCATTCAGCTTGGTCATACACTTCCATCTTAGTCAGAACCTTTTTCTTCAGATCATCTTTTACTTTATCCATTCACCTCCCTTTTGACTTGTGTCGCTTTCTCTTCTCCTGTACTTCCATTCTCATCATCTTTTGTCCACATATTCATTGTCCCTCTTCATCACATTTCCATACCACTTCAACCCACTTTCATGTACTTTTTTAGATATCTCTCCACCTTTTGCTGTATCTTTGACTATCTCAGGTAACAACTTGTTTTATACTGTGAAAAATCAAAGATTTTTCTTTATTTGTATATACGTAATATGGAATATGGGGAGATATACTGTATATTGATGCACAGTATTCTTACAAGTAACAATACTTCAACTTTATATATACTTGAGGTAAAAATTCTTTCATGTGCCATCATTTTCTCATTGTGTTTTTTTAGAACCTAAAACTGACTCTAAAAAATGGTAATTCCTGACGTATAGTTGTATTTTCATGTAAATCTGTTCTCATGTATTGTCACAATAACTTGCAACTTCTAACATATTTGTCTTGAAAGTCCTTTTTACAATGATATTTGAACTCTTTGAGTTTAGAGTATACAGTAAAAACAAAAAGATTTTATTTTCAATGCTTTATTAATTACTATGACACTGTATGCTTATCATTTATTAAAACTTGTAAAGTAAATATTGTATTCAAGGTGATCTCTTTAGTGTTAGCCCTTTTACAAATTGTCCCAGTTTTTCATATACCAAGGTCTTCTGATTGAATTTGAAAAATTTGAATTTTTCATTCAAGAAATTTTTTTTTTTTTAAAAAAAGCCTAACTTTCATTATTTTCTAATCCACTCAATGTGTTCAAGATCAGAGAGTGCCAGTTCCCATTGCAGGAACACTGCAAGAAAGGTGCAATCCAACTATGAATGGGGTACCAATCTAACAAAAAGAAACTCACCTACACCCACACTGAGTCAGTTTAAAGCTGACAGTTATCCTGCACATATTTGGGAAATGGGAGAAATACTGGACTACCTGGAGAGAAAACCAGCACAGACACTGACACAGACACTGGCAGTACATGAAAACTTCACACAGCCTGTAACCAAGCTCAAAATTTGAAACAGTGTGCCTCCACAATATCTACTAAAACACTTCACTTCTCACTACTTATAACTCTGTAGAAAACACAGACAAGAGGAGTCTGATTTCTAATTTTACTATTTTCTCTTTTTATTAAATTTATATCTCATAAGACATGTTTTTCCCAAAGCAGTTTTTGACTTTTACATGTCTAAGTAATTATTTTTTTGTATTTTTATTATTCATGAGGTTAAAGAAAGTTTACAATTTTAGAAAACAAATTGTTGCAAGCAATGTCTAGGCTGGAACTGGGTGAAAACAAGCCAGTATAGGTGATGTAAATGCTTTGACATGCTAACAGCATTTTAGGAATTAAAAGTTAAATATTATTATACTGATAAAGCTGGAGTTTGCATGTTCTCCTCGTGTCTGTGTAGGTTTCCTCCGGGTACTCCGGTTTCCTCCCACAGTCCAAAGACATGCAGGTTAGGTGTACTGGCAATCCTAAATTGTCCCTAGCGTGTGCTTGATGTGTGGGTGTGTGTGTGCCCTGCGGTGGGCTGGCATCCTGCCCGGGATTTGTTCCTGCTTTGCGTCCTGTGTTGGCTGGGATTGGCTCCAGCAGACCCCCGTGACCCTGTGTTAGGATATAGCGGGTTTGATAATGACTGACTAACTGACTGACTGATAAAGCTAGCAAACTATTCATTTGTTGTAAATGTTATTATCCTTTAGGTTAAAAGTAAGAAACCAAGATGGATTTGATTGTTTAAGAGAACACAACTGTTTAAAAATGTGCCTGGGTTGAAAATCAAGTGTCTATTAACCCTAGATCATAACAGACTAATTAAAATACATTAAAAACTCAAGTCAAAATAACAGTTAAAACAGCAGTTACTCACCTGCACATTTGCATGATTTTATTTCAAAGTATTTATTTTTTGATCTTCAATTCCATTTCAGCATGTTACACCTGATACCTCAGTAAGCAGAGAAGCCCTGGTTGTGTAAGTTACTTTCTGTTTACTACAATGCATTATACCAACTGTGATGGCCCTGGCGTACTTGCTGCCTTATTACACTATCCTCCATGACACTTGGCTATACCTAAGAGAATTGTCTTGATATTATATGAGCTAATTTTTTGAATTTTGAAGGTAATTTATACCTAGTGATAAAAAGACAGTTCAGACAGGGTACTGTCTTTAGGGTGCTTGCTTCTTTGTGTCTAAATTCTTTACAATCATTCTGAATGTCTGGCAAGGTATTTCTATACATATATTTCTGATTGATTAATTTCAGCTGTTTTCACTTACTATTGATCATAATATTGAATGATAAGCTTGTGGTGACTAGCAGAAGTACCACTACGAGCTTTCTCAGAAACATAACCACTGATTAAAGAGAACATAATCCAACACAACACTAATACTGACTGAAGCTTTGAAAAAAAAATGGTCTCCAGACATTTTTTTTTTGTTCAATATTACATTTTCTAATTCACTGCTTTTAAATGTGCAATAATAAAAACAATATTCAAACCTCCAAGCAGGTATTATAGTGCAGTGACCAAGACACTGGACTCAAAACCACAAGGTTTTCAGTCCAATCTCACTTCTGACTCACTTTGCAACCCTCAGTGAGTCAATTCATCTACCTGCTATTCAGCTTTAAACTCGTGAAGTGACTTGAGTTGATGTTCATGTAGGGTGATGCTATATATATATATTATATGTTATGGGTGGTGGAGCTCATTATCTGCACGAACACTAGAACCCTAACTAAAACAGAGGAGAAAGCATTTCAAATTGAACAAGGAAGCATATGCTTTTTCAAAAAGGATGCTAGGAGCCCTGAAATAAATCTCTGTTTTTAAGTTTAAGTGAATAACTTAATTTTCTTTAGGATATGATACTGAAGATAAGATATTTACATCTTAAATTTTAGATTACTTTGGGATTAAATGGCTAAGACACAACTTGTAGCAAAACAATAGTTTGATTGAATATTTTAAAGGTAGTTTCATTAAATGATAAGAAAAATGGTAAATGCCAGAATAATAACGTTGGTGGCTCCATGTCCAGGGTTTGTCACTGGACATTCTGCTACACTGGCTTTTTGTAACCCTAAACTAAAAAGGCAAAGTGGAAAAATAATGAATCGATAGATGGATGCATGCAATTCAATTTTTAAAATGGAAACAGAAAAAATATATGGTTTCAATCCCATATTTTAAATCTGGAAATTAATATGAGCTCATTGCTGAATTAATTCGTCCTGATAATGGTTGTGCTTCGCTAGTCCTGTGATTTCAAAAGCAAACTAAAACAATCAAATCATGGCACAGTTTCTGTAGTAAAGTTCTGCTTAATTAAATCACTGGGATTTCCCAGAGACTTATAAAAAGAAAGACACTTTTACTAGCAAATACTTGAAACTCAGCAACATAAGATTGTGAAAATTTAGGGAATCCCCAAGCCTTTGCGAGGTTTATTTCTACAGCAGCTCTGATTGTCCTGATGGATATACTCACCCATATAAGAATCACTTCATACCGTGATCACACAAGTAGGTATAAAGGGCAATAAAATGTTCGGGTATTGGTATTGATTCAGACAAGTGACGTCTATGGGCCTGGGTAACACACACACACACACGCACACACACACACACACACACACCAAAGTGTTCTTCTGTGAAATATCAAAAAGGAAACAGGAAGCTTTCTTACTTCTGAGTTAACTTGTCATCTCTTTATCCTTACACCACATTACTTCCTCTTACACAAATCTTACAAACTAATCTCATTCAAAGGAACTTCCCTTTAATTATTAAAAGCTTTTAATAGTTTAATTTGAAAAAAAAAAAGTCAAAAGCTGTCATTTTTATTTTTTATACATTAGTAATGCCATGAGTATCCCTTCCCTCAAATGAGATATCATAAGTACCTTGTTTCGCTCCGCGCGTTCATGTCAGCGAAACTCATGATGGCTCTTTTTAAAAGCGACTTATGAAAAAGGTTAATAGTATCCGTGTTGAGCGGCTGCGGAGGTCAGCCTTAAAAAATATACAAAATCTAATGCTGTCCCAAAACATGAGGCAGGACAATCCAAGTTGCCAAAGTATTATTGCTACAACAATAGTCTGGCGTCCCGTTCGGAGAAGGTTCCTGCTCTTCGCTCTTTGCTCATCGCGACTATGCCCGCGAAAAGCTAAATTTTAAAAATGTGTGGACGTATTAATATTATGACAATCAGTATTAATTACGATAATAATGATGAATAAAACACTTACGTGTGACCAGTCACGTCCATCTCGGCAGCTGTCAGTAAAGCGCGAAGATGTGGCAGGAGTCTAAAAGCTGCTTTGACCGCCCAAGCAAATTTTTGAAATAGTTTTGTTCCCTTCACCGTAATTAAAATTTATTTTTAGGCAGCCCGTTCTTGAGGTGGTTTTGTGGAATATGTAGTCGGCGTGTCAAATTACTGCTAATTTTTTTTTCACTCATTCAATATTCCGTGGTTTGAGCTTCTGCGCAGTCACACCCGCCCGCCTCGCCTTGTGACACAAGTGACACTCAATTCATGAATCAGGCCTGCGGATGGAAACTTCACTCCTGCGCTTCAACTTTGGGCGCGCGCGCGCTGCTTTTATTTGAATCGATTTTTCTTCTTTTCTTGATATCCGTTAAGAACCGCTGCCTTTCCTGTTGCCTTAGTTAATGAGAGCTCATGGTTTTACTTCAGAAGGGATCTCCATTTCTGCACCTTGGATATTACAGTAGTAAATTCAGTTCCTTCATGTGTACCGGTTGGATTGCAGATCATTTTTTCCCTCTTGAATGCTGCAGTACATTTAGCTTTTTAATATCGCATCACTTCAAACACTGTGGGCTGTGGCCTGACTGCGCTTTCCGTTTGTTCGATGACGCTGTCCATACACTTAAAGTTTGCACCATTCTCACCTCATTCCCACACCGGCCACAGCGTCTTTCGTAGTTCAGGTGCACCGATCAGTGATCAGCCTTGTGCCCCCGATGACTGCAGTTACAGTTGTCGAGCTGTAATGTTTTAGCAAATATGGGAAGTGTAGCAAGCACTAAGAACACTGTGGTTAATTGCAGATGAACAGTTAATCAAGTCAAAAATCATGTGGGTTATGGGATAAGTACTGGACGCTAAATGTACAGCTGATGAATAAGAATATGCTGGTTACTAATAGGTTCAATAATGAATATAATTGTGCCTGGATGTCGCCTTTTGGATGCAGAGTGCAAGAAGCTGCATCTTAAGTTTTCATTTTAGAAGTATTACTGTAGTTGCTCGCTTGTAGTGCATCATTTGCACTGAGTAGCATTTGCACCTACATCTTAGATGTTATATTTAGGTTTTAAGTATATTTCTATGTGTGCATCTTTTATGCAGTACATTATTTATTTTTTCACTTTTCTATGAAACACTTTTATTTAGCCCAAAATCACACAAAGAATGCCTCAATAAGCTTTTCAACAAATTATCTGTTATGTACAGTAAGCCAGTGCTCTCTTCAATTACAGTCAAAGCCCACGACTGATTGCAGTTTCAGTTTTTCTCCATGAACAATACCCTCTCAAGAATTAATTGCAGTTTCATTGTCTACCCCAAACCAGTGACAGTTTCACTGCTCTAACCAGTCATTCCTACAGACTACTGCAGTTTTATTGGCGGCTGATTAAGGGTTCAGTTTCAGTAAGGTAACAAACTGGTATAGAGAACCGCTCTTGAATGAGTGCAGTTTGAGTAATTTAAAATTTTGTAAACGGAGTCTGATGTCTCAGCTTTGCACCATACAATTCTGTAATTGTTTGGTACCCTCACCTATTGTGTTTTGTACAGAGTTTTATCCACTTTTTCTTGATCAGACCTGCTTCCTGACTTTTAATTTAGAGAGCATTTCTGTACTGTAACCATAGCTTAGTAAAGAGGAGACCTTAAATTCATAAAATAAAAAGCTTCTTAGTGGGTCTTCAGGTTCTCCAGTGGTTTTTGATTTCACTTAACATACTTAGTTAAAATGACATATTATTTACAAAGAATTGTTAGAATAACAACCTTAGACAGAGACAAGTGCTACTATATATAACAGTCATCAAAGCCATGCCTTCTATATCTATCTACCCATTTTATGAACTCATTGATTCTGTTTTAGGGTCACAGGGAGCCAAAACCTATGCCAACAGCAGTATTTGGGAGCAAGGCAAGAACCAACACTGGAAGGAAGAGCAAATCATCTCAGGGAGACACATGCACATACCAACACTCAAGCCTGGTCAAATCTGTATCCCCATCCAACCTATTCTGCACATCTTTGGGACATGAGTGGAAAACCAGAGTAAGTGTGTTTATGGCACCTGCATATTTCTCCATGTTTGTTGTTTTTTACTCCAGTCAGTGCTGTCCATGGCTGTTTTTTGTCTTGTAGCTGATATTGCCAGACAAGACTCAGGCCTGCTTCAGCTCTGCCTTAGGCAGGTTCAGAAAGTGAATCAAAATCAGGATTAAATATGGCACTATCTATGGTACTGCCACTTTTTTAAGAGAGTGGGACTCGAAATGAAGATTCCAAATGTCTCCACATCTTTTCTGCATAGCAACATTATGTAATACTGGTGTGAAATCTATTCATACTTGGATTTTGTGCTTATTTATCTTCTATACAATGTCTAGTAATGTACAGTGACAAGTCCATTAGAACTGCTAGGTTAATGTTTGAAGGTTTTCCTTTCAGCATTGTAAACTTTATTTTTTTACATTAAACTTTTTCATCACATATCTATCCCATTGTCAATTTTGTACATGTATACCTTTAAGTATTTAGGTATTTGTTTGTTTGTTATAATTGTTTTAATCAGTTGTATCAGATTAAAAGAGCACCATGGTGGGACAGTGGTTAGCACTGCTACCTCAGTGGTCCAGCAAAGTTAAAATCCTAACCCATTTGCTGCCAACACATTGTAGATTAACTGGTGAGTTTCAATTTGCCTTGTATGCGTGATGTAGTTCTGTGCAAGTGTGCCCTGTGGTGACTTTATAACCTGCCTGGTATTCATCTGTGTTTAGTACCGCTCAGGATCTAATATTGTATTAAACAGGTTCAGAAAATAGTGTGGAGGAGAACCTGAGAGGAGGTCCATGGGTCTCAAAACTGCTGTGGATTTTGATTTGGGTTAGGGGTAGAAAGAGAAGGGTGGAAAGAGAAAAGTGAGAGGTACTTTGATGTCACCTGCAAAGCAGGTAGGGATTGTAAACCATTCAAGAAGGTCCAGATGGGTGTCAGAGATTACTTTAGTACTCTATTCTGTTGCTTTACACCTTCAATTCTCTATTTTCCCTATACAATGCCAATGTTTTCTATTTTCTTCTAACTATTATTGGCTTATATACAGTAGTTTTATATGGTTATTATTGCATATCAATCTATTTGTCAGAAACTCTTTAATGGCTCTCTTTGAACTAATATTTAATGGGATAAAACAATGTAATGATAAATTCACTGTGATTTATCAAACTTTGCTACTTGCACATCAACTTATTTTACTTTTTGGAAGAATCTTAACTGCCCCTCCATGACTCAATAGGAATTCATTTGACAGGAATGCTGCAACACCTTTTCAGAATTTGGCAACACTTTATTTACAGTAGGATGCTTTAAAATAAGCTTGCTGGGTCTCTGCCTCTGCTCCTCTTTTTTAATCTATATGCTGTCTCAATTTTAATCACTAGTGAAGTGCTATAGAGTACTCTTGAAATCTAGTGTACAGTCTACTTCTATTAAATGCAGTGATTGCTTCCTCTTAAAATTCTAGCATATTTGTAATTGTTGCTTGTCAACAAAGGCACAGAACTAAAAAAATCTTTCCTGCTCAGCTGTTAACCTTCTTTCCAAAATCCAGCAACATGTTCACACTCACATCTTGTGAGTAACTGCTCACACATTCATCATTATTGCAATTTGTCTTGTCAGTCTGCCACTATTACTTGCATGACTACATATCTGGGGTTCTTTAGTAACTCACTTACCATTCCAGTTCCTTCATCATCGACTTAATTTATCATCACTCCTAAAAATAATAATGAATATAATTTGTACACTTTAATTTTTATTTTTCTGTTAAATCCTTGCCAATTGAGGGTGTGACAGATTTAGGGTTTCCTCGCACCCTTGTACCCTCGGACCACACGTCAGACACCAGATAAAAGTCCAATAATAGAATTTATTATAATAATAATGTGCACTAAGCACGCTCCACTCCACAATACTCAATAAACCAAACAATAATAAATCACAATCCTCCACTCCCAGACGCGTTGCCACCCTTTCACCCAGCTCAGCTCGCCATCTGGGAGCTCCCACAGTCCTTTTATATCCCCCGACCCGGAAGTGTTCCCAATCCAACAGTCCACAAATCCTTATTCCTTCCGGGTCAGGGTAAACAATGCTTTTTCTCACCCCGGAAGCCCGTCGCTCTTCCTATGATGAACTTCCGGGTCATAGGGCACGAAGAACTCTTCGGTCCTCCCTGCAGCTCCCTCTCGTGGCCCCCATGGCATCCAGCAGGGCGGTGCATAAAAACTCCATTGTCCATGATGCCCTGCTGGTCTTCTGGGAACCTCCATGCTGCAAGGAGGGCTCCACCTGGTGGCTTGGGGGTATTGGCCGGGGTACATAGCCGGCCATATCTTACAAGGGATTCGAGTCCCGATGCAGTGCCGTCCACTGGAGAGCGGCATGGTCCATCACCAGGGTGAATTCCCAACCCAAGAGGTAATACCGCAGGTACGTTACCGCCCACTTGATGGCCAAGGCTTCCCGCTCGACCGCTGCATATCTGGTCTCCCGGTCCAACAGTTTCCAGCTTAGGTATATGATGGGGTGTTCGACACCATCGATGCTCTGGCTCAACACGGCGCCGAGACCTGTGTCCGAAGCATCGGTCTGGAGGAGAAAAGGACGAGAAAAGTCAGGTGTTCTCAAAACAGGTGCCGAACTAAGGGCCATTTTTAAGTCACAGAATGCCCGTTCTGCTTCGCTATTCCACACCACTTGAAAAGGGGCCCGCTTCTTTGTCAATTCCGTCAAGGGTGCTGCCCTCTTGGAAAACCGAGGTACAAACCAGCAATAGTAACCTGCTAGTCCCAGGAAGGCTTGCACCTGCTTCTTGACCATCGGATGGGGCCATTCCAGGATGTCTTTGATTTTGGTACACTGTGGTTTCACCAATTCCCCCCCCCACCAGGTAGCCTAAATACTTGGCCTCGTTCAAGCCAAAATAACACTTCCGGGGGTTGATATGGAGGCCGGCTCTCACTAGTGTCAGGAGGACGGTATAAACTTGCAATACATGCTCCTCCCAGGTGCCGGAAAAAATTACCACGTCATCAAGGTAGGCGGCACAATAGGACTGGTGGGGCCGTAACACTCTGTCTACCAGACACTGGAAGGTCGCCGGTGCCCTGTGAAGACCAAATGGGAGGACCTTGTATTGCCAGTGTCCACTAGGGGTGCTGAAAGCTGTTTTTTCTTTTGCGGATGCCGTTAAGGGAATTTGCCAGTACCCTTTGGTCATGTCAAGGGTAGTCAGATAACGGGCCGTCCACAGCCGTTCGAGCAATTCATCTATTCGGGGCATGGGGTAAGCGTCAAACTTGGAGACCTGATTGAGGCGTCTGAAGTCATTACAGAATCTCCAGGACCCGTCCGGCTTAGATACGAGGACGATCAGACTGGACCAGGGGCTATGGCTTTCCTCAATAATGTCCAAGTCTAGCATCCGCTGTACCTCTAGTTCCACTTCCACACGTTTTGCCTCCACCTCCCCTGACTACCACCCCCGGGTCTGTCACAATGTCGTGCTGAATCAGCGCGGTCCACCCTGGTGCTTCGCTGACCACTTCCAGGACCGACCGGATCGCACCAATGAGCTCCTGTCTCTGGTGGGGACTCAAATTGGGGCCGAGGTTAAGGTGATCTTTTCCTGAGAAAAGGGAGAGGGCCGGCCCGGAGAGGGGCGGTTCCTCCCTGTCCCTCCAGGGTTTTAACAGGTTTACATGGTAGACCCTCTCGCTCAGACGACGATTCAGCTGAAGCACCAAATAGTCTACGAGCCCTTTTCTCTCTTTAACCTGGTACGGACCCTGCCAATGGGCCAACAGTTTGGAGTGTGAAGTGGGCACAAGCACCATTACTCGGTCCTCCGGCTGAAACTCGCGTAGGTACGAGTTTCTGTTGTAGTTGTGGGCCTGTGCTGCTTGAGCCTTAGACATGTGTTCCTTTAGGAGGGGTCGAATTTTCTCTAGCCAATCGCGTAATTGCGCAATATGTTCTAGGATATTGGTGGAGGGAAGTGCCTCTCCTTCCCAGCCCTCTTTCAGTACATCCAGAATACCCCGGGGTTGGCGTCCATAGAGGAGTTCAAAAGGGGGAAACCCAGTGGAGGCTTGGGGCACCCCCCGGTAAGCGAAAAGTACCAGGGGTAAAAGTTGGTCCCAGTTCCGACTGTCCGTGCTGACTACCTTGCGGAGCATCTGTTTCAGGGTCTGATTAAACCGTTCCACCAGCCCATCAGTCTGGGGGTGGTATACAGACGTCCTGAGATGCGTAATGTGGAGCAACTTGGCTACCTTCCTGAACATATCCGACATAAAGGGCGTACCTTGGTCCATGAGGACTTCCTTAGGTATGCCCATCCGGTCAAAGAGGGCTACTAGTTCCCGTGCGATGTGCTTCAAATTGGCAGCTCGCAGGGGAACTGCTTCTGGGTATCGAGTTGCGTAATCGACCATTACTAGTATGTATTTGTGGCCTAGTGACGAAGGTTCCAGGGGTCCCACCAGATCGATACCGATCCTTTCAAATGGCATGTCAATGAGGGGGATTGGGACGAGAGGAGCATGGTCCCTCCAGGGAATCTGGCGCAACTGACAGACTGGGCAAGACTGACAGAAACACGGGACCTCCTCGTTGATCCCGGGCCAATAGAACCGGAGTTTCACCCTCTCCAGTGTTTTCTCGGCCCCGAGGTGGGCATGTGCTAGTTCACACACTTGCTGCCAGTAGGTCCGCGGGACTAGCAACAACTTCCGCACCTCCCCTTCATGTTCCGCAACTCAATATAGCAATTCGTTATCAAGTACAAAGTGGGGTCCCGGTGGCGTGGAATCAGCTACCGATATGTTGTTCGCGGATACTATCGCATTCCAGGCAAACTTCAGGGAATCATCATTCCTCTGTTCTCTCTTAAAAGATGCCGACGTGAAGCGAAACTGATACTCCACACTGGCGAGGGGATCAGGAGAGACTTCCTCCTGAGACAGCGCCTCATCCGGTTGTACTTCCAGGTCGAGGTCCGAAGGAGAGGAAGGGTCTCCCGCGTCATCAACAGTTGCTGAAGTGCACGGCATGGGAGCAGCTGGGAGGGGACCTTGTCCTTCCATGATTAGACCCAACCTGGCTTTTGGAGTGGCAACTGTTCTACCGCGTTTATTTTCCGACCGCGAGCAACAATGGTAATGTTACTCCCAGAGTCGAACAGTGCCACCACCGAGTGCCCATTAATTAACACCACTCCTGTATTTTTAACCGCCAGGAGATTAGACAAGGCGCAGTACCTCTCACCCCTGATCCAGCTGCAGTCCATGGGCTCATGATTCAGGGGACAGGAGATGACGATGTGCCCCACTTCACCAGACTTGAAACAGAGTGGGGTGGTGGGGGGTCTGTCGCGCGGTTTAGCCGGAGCCTCCGGACCACGGCGGGTGGCCTCTGGCATGGCCACTCGTCCCTGTCGGGCCCCGTAAGCCGGCTTCTCCGCCTCCCCAAGTCGGTTCACTGCCAGCTGTCTCTCAAGTACCTCGAGAAGACCGTCCATGTTTATGAATGGGTGTCTCCAGACCTGCTGGGCGAGGTAATCTGGCATGGCATAAATAAAGGCCTCGCAGACTACCAGCTCGACCACCTGTCGAGCTTGGTTGACATCTGGCCGTAGCCAGCACCCGATCTTTCCCCAGAATTCAAAGTCTTGAGCCCTAGGTGGGCCATTGGGGTCAAATTGCCAGTGTCGCCACTCCCTCGCCTGCTGGTCGGAGGTTACGCCGTAGCGCTTAAAGATCTCGGCCTTTAAAAGGGTGTACTGGATGGCTTCCTCCTCAGGAAGATCGTGATAGGCCCGCTGCGCCAGGCCTTTCAGGTACGGGGCCAAAATAGCGGCCCACTGCACATGCAGCCACTGATTCCGGGTGGCCATCCTCTGAGAGCGGAAGAATAGGAGGAGGCGGTGGTCGTGTGGGCTCCAGTTTTACCATCTCTGCTGCGGCAAGTCGTCTTCTCGCATCCGAGAGCAACGCCTTTGTGGCGGCGTGATCCACCTTGAGAGCTTGGAGTTTGGTGGTGTATTTATGGCGGCAGCGTTTCGTCTTTTCTATGGAAAAAGAGAGAGAGAGGTTAGTACGCTGCCTTCGTCCCCTGGCCGGGTTTGTCGCGGTGCACATCAGGTCCTTCAGCCGCTCCCGATGCGCTCGTGCGTGACAACTGATTACTTGTGCACAATATGGTTTAGCTGTCCTCCCATTAAACCGAATTTGGACATTTCTGAATATTCATTTACATTTCTGCTTTCTTTGTTGCATATTTGATATTGATGTTAAAATATCTTTTAATACGATCCTTTGGTATTTATACTACATGACAAAATTATATATTGATAGATATTCACTTTGTGAAATTTGTATGGCATTTTTTATCTAATATTTTAATTGTTAGCCATTGTAAAATTTAGTGTCTTTCTTTCTTCCTCACGAGAGATTCACTAAAAGCTGTATCCTTCCTCTCAGTCCTCCATTGTCGCTGCTGCTGTATTACAGTTCCTTCAAAGCAGCTCCATTGATCATTTCTCTGCTGGATCCACTGCCTACACAATGAGGCTCTGCTTCCGCCACAAAACACTCATTTGGGATCCAAAGCAGAACAATCGGCAATCAATAAGTCAGCCAGCTCATCCAAGCCAGAATCTTCAAAAGTCACTAGCGGCCTCATACCATTGCCAGTGGATTTAAGCAATGGAGTGGATCTCTTAAGTGCTGCTTTTTAAGTGTTTGATCATTTCTTTCACACACTCACACACACACACTCTGCAAAGTCTCTGCCCCTCCTGACAGCATCTTACTCCCAGGTCCATTTTTGCCCAAGCAGAATGTTCATTCTTAAAAATAGCACTGATGCTCTTATACAGTAGGTTTTTTTGTTTTTATCTAAAGATAAGATAAAAAAAGCCATCCCTCGAGAATTCTTGAAAATACAACAGATTTCAAATTACTGCTGACTTACTGTACACAGCATTACAGATAACATCAGGCTTTTGTGCTCTTCTGCCATTTGAAGGTTTTTTTAGACTTCTGCTTGCATCACAAAAAAATTGATCTTAAAAAGTTAACACACAGAGATATAATAGGTCTGTTGAAAACAAGTGTACATTAAGAACTGAATCAAATTAAAGATTATACAAAACACAAGTGCTCGAGAGGGCATATTTTCACTGACATTAATATGAATAATTGTGTCCAGCTCAAAAAGAAATATACATCAAAGTGTTTCGCATGTTAATAAAAACAGAAGTACACCCCAGCATCAATGCTGAGCTGTCTTCTAGCTACTGAAACTAAAAGCAAAAGAATTCAAATAAGTAACTCTGTGTTTCAAAAGTAGATAACTTGTTCATATAAGTTTACTTCTGAAATAGACAATCTAAAACTTTTTAATAACTAGCTCAGTATTTGAAAACTGAAAACATGTGGGACTACACAAAGATTACTACCATTTATTCTAAATATCAACATTACACTGACTATTTCATAACATGGGTGAAGAAAGACCAATTAAGCAAACAGTACACAAAAAGTGTACATGTTCATCTTTTTGAACATAATGTTTAAATCATCATGGTCAAAGATGGAAAGAATATGTGAAAGTGAAAAATCAATTTGTGTGTTTTTACTGTATCTTGTACAGTCACATTGATTTACTAGATTACCATTTTTCAATAGATTCTAACATTTCATACAAGCAGTTTAGAAGATAGACTGTTTAATTCTTAATACAATTTCCTAAAAGAGTGCTCCAACTTGAAAAAACATAACTTGAAATAGAATGCAACTGTTAATTTTTGGAAAGTTTTCTTATTTTTAGGATCAGTGCCACAGAGTTCATGAGCTCAGGGACACATCTCAATTTATTTTTGTACATTTAGCACCATGAATGTAGGAACCCAGGGTGATTAAGAGCCTAGGAAAGTCCCTGAAGACCTTTATCAGCTTTTTTTTATACTCTTACATGAGTGATCTGCAAGCAGACCATAATGGATGAAAAGACATTGCATATTTGTTGGGGTCAGTAGTAGATAGACACAATTGAAAGAGGCAGGAAATTTCATTCAGGGCAGGAAGTTATGGATTCCTGAGTAGGTCAATAATAAATATAGCAGATATCCTGTAAATTTGCAAGATTCAGGAAAGCTGGAGAGTGAGATCTCAAGGTATACTCTAATGCCTGTTAAGGGTGACATCAAATAATGTATTTTCCACTGGCAAAGAGGGCACCATAGAGATTCTCTATTTGGCATATAGATATTAAGCTTGTTAAGGTTCTTGAGTGTTCAGGCATGTTGGGATAATTGGAGCCAGTGGTAGATGTCAGCATATGATGCATTCATAAATTTGGGGTAACCTCTTAATCCCAGTCATTTAAATACCATTCAAAGCAGTACAAACTATAGGCAGCTGCTTCTGTTTAGTAGAATATTAATTCATAAACACAGAGAGGAAGGGCGGGAAGTTTGTATTTAAGTAGGAGAGCATTTGAGACTGCTATCTGAAAGATAGAAAAGCTTCCCCTCCCATGAACAGAGGAGCCACAAACACTAAATAAGTAAAGAAATATAAAAACAAGTGGCTTGCTCTATCATGTCTTGACATGATACAGGAACAACAGGTAAAAATTCAAATAATCAGACTAAGTATAGGAAAAAAAACTGAACTAATTTTGACAGTAGATTGTCATGTTGCTTTTCAAAATATGCTGCTCAATAACAGGAAGTCCTTAGAAGTAATAACTGTAACTCATTTCCAGGACAAGACACTCTGTGACCGCTATATCTAACTGTGCTTTACTTTACTTTCAGGTTTATTTGTCTCAACATGTAAAGTGGGGGCCTCAAATATAATTCCTGGAGTGTTGTAGTGGCTGCAGATTTACATTCCAGCCGCTTTTTAATTACTAGCCAACTACTTCATTGATTTTCATTGATTTGTCTTTTAAGATTCTGACATCTAAATTGCTTATTTTCTTTTTAACCATCTTCCAGTTGATAATAAATATATAGTTGTTCTGGTTAAAAAAAAAATTGGATGATTACTCCTGGTTAAGAAAATGGATGCTGTTCTAAAAGAAAAAGACCACGAACAATGTTAAAAATGTCAGAGTGAGTGAACCATCTAGCCCTAATTGAGGGGTCTCAAAATCACCTCTGGGAGTGACACAAAGACATCAGGTTTTCACTACAAACGATTTTATGATCAGAAGTCAGTCGTGATTATATGTATTACTTTATTTAATTATGTAGCTTGGCAATGTAAAGAATGTTCCATTAGAACAAGTAATTGTCTGCTAATTAATTAATGTGAGTTTGAGACGCCTGAGTTAAAGTTTCAGAAAGGTTACTCTATACTTGAATAGATGCTCAAAAAGATATTCAGACCAATTCAGGGTTTGGAAAGGAGTAGTCTATTCCAGCAGAACCTTACATAAGACAGGAAGCAGCTCTGGCTATTGCAACAGTCCATTAAAATCCTAGAGTTTGATGCCCATTGCAGGGCCCTCTCAAGCACGCACACAAGATAAATTTGGAATTTCCAGTAAACATTATCACTAACTGAAAATCAATACAGGTACAGAGGGAACCAGTAAGCTCCAAGTGAGGCATTCAAACACAGGACCCTGGGTATCACTGCAGCAATCCACTTATACAGATGCCTGCTGTAAAACTGGGCTAATTCATGTGAGTCAGTCTGTCCTTTCTCATAGATGCATGTACAGGCTGTACAGGGATACCTGCCTTTTCCAAAAAGCCTACAGGTTTTTTTAAACATTATGATAAACCCAGATCCACTCCTTTTTAGTATTATAAATCTGTTTGACAAGAAAATTTTCCACCTGTTAAGAAAAGTGTAATTTATGCTGGGGAATCCCCTAATGTGTTGTTCAGGAACTCAAGCCACACTAAGCAATGTGTCAAAGCGTATGCAGAGAGATCATTCTGCAAGCAACTTTTAGCACCTAACAAAGTCATTCAATATCATTCTTAATAGGCAAAAACTTATTAACTCCCTATTCTACTGCTACTACTAAGTGCAGCAGTTTTTTATTACAATCACCAATCCCCTACTACAGTAAAAGTGTACTGTAGTGATGAAACTGCCATTTTTATCGTTATTATGCAGAAATAACATACACATGCTGTACAGAAATTACAACAGTCTGAGTAACTGCTTCCCACCTAAAGGGCTGCCTGTAACACCCAATAGTGTATTTTAGTTGTGCGTCTAGCACTCATGAACAGGACATCAAGGCTTAGTTGTATGTGAAAAATATGGTAGATGATATGAATCAGGAATGGAGACATAGCTGGAAAAAATCACGAATCAGATGCCTAAAATCAAATTGTATTTATATAGTTAAGAAAAAAAGCTGAGAAATACTGGGACATCTAGAAACAAGATTATTGAGATTATAGAACCTAGATGCCAGGAAATACCTTTAGGATCTAGTGCTCATGACTAGAGAAGGCCTTTACTACACATTCTTGCTTTTTTTTTTCATTATTACCAGTGAAAGAAGTATTTGTTGAACTCTGCCAGGAGAAGCATTGAGAAAGCTCTTTGTACCTAGAGATTTCTAGCAAAATGGAGCAAAGCTCAAAGTTAAACACTGATTGGTTTAAAGTAGAAAACACAATATTATCTTAAGATGGTGGAAAAAATCACCACACCCTGGAGCTCGAAGGGCCCACAACTACTGGCCTCTGGACACACTGAAGCACCACAAACACTGACTGGAGACGTGTGATTTTTCTCCCCCTTTAACTTTTCTACCTCTAAACTTATGCACGATAATAAAAGAGAGAGAAAGAATCCAAACTGCTGCAGCTGCGTTCATCCTACTAAATTTCAAATATGGTTTTCCTGACAGAGACTGACGTGAGTTGTGCAGGTAGTTAAGATTTAATACAAGCAAAGTATAAAATTATAATTAATGTCATCTTTTTTTTTTATTATTTTCCCTCCTTTGTGGATTTAAAATAATCCTGTAGACGGAAGTACCTTTTCAGAGTGAATTTCCCAGCAATGAAACTGCTTTGGCTGGACACAGCATGAAATCCCCACATTCACTTTAGGCTTACCTGTACATGAACTGGAGCCTATATGTTTTCATTTGATGGTGTGACTGCTTCCCACTAAAACCACTTCCCAAGTTACTTTATTGACTGTCACTTTCTATTTACTGTTGGCTTTCTCCACCCAGTAATGTGTAAGTAATCGTTGTCACGCATAATAGCTCTGTACCCTCACTTTTATTCTATTATAAAACTTTTTGTGAATTCACAATGTATTAATGAAAAAAAATCTTTAGAGCTCATTTAGACAATGATGAGACTATAAGTGCTATCAATGATTCAACTGTGTGCTAAAATGTAATCATCAAGGAAGGTAAGAGCTTAAAGTCTAAACCAGACCTTCCTAGCTCATAAACCTACACCATACACTCTTTTCATGTGTGTCCTGTTTTTGCTTAGCTGTCACAGAAGGATTTCTTGCTTTCCCCATTACTGCAGGTTGGAATGCAACCACTTGCCTCCATGCCCCCTTGATCGGATCATGGTTAGTACATTCCCAATCCATAGATAGATAGATAGATAGATAGATAGATAGATAGATAGATAGATA
>JANRMT010027041.1:108011916-108030436 GCA_026402145.1 Polypterus bichir lapradei
AACTCAGGTGTGATACACCACAGTTAGGTTATTTTTTAACAAGGGGGCAATTACTTTTTCACACAGGGCCATGTAGGTTTGGATTTTTTTTCTCCCTAAATAATAAAAACCATCATTTAAAAACTGCATTTTGTGTTTACTTGTGTTATATTTGACTAATGGTTACATGTGTTTGATGATCAGAAACATTTTGTGTGACAAACATGCAAAAGAATAAGAAATCAGGAAGGGGGCAAATAGTTTTTCACACCACTGTATATATGCATCAGATCTTCTCTCTTGAAAATAATTATGAAGACACAGACATGTAAGGGTGTGTAACAAAAACGACCAAGAGACATTGGAAAGGTTAGGGGCAGCCACCCATATAATATTTCCCGGCTGCAAAATTGATTGAATAGAACAGATGTTCACACGACTGAGTCCAAAGCAGAACTGACTGTTATCTTAAGATGGCGGCTTTTAAATGCATATAGAGGATGTGATGTCATCAGGACCGGAACCAGAAGTGACGTTGTTGGTTGCCCCAGAACCGGGCGGGATTTCCAGAGATTTCCCGAGAATGGTCTGCAAGGAATTGAAAGAGAGAATCAGTGCACTTTGCCACTCCCTGGTCCGGCGTAAAATGACATCTATCCAGGCCCTTTAGTTGTCCTCAACCACGCATGTGTGACAGGACCCCACCCTCAGCCCAGACCCGTCGGGTCGGGTGACCTGCACTGAGAAGTCGTGAACACGAGAGAGAGCATCAGTGTTGGTGTGGAGAGAGCCCTTCCAATGAACGAGCGAGAACTTATAAGGTTGCAGATCAGGGAACCACCTAGTGACTTGAGGGTTGGATACCTTGTGTAGGGCCAACCACTGTAAAGGTGCATGGTCCGTGACAAGTGTAAACTCCCAACCCAGGAGGTAGTACCTCAACTGTGTAATCACCCACTTGATCGCAAGAGTCTCTCTTTCCTCCGCCACATACCTGGTCTCCTGATCCAGCAGTTTCTGGTTCAGGAACATAACGGGGTGTTCAGCACCATCGATGCTTTGGCTCAGCACTGCTCCTAGGCCTGTTTCCAAAGCTTTCGTCTGGAGAATAAAAGGAAGCGAAAAGTTAGGTGCTTTCAAAACAGGTGCCAACATCAGGGCCCGTTTTAAGTCACTGAATGGAGCTTCTGTCGTATCGTTTCATACCACAATGTTGGGGGCCCTGTACTTTGTTAAATCACTCAAGGGCACAGCTCTCTCTGAAAACCGAGGTACAAACTGGTGGTAGTACCTGGCTAAACCGAGAAATGCTTGGACATGGCACTTGGTTTGCGGACGGGGCCATTTCAAAATGGCATCTATTTTAGACTACTGTGGCTTCACAGTACCATGGCCTATAGGGTAGCCTAAATATTTGGCTTCCTTAAATCCAAAAAAGCATTTTTTTGGATTGATCCGAAGACCAGCCTTACCCAGCGTCCGTAATATTGCTCTGACATGCTGTAGGTATTCCTTCCATGTGCTGGAATAGATGACGACGTCATCTAGGTAGGCAGCACTATACAGTGGCGTAGTCAGCAGGATGGAAGAATCCCGGAAGGAAATGGGACTGGACCTGAATTATGACCAGGTGGGTGAGTACCAGGGCCGAGTTTCTGGGTGGGGGGTTCATCCCGTATTTCAGAAAGAACCGGTGCAGACTCCACTCCCTTTGTCTAGTTCCGGGCCACATAAAATACATAAGTAGAGTGTCGATGAGACACACAGAAGTCAGCTGGTCTCTGTGGGGAAACAACAGTGACTTATTATGCCCTCTCGGAGGGGGGGGCTGTCCTACTTGCTGGGGTCAAGGCTCCAGAGAAAGGGGGAGATTCCCCAGACCAGCAGGTGAGTTTTTTGCAGACCTGGAAGCTAGATCCCGAGAGATCTACCCAAGAGCAGGTTGATGCTCTTTGGGAAAAGGTGGAGGAGTGGTTAAAACTCTCTTGACTGCTCCACCTTTCAAGTCGTGAAAAAAGTGCCCTGCTTTATCTTTATGAACAACATACCTGAGCATTTCACCCAGTCGGTCTGAGGGGAAATTGCTAGTATGAACGAGCTAATCATGCTCATAGAAACCTCTAAGACAGGCTTACAATCTGAGAGAGCAGAACGGTCCTTTAGCAGACACTATGGATATTGCATCCCTACTAAACTGCCCTCTCGACACATGCCGGAGTTTGCGCTGGAGTCCCCGGATTCAACATTTCCATTGTTGATTGCCAGTATGTACTGCCACGACAGTGGATGAAACTAAAAACCAGTATAACTTGTGTGCACAGAGATGTCCGATACTATAAAACCGCCCGATGTTTCATCAGCCAGGGAAGATTGATAAGAAAAATCCCTGTAGTGGTCCTCCTGAATCCACCTTTCGCTGTGATTCTAGGGCAGGCCTGGTCTGATATTAAAAGCCATAAAGTACTGATCACTCCCAAACCTATTTTAGGCCTACTAACAGATTAGAATAATGTGTCGCAGGTTGTCTCCACGCCGTGTACTCAGCCAGCGGAGAGAAGTATGGGAGGCCAAGAGGTGGATCGGGATGACTCCTCACTCCTTGAGGTCAGACCGGACCCTCTCTCAGAATTAAGTTCTCAATATAGAGAAACGTCAGCCTCATTTAAAAGGGAGCAATGCAATGATGACTCCCTGAAATTTGTGAAGAATGCAGTGGTACTAGTCAATGGCCAACACATCCATCAACCTATGCCACAGGGCCCCCACTTTGTTATCGAAAATGATTTATTATATCAGGTCAGTGAACATGATGGGGAGGTACAGAAGTTGTTGCTGATTCCACGAACCTTCTGGCGGCAGGTTTGTGAGTTAGCAGACGGCCATCTCCTAGGAGGCCTCCTGGGCACCGAGAAAACATTAGAGTGTATCAAGCTCCGATTTTATTGGCCGGGAATTAACGAGGAGGTTTGCCGTTTTTTTTATCTCTTGCCCAGAGTGTCAACTGCAGCAAATTCCCAGGAGGGACTGTGCTCTTCTCGTTCCACTTCCCTTGATTCATGTCCCGTTTGAGAGAATAGGGGTCGATATAGTGGGACCCCTGGAGCCCTCAGTCCGAGGATATAAGTTGTGGTGGATTGCCGGCATTTTACTCCGGCCCTCAACCCCAGGCCGCCAGGAGGAGCTCTCCCGAGAGCATATATGGGCCCCGAATTCCAGCAGGGCCTCATGGACTATGGAGTTTTTATACTCAGCCCTGCTGGATACCTTGGGGGCCACTGGGAGTCGCTGTCGGGAAGCCAGTGGACTCATTTGTGCACCATGACCCGGAAGTTCGTCACAGGAAGAGCGACGGGCTTCCGGGGTGAAGAAAAGTACTGTTTACTCTGACCCGGAAGGAATAAGGACTTGTGGAACTGTTGGGCAGAAACACTTCCGGGTCAGGAGGAATAAAAGGACTCTGGGAACTCCCAGACAACGAGCTGAGCTGGGTGGTAGGAAGGCAACGTGTCTGGGAGTGGAGGATTGGATTATTGATTGTTTATTGTGTATTATTGGTCATTTATGAGTAGTGTGGAGTGGAGGGTGCTTAGTGCACGTAATTATTATAATAAAAAGAATTATTGTGGCACTTTTACCAGGTGTTTGGCGTGGTACCTGAGGGTTCAAGGGAGCACTAGCGCCCCCTACTGCGACAAAGTATATAGTAGTCCTCATAGATTATGCGACCCGATATCCAGAAGCTGTTCCGTTTCGCTCAGCTACGTCCAAAGCAATCACACAGGAACTGTTAGGGGTCTTTTCACGATTTGGCATCCCTAGGGAAGTCCTTACTGATCAAGGGACACCATTTACCTCGGAGATGTTCAATAAAACGGCCTAGTTACTTAAAATAAAGCACCTAAAGACCGCGGTGCATCATCCTCAAACCGAAAGTCTAGTTGAGAGATTTAATCAGACTCTTAAACAGATGCTTCGCAAGGTGGTCAGCGGGGATGGAAGGAATTGGGATCAACTCCTCCCTCTCGTACTCTTTGCCTACAGGGAAGTCCCTCAAGCCTCGACGGGGTTCTCTCCATTTGAATTATTATACAGATGACAAACCCGGGGTATACTGGACATTTTGGAAGAAGGTTGGGAAGGAGGGGCTCTTCCCTCAACTAATATATTAGAATATATCACGTAGTTACGCGATAGATTTGGGAAAATTCGTCCTGTACTAAAAAGTCACATAGAGGAGGAGCAAGAAGCACAGGCCCGCTATTATGACCGTTTCACGACACTCCCACAACCCATTCTAAACTACTTGCCCATTGGCAGGGACCATGCGAAGTAAAGGAGAGGAAATGGCTTGTTGACTACTTGGTGAAACAGCCCAATCGTCAGCTGAGCGAGCAAATATATCACATGAATCTGCTGAAACCATGGAAGGAAAGGGATCTTGATGCCTATTCCGGCCAGCCCCACTCATTCTTTGCTCAGACCAACAAACTTAACTTTGGGTCTAACTTAAACACCCGACAGAGACAGGATCTCAAAGCAGTTATCTCGTCCATCCCGGAGGTAGTAGACAAAAAACCCGGAAGGACCTCTCTGATCACCCACAACATTGTGACCGAACCCAGGATTATAGTCCTAGAGCGCCCCTATCATCTTCCCAAGGTAAAGAAGGCTGAAATGGAGCTTGAAATCAAGCGCGTGCTGGAATTAGGAGTCATAGAGGAAAGTTATAGTCACTGGTCCAGCCCAATAGTCTTGTTTAGTAAGCCAGACGGAAATTGGAGATTTTGCAATGACTTCCGTCATCTTAATCAGGTCTCCCAATTTGATGCTTATCTAATGCCTCGAGTGGACGACCTCCTTGAAAGGCTTTGACAGGCAGAATATTTGACCACACTTGACATACAATACAATACAATACAGTTTATTTTTGTATAGCCCAAATTCACACAGGAAGTGCCACAATGGGCTTTAACAGGCCCTGCCTCTTGACAGCCCCCCAGCCTTGACTCTCTAAGAAGACAAGGAAAAACTCCCAAAAAAACCTTGTAGGGAAAAATGGAAGAAACCTCGGGAAAGGCAGTTCAAAGAGAGACCCCTTTCCAGGTAGGTTGGGCGTGCAGTGGGTGTCAAAAGAAGGGGTTCAATACAATACAATACACAGAACAGAACAAATCCTTAATACAGCATAATAATAAAAATTTTAGAAGTACAGAGCAGAATTTAACAGTAGATGATATCACATAATAAGATTTTTATATTTTTAGAGTGCTGGAGACCTCATCCGTCAAGCTGCCTCCCCATTTGGCCATTCCGCGGCTGAAACGTTGCTCGGCCAGCCAATCCGATGAAAGGGCCCCTCTTTCCCATGATTCCTGTGATCCTCCACCAGGAATGACTTTACCATAGGCAGGCAAACAACTTGGCAGGTGGGCCGTGGCACCAATTGCCACATTTGAGTACCGAGAACAGAAACAGAATAGGTGAGGGTTAGTATTCAATTATAATTATCATGTTACTTATGTTTTAGTGCTAATGACTAACAACAGAGATACAGTATGTACAGTTAATCAGCAGCTCTAATCAGGATATGCTAAACTGAAGTAGTGAGTCTTCAGCCGGGATTTAAAGGCTGGGACCGAAGGGGCATCTCTTATAGAAGCAGGAATACCATTCCACAGTTTAGGGGCCCTGTAACTAAAAGCTCGACCTCCCACTGTTATTTTATTAATCCTTGGAATCATAAGCAGACCGGCATCTTGAGATCTTAATGTGCGCTCAGGTTTGTCAGTCATGATAAGCTCAGACAAGTAAGCCGGACCTTGGCCATTTAATGCTTTATATGTTAAAAGGAGGATTTTGAAATCTGCCCTAAACTTAACCGGGAGCGAGTGTAAGGATTTAAGAACTGGAGTTATGTGTTCATATTTTCTTGTTCTTGTAATAATTCTTGCAGCCGCATTTTGGATTAACTGGAGGCTGTATAGAGAACAGTTTGAACAGCCAGTGAACACCGCATTGCAGTAGTCAATCCTACTAGAGATAAATGCATGAATTAATTTCTCACAATCCTGTTTATTTAAAAAGCGCCTTAATTTCCTAACATTTTTAAGATGGAAGAAACATGTTTTGGACAACTTTGTAATATGTGCTTTAAATGACATGCTAGAATCAAAGATAACTCCTAGATTGCGGGCTGATTCAGTAAAATTAATTGGGATTCCAACTGAGTTAAATGTCGACAAAATATTGCTGTGATCAGCGTCATTCCCTCCAACAATTAACATCTCTGTTTTATCTGTATTTAAAGACAAGTAGTTCTCATTCATCCACTCCTTTAATTCACTAACACAACTAATTAAAGACAACATCGGAGAAACTTCATTTGATTTAAATGAAAGGTATAACTGGGTGTCATCTGCATACGAGTGAAAATTAACATTATGTTTCCTAATGAGAGATCCCAGTGGAAGCATGTAAAGTGAAAACAGTAAAGGTCCCAGTACTGAGCCCTGTGGGACACCATATTGAACTTCTGTGTATAATGATGGAGTACTGTCAGCACATTTCTGTACATATTGGAATCGATTTGATAAATAAGAACTGAACCAAGCGAGCACGTGGCCTGTAAGACCAACATCATTTTCTAGCCTGTGCAGTAAAATAGAATGGTCAATGGTGTCAAATGCTGCACTTAAGTCTAATAACATAATTACAGTGGAGTTTCCTTCATCAGAGGATATCAGAATGTCATTTACAACCCGTGTTAGTGCAGTTTCTGTACTATGACCAGTGCGAAAACCAGACTGGAATTTCTCAAATAAATTGTAATGCGTAAGGTGTGACTGAAGCTGACTGGCGACTACTTTTTCTAGTATTTTAGAGAGAAATGGTAAATTTGAAATAGACCTATAATTATTTAGAACATCAAGAACATCCATTGCACTTTTTACTAGTTTTGTTGGCACTGGATCTAGGGAACAAGTAGAGGGCTTCATTTTAGTAATTAAAGTTAAGACTTCCTGCTCAGTTACAGGATTAAAATTACTAAAGTGCTGAATGCAATGTGCGGCAGGGTCTGCTAAGCTAGTATTTGGTTTGTACTGTGATGCTGAGATCTGGGATCTTATATTTTTAATTTTCTCATTGAAGAAGTTCATAAAGTCTGTACTGCTAATATCTGTTGGTATTTTGCACTGTTGATCTGAATTGCCATTTGTTAATTTAGCCACTGTTCTAAACAGTACCCGAGGATTTTTATTATTGCTATCTATTAATGTAGAATAGTATTCTGAGCGAGCTTTAAAGAGGGCTTTTTTATATTTATTAACACTCTCTGTCACTTGACATGACCAAGGGGTACAGGCAGGTTCCTTTAATGGACTCTGCAAAGGTCAAGACTGTGTTCAACACCCCTAGTGGAGACTGGCAATATCGTGTCCTTCCAGTCGGGTTACATGGGGCTGCTGCGACTTTCCAGTCTCTGGTGGACAAAGTGCTCCGTCCCCATAACATGTATAGTGTTGCCTACGTAGATGACGTCGTTATCTATTCCAGCACTTGGAAGGAACACCTACAGCACATCCGAGCAGTATTACGTGTTACAGTGGCGTAGTCGGCAGGATGGAAGAATCCCAGAAGGAAATGGGACCAGACCTTAATTATTACAAGGTGAGAGTACCGTGGCCGAGTTTCCTTCTGGGATTCTTGATTCTCTGTAACAAGAACAACCAAGAGACTTTGGGAAGGTTAGGGGCAGCGACCCATATAATATTTCCTGGCCGTAAAACTGATTAAATAGAACAGACATGTTCACACGACTGAGTCCGAAACAGAACTCACTGTTGTCTTAAGATAGCGGCTTTTAAATACATGTAGAGGATGTGATGTCATCAGGACCGGAACCAGAAGTGACATCGTTGGTTGCCCCAGAACTAGGTGGGATTTCCTGAGAACGGTGTGTAAGAAATGTAGAGAGATAATCAGTGCACTTTGCCACCCCCTGGTCCAGCATGGAATTACATCTATTCAGGCCCTTTAGTTGTCCCCTAATCACACATGTGTGACAGATGATGCTTACAATCTTGTCTGACCCCAGACAGATAGAAGATCTAAAAACTAAAAAGAATTCAAAATGCTTTTTACACCACACCAAATGCTCTGAAAAGGTGGTGGTTGTAAATTATTTGACCCTTGTTCAGATTTCGAAAGAGATAAGGTTTCTTTAGATCACATCAGCATGGGTAGGCCTCATCACCAATAAACAGTGCTGGGCAGTGGCTCATCAGGTAGAATATGATGAAAGCCCCTTTCCATAGCAGCTCTTAGATGTGTGTGTGCAAACACCCCAGCATCTGATAGTTTTCCCTGGGTGCCCACACTAGCAATGTAAAAACTTGTAATGTTCATCAAAAACAGCCATACGTGTGATGGAAAACCTGGATTTGTAGTTATAGTACAAACTCCCACTATTTCCAGGTAGTTATATGAAAATATTTTTATCATCAATTGCCCACAGACGATATGGAAATTGCCACTTTCTCACAAATTCTTTGTCAATATTCCTCCAGTCTGACTCACTTGTAGGTATCTATGAAGCACAAGGTAGACCAATACATGAATTAGTGCAAACATCAACAACTGGTTAGATCCACAACCAAGGTGGAAAATGTAAGCAATTGAGTTACCCAACCTTGACTCTCTAAGAAGAGAAGAAAAAAACTCCCAGAAAAACCTTGTAGGGAAACAAATAAGAAATTTTGTGAAAGGCAATTCAGAGAGAGAGAGAGAGACCCCTTCCAGGTAGGTTGGATGTATAATATAAATAAAATACAGTACACAAGACACAACACAAGTAATCCTATTCACAGAGCTAAATGGCCAATCTATCGTTGCCATCTCAGAAATATAATACAATAGTACAAACTTTTTTGTTCTTGCACAGCACTCCTCACCACGTGCAGGTGCTGCGTGCCACAAGAACTCTTAAGGCAAAATGCAAGGATGAATTATACCATTCACTAAATAAAGAGCAGTCACATATGAGGGTACAGATACCTCAAAAACAAAGTAGAAACTAATTGACATAAATGAAAAATAACAATATCTGTCCATTAGCTAATTGCAGAGCCACAGCCAGATTCTACAAAAAGAGTCAGATAAGCCAGAAACAGAGTCCTGGAGAACTCAGCCAGCTAGCTGCCTCCCCTTGCTGGCCATTCTGCAGTTGAGTCAGTGCTGGACTGGGCAGTCTGATGAAAGAATCCTGCTACCTGATGATTCCAGTGCTCCTTTATCTGAGATTACTATTCCATGGCAGGCAAACAACTTGGCAGTAGGGCAGTGACACCAAGTGAAACATGAGGATACCAAGAAGAGAAACAGAATCGGGGTGGGTTAGTAACAGTTTATAAATATTGTATTATTTATATTTTACTACTAATTATGGAACAAGATGATCCGCTGTGGCAACCCCTAACAGGAGCAGCCAAAAGAAGAAGAATATTTTACTACTAATGACTAAACAGAGGTGCTGTATGCACAGTTAATCAATGGCTCTACTCAGGATATGCTAAACTAAAGTAGTGGGTCTTTTGCATGACTTTAAAAGCTGATACTGAAGGGACATCTCTTATTGAAGCTGGCAGATCATTCCACAGCTTTGGGTCCCTGTAACTAGAAGCTCGACCTCCCACTGTTATTTTGTTAATCCTTGGAATCATAAGCAGGCTGGCATCTTGAGAACTTAATGTGCACTTAAGTTTGTAAGTAATGATAAGTTCTGATAAGTAAGCAGGCTTTATATCTTAAAAGGAGGATTTTGAAATCTTTTCTAAACTTAAGTGGAAGATGGAGTTACAGTATGTGTTTGTACTATCTTGTTCTTGTAATAGTTCTTGCAGCAGGATTTTGAATTAACTGAGAGCTATATAAAGAACGATTTGAGCAGCCAGTGCAGACCACATTGCAGTTGTCAATGCTACTAGAAATAAACACATTAAGTAATTTCTCAGTGTCCTGCTAGAAAATGCCTTAATTTTCTAACATTTTTATGATGGAAAAAACATGTTTTGGATAGGTGTGTTTTGTGAACTTTAAACAACTTGCTATTATCAAAAAAAAACACCTAGATTGCATGCTGATTCAGTAAAACTAAAGGTGATTCCAGCTGACTTAAGTGATGACAAAATATTGTTGTGATCGGCATCATTCCCTCCAATAAATAACATTTCTATTTTATCTGACAAGCAGAACATTCTGATAAACATCATTTGGTCTAAAGGAAAGGTATAAGTGGGTGCCATGTATGTAAGATTAACATTAAATTAACATTATGTTTTCTAATGATAGGTTCCAGTTGAAGGGTGTAAAGTGAAAACAGTAAAGGCCCCAGTACTGAGCCCTGTGGACACCATATTTCACTTCTTTGTATAATAATGGACTACTATCAGCACATTTCTATACGTACTGGAATTGATTTCATAAATAAGAATTAAACCAGGCAAGGACAGTGTCCATGAGCCTATTGTCATTTTCCAGCATGTGTAATAAAATAGAATGGTCAAAGGTATCAAACGCTGCACTTAAATCTAATAACAACATAATTACAGTGGAATTTCATTCATCAAAGGATATTAGAATGTCATTTACAAAATGTGTTAATGCTTTTTCTGTACTATGACCAATGCAGAAGCCAGACTGGAATTTCTCAAATAAATTGTAATGTGTAAGATGTGACTGTAGCTGATTGGCATCTGCTTTTTCAAGTATTTAAGAGAGAAAGGGTTTAATATGAAATAGGTGTATAATTATAAAATGGATATGGGTCTAGCTCTCTGCGGTGGGTTGGCGCCCTGCCCGGGATTGGTTCCTGCCTTGTGCCCTGTGTTGGCTGGGATTGGCTCCAGCAGACCCCCCGTGACCCTGTGTTCAGATTCAACGGGCTGGAAAATGGATGGATGGATGGGTCTAGCTCTGACTCTTCATGTATACTGCAAACTTCAAGCAAGCATTGGCCCAGGTTCAAACTCGGCACTAAAGCAGTGAGACATCATCACTAACCACTGTGCCACCAATAATCAATAATAATAATAAAAATAATAATTATTTGATTCATCAGTCTGTCTGTTTCCCTGTTTTTACCTATTTTTGCACACTCTAGGTAAGTTTGCACAAAGGATGCAATGAGATGGTCTGGTACTTATGGGATGTTATAGACATAGAACTACTTTTTAACAAATGGAAAGGGGCCATTTGAGGTAGTTTAAATGTAAGAAAATATTACAGGACATCCAGAAGTAATCCCAGACCATACTGTGGAAATTATATTTCCTGGCTGCCCTGGGAATACTTTGGGAATATGTTAAAAGTACCTGTAGACAGGCACTAAAGATAAGATGAAACCTAGTGCATCTAAGTTAGCATTATTTTATAGAGTGCCTTGTCTCCAGAAAGCTGCATGAGTCATGAGGTGAGTATTCTACTCAAAAATACACCTCTTAAGGTAGGTTTTCCAGACCTTTGCTTTTTATGGGACAGGAGCATTTGGGAGTTATGGTGAGTCTGATATTTCTGGATTTTTGACCTTGTTTTGGATTTGTGATTTTTGGGATTGTGTTTGCTTGTGATTACCTTATTGACAAGGCAAATCCTTAATGCCATTTGTGTTTTACAGAGCTTCACTGTTTGACAGAGCATTTTTGTAGAAATAAAATCTTGTTATTTTTATAAAGTTTTGTGTTTGTCGTGATTACTAGCCGGGAATGATGTTTTTGCCCCTGTAGTGGATATTTTTGGAAGTGCTTTTGGGTCTGAGGTCCTTTGGGACTCCTAAGATTCAACTAGCAGATGGAGACTAATGCTATACTGTATATACAATAATAACATTAATGGAATGTCATTTCAATAATAATGAAATTATTGATGTAATAGACTGACAAAATAAATAGTAACAGGTTACTGCATCATTAAAATTAACATTCCTGTTTCAGGTTATATGCTTTTAAACTTAAAATGCTTTTCAGCCTTCTTTTGCAACACATAAATGAGGGCACAAAGTATTTGAATTTTACTCACATTCTGTAGGGTGGGTCAGTAAAGTATGTCATGCAATTGTCATGTTTCCCCAACCTACTCTATATAGCACTCCTCTGCCCCTAGGTGAACCATTAATAAAATACCATTACACTTGGGTTGTGTTTAAATTACTAAGTGCAAAGAAACAACAAGTAAAGTTAGACAGAAAGACTTTTTAACACTGAAATGAAAATCTGATAACAACATTAATGATAATAATAATGCTTCAAAACAGCAATTTTGCTCTATTGCAAGTCATCTCCATCCATTGTTGTGATTTAAATATAGGTGGCAAAAAATGCTAAATAGTCCAAATATTTTTGAAGGAGAAAGGCCACATGTTGCCATGGTCAATACAAAATTGTAAACTGACTCAATAAACCTATAACATTTGAAAACTAGCTCATGTGTGCTGCCATTTTTTATTAAAACATCGGCAAATTACAGTTTATCCATCCATAAACCACTTTGGAAAGCTGCTTAATTCAAATTTATAATTGTAAGGAGCAAGCACAATGCAGGGACCAGCAGTGGATAACATGTTGGTCAGTTAGTGTCAACAGGGTTTTTTCATTTCATGTAATCATCAGAAAGAAATAAGGATCAACACATATACATGTAAAATTCTGTTACAACAAATATCTTTACAATGAAATTTTCATTACAACGAAGTATTTTTATGGTCCCGACAGTTTCCCCATATGACACGAGTCTACAGAAATCTTGTTACAAAGAAGTACATTCAGCAGATACTTTAATTACAACAAAGTTCCCAAAAGACACTGAAATGCCTGAATGAATCATCCACAGAGTTGTTAGTTCTGTGGTTGCAGCTCAGTTGTCAACAACGATCCCCAGACACAAACAAGTCAAGTCAAGTTGGGGAGCATGCATTGGTACAGTGCGTTTGCACACCCACTACATGGTGAAACAGCTCAGGATCTCGGTTTGCAACCCTCCAGGCAGACACATGGTCCAGTCTCACCCTCCGGAAAATGACCCTCTATCTGCCGCAGCCAGGTGTTACATGGGTGACCCCTTGGCCTGGTCCAGCTACTTAGGTCCTCATCAATGAGGATCTTATGAGCTGGATCACCCTCGGGGAAATGCGCCACATGGCCATAGTGCCGTAACTGACACTCCCTCACAATGCAGTTAATGTGCCTCATTTGGGACTCCATAAGCAACCTCTCCCTATCTGTCTACTGACTTCACAGGAAGAGTCATCAGAGACATGAATGTCACTGCCAAGGTAAGTACACCCCTCAACAAGGTCAACACTCTCTCCGCAAACAGACACACTGCTGATGGCTTTGCCCAAGAGGTCATTAAAAGCCTGGATCTTGGTTTTTATCCAGGACACTCGCAAGCCCAGACACTCAGACTCCTCACTCAGTCTCTCGATTGTCCTGATCACAGTCTCCATTGACTCCGCAACGATCACAGCATTGTCAGCAAAGTCAAGATCTGTGAATCTTTCTTCACCAAAAGATGCCCCACAGCCGCTGGACCCTACAACCTTGCCCAACACCCAGTTCATTCAAGCATTGAACAGAGTAGGAGCAAGAACACACCCCTGAAGAATCCCTAGAAACTGGGAAAAACGCAGAGGTCCTGCCTTCACTCTGCACAGCACTCATAGTACTAGTGTACAGGCAGGCCATGATATCCAGCAACCTCAAGGGGATCCCGCGAACCTTCAGGATGTTCCACAGGGCAGCTTGATCACCTGAGTCAATCGCTTTGCGAAAATCGAAAAATGTTGCAAAGAAACTCTGCCGATATTCACGTTTGCGCTCAATGAGAACCCTCAGTGCCAGGATGCGGTCGATGGTAGATGTCTTAGGCATAACACCAGACTGTTCCAGTCGCTGGTAGGTGAGCAAGTGATCATGGATCCTATTGAGGACGACCCTAGCAAGGATCTTACCCGGTACCGAGAGCAGTGTTATCACCCTGTAGTTGCTGCAATCCAGGCGATCACCCTTCCCTTTCCAGATAGGGATGACAAGTCCCGTTTTCCAGTCAGTTGGGGTGATGCCAGTCTCCCAAATGGAAGCAAAGATTGCTTGCAATGCCAGGAGGACAGACTTACCACCAGCCTGGAGAAGTTCACGGTGTGTCACTTGCTCACAGATTCCTCTAACAAACGGCTCTTTATCTGCCCTCAGAGCCCTCGCAGCCGTCCTTCTCAGTTCCCGGTACAGACCAGAGTTACCATTGAGCCATGCGCTGCGACTCCTCTAGATGATATCTAGGGAGCCCTGCGAGGTGAAACACCTCCTTCTGGGAACACCGGTAACACCAACATAACTCTCAGCAACCTTCAGGGTCTTGTCATGGAACGTCTCCCACATTACATTAGGATTGGAAGACACAAACACTGTAAAATAATTTCTTTCTTCAAATTTTGCTTGTACTGTTTTTTTTGCTGTTTTTTTGCTGTTTTTGTTGTCGGTGGTTTTCAGTGATACCTTTTGCTTATCGCTTGTCAACATTTGAAAAACATCCATTGGAATTTAACTCATTGTCACCCTCCTATAGAAACGGCAGACGTGAAAAAATTGCAGCAAAAAGAAAAAAAGACTTTGCCAGTGAATTCGGAATTTCGCCATCGACACTGTCAACTTTCGTGAAAGACCGACCAAAAAAAAAAAAAAAAAAAAATCTCGGGTTGCAAACATATGCAAACTGCTGCATTTGAAGACATCAAAAAAGGTGTTTTTATGTGGTTCAGTGATAGTCGTTCAAGAAACATTCCTATTAATGTGGCACTCTTTCAAGAAACTGTGAGGTTTCTAAACTCTCTTCGGACCTCCCCCAGCTGGACAACACGCTGTCCTGTCCTGTGCGACCACTGCATCTGTGGAGCACAGCTCTGCTGCATCTCTCCTCCAAAGTAAACAGAAAAGATCTCAATGGGAGATGCAAGGAACAATGTAGATGCAGGTAACAGGATTAATTGGCCATTAACCTGGCCACAACCCTGCCTGACTGCCTTGTCTGTTTATAGGAGAGTGGCAGACCCCGCTACAATAAATAACCCTGCTGTTCCTGTTTCAAGCTGAATAAAGCTGGTTTTGCTAAAGTACTGAGACTCAGCCTCGTGCTTTGGGCTATAAGACAGGGACTTATAGCATGACCCCGATCTTTTAGGATTCGCTTCTGTGGCGCATCACTGCACCACTGTGAGCCTGCTATTGTCCTGCCCTGGCAACAGACAAACAATTTTCCACAGATGTGGCAATTGCACTTTGGGACGCACTTCAGTGTGATGTTCCCGTTGGGCGTGGGCAGGCCCGCCCCCCCCAAAGAGTTCAGAAACCTAACAATATGAAGAAGAAGAAAAGGGTGATTCAGTTTCTGATAACTGTGCTGCCCACAACATGCTTCCACATTTAGATAATGTTCATGTTGAATTCCTCCCACCCAATTGCACGACAGTGCTTCAGCCACTGGATTTGGGCATCATTCACACCCTGAAAGTGTATTATTGCAAGGAAATGCTGAGAAAAATTCTCGTCAGCTTAACTTGTAGACAGGAGGAGATTAAAATTAACGCGAAATAAGCTATTGAAATGATTGCAGATGCCTGGATGCAAGTTAAAGATAGCACTATAGCTACAAATACAGAATCTCATTATAACGAAATTTTCATTACAACAAAATATTTTTTAGTTCGTTGTAATGGAATTTTACCTGTATATATCAATATTAACTTATAAAGCGATTCATATGAACTTTTTATAAGTTAATTTTTGAGGGAAAGAACAATAGTGAATGTAGGAAGCCAAGAGTGACTCTCAGCCCAATTACTTTTCATGTTAGGTTTTTATTCTTCTTATATGTCCATATGGGTTTTTCTGAGTCATTTCAGCTTCCTCTCAAATCACACATCATGAGTGTGCTTAATAAAAATGTAGTTGGTCTAATTTCATCTAATTGTAGTGTAGAGGCCCTAAAGTAGACTGCATTCAAGGATGGTAACATACCTCAAAGCTCTTTACTGGTTAAATGGGTTCTGCCACCCTGTAAAGGAAAGATCAGGCTCAGAGATTTTATTATGGGAAAACAGTAAATGACACGCCCAAAAGAAATACATCACCATCAACTAGTCTTAATGCTGGACCTCATGTCTAACCAATGATGGACTAGCCACACCCATTGTACGGCACATAAAAGGAACCATCAGATATTCTGTTGTTCATTCAAATGACAAATAAGGTAGCCATAGGATGTGATCTGAGAAAGACAACAGAGAGAGCAAGAAAGAGACTGAGAGAGAGAGAGAAAAGAGCTGTATTGGTAAAGTAGTGAACCAAGTTGGTGCATTTAGTCTGTGAAATTTGGGTTTGGGGCCAAAATATTTCCCTCTGGAGAATTCATTTAGTGATCACCTCTGCACTTTATTTTACCTCTGCTAGTAAGTGATAAAAGATATAAATCCAACGTCTTACACAGTCAATAATTATAGTTAAGGCAATATTTTGAATTTTCAAGGAAAGTCTATGATATATTGAGGCAAATACTATTGGTCATTTATTTATAGACTCTTGCTATTCAAAGCAGCAACTAAATTCAATGTTTGTGTTAAAAATAAATACCTCATAATGTGCCAAGAATATCTCTCATCAACTAACTGAAAAGGTGTCATTGTTGCAACGAGTTGTCATGGCAGCTTAACACTAGAATTACCAGAGTCTACGAAAAAACTCAGATCCGTCCCACCTTAAATCGCTTCTTAAAACCGTTCTCACCTCTCCGCCAGCCTCCTTTGTCCTGTAAATGTGCCGATAAAAACAAACTGCAAGCAGCCGGCTATTCCATCCCCCTACCGACTTAGAACGTGCACGAACTTCTCCCAGCTCATGCCTTGATTATCTGGGAGTGAAGTGGAGTTTTAAAGTGGAAATAATAGATTGTTATTTGGAACACACGCATTTCATGTGTGTTCCGTTTCTACAGTAATCTGTGTAAACACAATGTTAAAACAGAAACTTTTTCATATTTTAGTAATAAATGTTACAAAATGTAGGCATAAACTATAAAATGTGTGAAGCCTGAAGGCCAAAGATCAAATAAACACTTTCATAAAAGGTTCAAGAGTTTTACAACATCTACCGTGGCGTACTGGTGAGATTTCGTCACTTAGAGCGCAGCAGAATTGGTGTACCTCAAGAGATCCGAGTTTGATTCCCCGCTGGGGAGAAAATGTATTTATTTTTAACCTTCGTCGTTCTACCTGCCTGAACTCCCTGTCTATCTATATAGTAATAACAGTAATTTTATTATTATATAGGAGCTTCCCTGTCTGCCTATCTATCTATATATCTATCCCCTTAGCTGTTTTTTATATATCTATTATACAGTGCCTTCCCTGTTTATTTGTATATCTAGTGCCTTCTCTGCCTGCCTGTCTGTCTGATTGCATATAGCGCTGAACTTACTGCTCTGTACTATTCTGTCCTCTGCATGTCCTGGAGTACAAAAGAAACACCACCATACAGCAACATGTGCGAACTGGCAAGATCGGGGAAAAAAACACGTGGTCACTGATTACAAACCACAAGATGAATGTAAGAGACAATATATGTAAAAACATCATCGCACTAATGCAATATTATTTGAAAACAAACAGCATCAGATCGGGTTTGAATATGCGCCCGATCTGACACTGTTCGTTTTCAAATAATATTGCATGTACTGTGCGTTGAAACTGCTGCACTGAATAAGCTGACGCCTTCTGTAACAGCGTCAGCGTGTTTTCAAACCTGATCTGACGCTGTTCGTTTTCAAATAATATTGCATGTACTGTACTATTTTAGAATAAAAACATACATTTGATTTCAGTCAGTCTGTAAGAGCCAGTGTAAATGCATGATAATTGTAAAGGTTAGCTTTTTTTAATTCAGTTCCATTCTCTCAGTCGCGTTCACGATCCCCCCCACCCCCCATCTGACAATGCTGTTTTCACATAAAGACGTGCTATAGCTCAAATGTGATTTATTTGGAGACGCGCTATAGCTCGAATGTTATTTATATAGGGAAGAAAGTACAGTGTCAGGTGCTCATTCAGTGTAATAGGAACCATAGCACAGAGAGATGTGTACACTGCAACAAGTACAAATGTCGTAAATGTAGGAAGAGTGTGTGGGAATTTTTTTTTTTTTTTTTTTAATTAATTTTATTGCAATCCATACAAAGCAATCAAGTTTTTACAAAAAGAAAAATTGAGTTAAGAACAGATCGATCCCCACCCATGAGAGAGAGAGCAAGCCAAGCTGCGTTAAAGTTTAAGGCTTGTAAACAAACCTAAATTAATAAATTCTCTGTGCTTTATGAACTTATTTTAAAATATTACTGATTAGATCCTGCCATGTTTTGAAAAAAGTCTGTACGGATCTCCTAACTGAGTATTTGATATTTTCCAATTTCAAATAATATAACACATCGGTTTCCCACTGACTTA
>JANRMT010027041.1:108030536-108083829 GCA_026402145.1 Polypterus bichir lapradei
TTTATTGCAATCCATACAAAGCAATCAAGTTTTTACAAAAAGAAAAATTGAGTTAAGAACAGATTGATCCCCACCCATGAGAGAGAGAGCAAGCCAAGCTGCGTTAAATTTTAAGGCTTGTAAACATACCTAAATTAATAAATTCTCTGTGCTTTATGAACTTATTTTAAAATATTACTGATTAGATCCTGCCATGTTTTGAAAAAAGTCTGTACGGATCCTCTAACTGAGTATTTGATTTTTTCCAATTTCAAATAATATAACACATCGGTTTCCCACTGACTTAAAAGAGGAGAGTTTGGGTTCTTCCAGTTTATCAGAATGACTCTGCGTGCCAAAAGTGTAGTGAATGCAATCACAATTTGTTTGTCTTTCTCCCCTCTGGAAGAACCCCAAACACAGCTGTTAATGGGTTAGGAGGGATTGTAAGTCCAAGGCTATCTAAAAGGTAAGTAAAAATTTTTGTCCAGAATAATGTTAATTTGGTGCAGGCCCAGAACATGTGACCTAGTGAGGCTGGGGCATGGTTGCAACGTTCGCAGGTTGGATCATGCCCTGGAAACATTTTGGAGAGTTTTAGTCGAGACAGATGTGCTCAATATATAATTTTGAGTTGTATAATTGTATGCTTTGCGCATATGGAGCTCAAGTGAATTCTCTGCATTGCTACTTTCCACTCCTTTTCTGATATATTGAGAGATCTTTTTCCCAGTGTCCTTGGATCTTTGAAAGGGAGGGATTGTAAAATGATTTTATATATTGTAGAGATGGAGCGTAAGTCCTTGAGATTGAGCAATATTTTTTCCAGCATGGATGAGGGTGCAAGATGAGGAAAATCTGGAAGGTTCTGTTTAACAAAAGTTTCTGATTTGAAGATAGTGAAAGAAATGTGTAGCTGGAATGTTAAATTTGGAATGTAATTGTTCATAGGATGCAAAGACGTTGTCTATATAAAGATCTCTAAGCAAGTTAATTCCAAATTTTTTCCAGATATTAAAAACTGCATATGTTTGTGAAGGTTGAAAGAGGTGGTTCTCTTGCAGAGGTGCCACAGATAGAAGCTTCTCCGTCTTAAAATGCTTTCTACATTGGTTCCAGATTCTAAGTGAGTGGAGCACAATTGGGTTATTAGTATATTGCCGATAACGTGTGTTTATTGGAGCACAGAGCAAGGAATACAAAGAAGTACTGCAGGATTTTACTTCTATTGCGGACCAAGTCTGTGTATGTTCTTCTATTTGTGTCCAGGTTCTTATTGCCTGCATATTTGCTGCCCAGTAATAAAACTGGAAGTTAGGTAGAGCCATGCCACCTTCTGCCTTTTGTCTTTGTAGGGTCGCTCTTTAGATGCGTGGATGTTTTGAATTCCAAATAAATGAGGTTATTGTTGAATCTAATTGCTTAGAGAATGATTTATTAATGTATATTGGGATGTTTTGAAATAAAAAAAGGAGCTTAGGAAGAATATTCATCTTAACAGTGTTAATTCTTCCAGCTAGCTTGAGATGAAGGGTTGACCATCTATGCAAGTCTTGTTTAATTTTTTCCATGCAGACGGTGAAATTTTGTTGATAAAGAGCTTTATGTTTACTTGTGATGTTTACCCCTAGGTATTTAAACTGTTCTGCAATGATAAAAGGTAGGGTATCTTATCTAATATTATATGCTTGAGAATTCACTGGAAAGAGTACACTTTTATTCAGATTAATTCTGAGACCAGAGATCTTTTGAAATTCTGTGAGTGCTGCTAAGACTGCAGGCACAGAATTTTCTGGGTCCGAAATATACAGTACCATATCATCTGCATATAATGAGATTTTCTGTTCCAGTCCTTCTCTGCTAATCCCCTTTATCTGATCAGTATTTCGACAATGTATTGCTAGTGGTTCAATGGCAATCGCAAACAGCAGCGGTGACAAGGGGCATCCTTGTCTAGTGCCACGTTCTAGTTTAAAGTAGTCTGAGCAAATGTTATTGATGCAAACTGAAGCTTCTGGGTTAGTATACAGTAATTTAATCCATGCACTTAATGTTCGGGCCAAACCCAAACTTCTCCAATGTAGTAAAAAGGTATTTCCATTCAATCATGCCGAATGCTTTTTCTGCATCCAATGATAGTAATATTTCTGGGGTGTTTGATTTAGTTGGTGAGTATATTACATTAAACAGGCGTTGAAGATTTGAAGATAAGTGTCGGCCCCTAAGAAATCCAGTTTGGTCTTGTGATATTACAGAGGGGAGCACTTTCTCCATCCTTCTGGCTATGATTTTAGAGAGTATTTTAACGTCGTTATTCAGAAGTGAAATTGGTCTGTATGATGCACATTGTAATAAGTCCTTATTTTGTTTTGGAAAGACAGTGATTAGTGCTTGGCGAAAGGTTTGTGGAAGAAATTGGTTATCTCTGGCTTCTGTAAATGTTGCTAATAGGAGGGGAGCTAGCTGAGCGGAGAAATTTTTGTAAAACTCTGCAGGGTAGCCATCAGGGCCTGCTGCTTTTCCGCCTTGGAGTGACTTTATAGCATCTAGTAATTCTGATAACACCAGAGGTTTATCAAGTTCCTCCACACTTAAAGCGTCTATTTGTGGTATCTGTAATGTATCCAGAAATGCATTAGATTGTGTATTGTCTTCTTTAAACTCAGTAGTATATAGGGATTTATAGTAGTCTCTGAAAGTGTGCATTATATTTTTGTGTTCGATGATTTTATCTCCATTCGTGTTAGTGATTACCAAGATTGCGTTGCGCACTTCTTGCTTGTGAATTTGTTGAGCTAATAGCTTATTAGCTTTCTCTCCATGTTCATAGTAATGATGTCTGGATATGTAAATTAGTTGTTCAGTTTCTTTAGTTGTCAAGAGGTTTAATTGCGAATGTAGAGCCTGCCTCCTCCTATATAATATAATAGAAGCGGGTTGAGGCGCCATCTGCGGGGTGAGTGTATGGGGCTTAGTAATTTCAGCTCCAAGATCATAGGTTCATGGTCCGAAATAACAATAGCATCGTATTTGCAAGATTTAATCTTAGGCAAGAAGTTATTGTCTATAAAGAAGTAATCAATCCTTGAGTAGCAATGATGTACTGCTGAGTAGAAAGAATATGTTCTTGAATTTGGGTTTAAAAACCTCCAGGGATCTGATAAGTTGTGATCAGTTATAAACTTTGTAATTATCTTTGCAATGTTAGATGCCGTTCCCCCTGTGGAGGAAGTCCTATCTAAAAGTGGATTTAAAACACAATTAAAGTCCCCAGCCATTATAACTTTATGAGTGTTCAGATTGGGAATGGATGCAAATAAATTTTGTATAAATTCCTTATCATCAACATTGCATAAACATTTATCAAAATCATTTTACAGTTAGATAAGTCTCCCATGACCATTACATGTCTCCCTTCAGGATCCAATACTACATCTGATGCTACAAATGGTACTGTTCTATGTATGAGAATTCCCACTCCTCTAGTTTTCTTCGTAAAACTAGAATGGAACATTTGACCAGTCCAGTCTTTTTGCAGCCGGAACCGATCCTTGCTTAGTAAGTGGGTTTCCTGTAAAAATACTATTTTAGCATTTAGACCTGTTAGGTGAGAAAGTACTTTCTTTCTCTTTAATTCGTGATTAAGGCCTTTAACATTCCAGCTTACGAAATTAACTGTCCCGTCATGGAGACACTGATTCTGAGTTTTTGATGTCATTTTATAGTCTTAACTGGAAGTGAGACAGCTTAGGTCTTAATTTCCTATTTCACCTAGAGTTGTTGCCATGCAGCTTATTATTATGTTGGTAGTTATAATTATAAAGATTGAGAGGATAGATTAGGTATAGATCAGGCCTGCTCTCTTTCTTTCCCCCCCTTAACCCCCCACCCTCCCTTTTTGCCTCCCCAAGTGAGGCTAAAACCCACTTCACGCAGTCCCAGTCCTCTGACATACCCAGAGACAGAGCACGTCCAAAGCACAACAAGCCCCAATGCAGCGGCGTTTTAGGGTTAAAAGACAGAGATATCTATTATCAATATAGTCTTAAAAAAATAAAGAGTTTTGCACTTAAAATATATATATAGTCTACAGCAATTTTAGTGCATTAAGATGATACACCCAGATAATAAACCCGGGGGATGGTGTTAAAAATGTGTCCAGAATAAGCATAACAAGTCTTAATGCAGTAATAACAATAACAATAAACCAAGGGTATGATATTGAACAGTCTCGTTTAGGGTAGAGATGAAATAATTAGAAAAGAAAAAGAGAAGAAAAAAAAAAGAGAAAAAAGAATAATTAAGCACAATAAAACATAAACAGATAGCGCCCTAGTAATACTAAGTAATAATGAGAATATATGCTGATAAAAACCCGTATTTTAAAACGAATAGATCAGACAGTAGATTGTTAATCCTTGCTTTATCATTAACCGCCATGACTCACTATTATGTATCAGAATAGTCCCGGGATCAGCTTTCTTAATTCCTTTTCTGCTTCTTCCTTGCTAGCGAAGACATAGAATTGACCCTGCCATTCCACTTTCAGTTTTGCCGGATACAAGAGGCTGTATTTGACGCTGGCTTGCCGTAACCGCTGTTTAATGTTGTAGAAGGCTGCGCGTTTAGTAGTTGTTGCTGGAGAGAAGTCAGGGAAGATACGAATGTGGTTATTTTCATATATAATATCTTCCTTGTTTCTGAGGAGTGCCATCACCTCTAGCTTAAATGATAATCGTTCAAAACGAACTATAAAAGATCTTGGTCGGGGTCTAACAGTGTTTGATCCGCATACGCGGTAAGCCGCTGCTATCAGATTCTCAGATTCTATCTCAGTCCTCCCCGATTATTTTAGAAAAAAGTTCAGCTACGAATTTCACAGGGTTTGAACTTTCTCGATTCTCAGGCAGACCTTCAATTCTTACATTACACCTTTTACTCCCATCTTCCAAAGCAGCCAGTCTGTCTCCGAGTTTTTTTCCGAGTTTTTTGCATTCGGAGCTGACATTTACTGCTTTTTCCTCGGCACTGGCAGCTAAATGTTTGGCCATTTCAATCCGATTCGTGAATGTCTCCTTGAGATCCTCCAATTGATCAGTAAGCATGCTCAGTTTAACCAAGTTTTCCTGAATGTGCTCTTCAATTTTACCCAGCACCTGTTGAAGCTCAAGTTGCACCTCTTGACGCAGCCTTTCATTTGCCTGTTGGAATTCCTGTTGCAGCCATTCATTGGCCTGTTTCATCTCTTGTTTCAATTCCTGTTTCAGTCTCTCATGTGCCTTTGCCCTTGCTTTCTCATTAGCCTTCTCGCTTTTCTTTATATCTTGCATGAGCTCAGCGAGCATCACCTCCAGTTTAGACATTTCAATTGTGCTTTCTTGTACCGTAGATGAAGCAGTAGACTCTGCTAAAGCCGGTGTCCCTGCTGCTCCCAGCTCGCGTAATTGAGTAGTTGAAGCCGCGGACTTCAAGGCCCTTTCCATTTTCAGTTGATCTTCTCCGATCGGCGAGCTATCCCGATCTGCACTCACGATTGCACCTTCGCTCCCCTTTTCGCTCTCACCTGGCGACGATGTAGCATACCATGGTCCCGAGGAGTCTGTACTTTCGCCCATCTAATCCAGGTCTGTCTCTGAAAGGTCGTATCTTGAACTGGGCTTGCTGATCGTAGCTTGGGTGTAGCTTTAGTTTTCGATTCTTTCGGACCCCCCTTCTTGTTGGCCATGTTTATATGTGCTTACATAGACTGTAGCAGTTCCTCTCGGGTTGAATAAATACAAGATATCTCAGGATAATAAGCAAATAATATGAAAAATAACACCGCTGCTAGCGGAGCTCCACTTCAGACGTCCATCTCTCGCATCGAACGAGACCAAATTGTCACCAAATATTTTTAATATTTGAATTTGATGATTTTATATAGCACGGATCGGAAATCAGCAGTTCAATGTGGCATGCTAAGGCGGCTTTTTTTTTTTGCAGTTATATTTTTGAATAAAAGCATACTTGTTCTGTTATATTTGTACCTTTTGTGAAAGTGTTTCTTTGATATTTGGACTTCAGGCTTCATACATTATATAGTTTATGCCTACATTTTGTCATTTACTACTACAATATGAAAAACGTTTTTCTGTTTTAAAAATGTGTTTACACGGATTACTGTAGAAATGGAACACACGTGAAATGCGTGTATTCCAAATAATGATCTATTATTTCCACTCTAAAACTCCACTTCACTCCCAGATAATCAATCAAGGCATGAGCTGGGAGAAGTTTGTGCACGTTCTAAGTCGGTGGGGGATGGAATAGCTGGCTACTTGCAGCTTTTCTTTTATCAGCACATTTAGATTAACAAAAGACGCTGGCGGAGAGGTGAGAACGGTTTTAAGAAGCGATTTAAGGTGGGACGAATCTACAAGTTTTTTCGTAGGCTCTGGTAATTCTAGTGTTAAGAACATGAGAAAAAGAGAAAGATTATAGCATATTTCACCACATGTATTTAAAGGCACCTAAAATGTTATTTCATATAAAAGACAATATAATTAATATTTACCCACAATTTTATTGCATGCCTTCTGTTTTATATCACAAAACAGAGATGCATTAGGCCTTAGTGTTGAGTGTTGATATGTTTTTTTTTGTAGTCCAAGGAGCTACTGAATTCCTGATCTGTATATAAAGAGGTATCTTTGTGCAGCCAGCTTTCAACATAAATGACCCCAAGATTTTTTCAGTTGTAATCTTTTTGAAAAATATTCTCTTAACATTACATGGAATAAATAAAGAGTTGGACCTTATCGCCAGAATTTTGAACTATAAAAAAAATTCAGTTGTGCAGGTCTCTAGTATTTCATCACGGAATGGTTAGCACTCTTTCCTGTTTCATTTATGGATAAAAACTTTTGCCATAATGTGCTTTGTAACAGCATGATCATTGTGTCAACTTAAAAAATCATCTCTCTAAAGTGTCTGTGTGAAATATCATTTGACAATAGCATGAGATCAACATTGCTTATTGTACTTTCAGATTCGTATCTTCATCCAGTGAATTAGGAGCTGTTAGTGTTTCAATTGCCTTCATTGTTCATTTGCACTAAACCTTTCATTAGCACTTTACTTGACTTGTCCACTGCAAAATTAGTCGTAAGCATTCTGTTTGTCAAAAAGCCATAAGGTCAGTAACTGCAACATTTTTCTGAGAAAATAACTGGCCCCAAGAAATTTCTCAAAAGTTAGTAACGAAATATTATTAAACTCATCTAATGTTATTCAGTACTGTTGGGCTGTAAACAGGAATTATCTCTGGACAGAACTCCGGCCCATCCACTCACACACACAACCACCTCCACAGCTGGGCAAATTTGGAATTACCAATTAACCTAACATGCACCTGTTTTTGAATGTGGGAGTAGATAGCAAATACTATAACCTTTTCAGCTGACAGATCTCAGGTGATAGGCCTTAGCTGGAAGGCCTGTCAAGCTGAACAGGAGTGCAATATATTTCAGAAGAGATCAAAGGCAAATCAGTTTTAGGGCATTTTGTTTAGTTAGTTTGTGCAGCTTTTGATTTCTATGGGAAACCAACCTTGAGCTTAGTGATAATGATTTTATTAACTTTTTTTTTTAAATATATTTTCTGTATGTTTTGAGAAAACGGTAAAATGTGATGGCACACTCTGCAGAGAGTGAAAATGAGTAAGCCATATACTTTGTGTATGTACACATTTTGTGCAAGAAGACAGGAGAAAGTGGTTGCCTTTTATTCGACATTTCTTTAAAATAGTTCTTATACTGCTAATGACATGGAAATGGGAGCTGCTTCTGAGGGCCTTTTTAATCCAGAGGGTGCAGGTTTGAGGCTACCCACCACCTGTAACCACAGTGTAAAATGTGTGACCTTAGATGGATTTTGATGTGATTATAAAACAAAACAGGAGTACCTGGTGGGAAATCTCTACAGACATGAGACGAATGAACAACATTCATGCATACGATCATTACTGCCACCTGAAGAAGTGTTTTAAATATGATTCACTATTGATGTTTGTCCACTCGATAGTGTAGAAAAGTTAGAAGACACTTAGAATAGACCAAACATAGATGGGTTGTAATGTAAGCAATCGAAGTAGACTTCACGTTTTTTATTTGATACCTGGTTTGTCTATTTGGTCATGTATAATAAGGCACACCCAATTCCTTTTTAGGCTAAACTCAATTTCTGCAGTTTGTTTTTACCCAAAGACTTCATTAAAAAATGTTTTATTTTTTATTTTATCATTTAACACCATTGTGTATGGGCAATTGTAGATGTTACATCATTCATTTCCCAGGTAATGTTTCCCACAAATGATAGGGATAGCTATTTTTCAAAAATATTTCTGTCTGTTCTTTTTTATTTTACCATTTGTTTTTGTTTTAACAAAAGATAGGATTGCCTTCAGGTTAACAAATCTCTCACTACATTTTCTCTTCCAGACCTTTTCAAAAATGTTTTTGTCGTTCAGGAAGTACAAAATCTCAAAACTATAAAATGTAGGACCCTGAGAGAGAATGTCCTTATTTAGATACTGAATTGCTAAAGCCAGAATATCAGTCACTAAAGAGGCTAATAACTGATCTTGCCCTATACAGTTTATTTTGTTATGTATGATGAAGTTATGCATTTAGTAACTGAGATACAAATCCTTAAAAAGAGCACTTAGAAATCAGCCGAAGGTAAACATCAAGGTTTAAACAGCAGCCCTATCCAGTTTGCCAGTCTTAGCATAGTGAAAATGGGTCTGGGTAGTTAGGATCTAAGTAAAAAAATACTTCTAGTGCTTACAATAAATAATGAGATGAATACTGTGGCTATGATTAATAGCAGGCAGCAGAAAATTTTATTAGTTACAGTATTAAACGTCTGCTTTTGAATTTCAAACAAAAACTTTTGTTGGTAAATGGGAATCCCATTGGCAAAACAGTTTTAGATTATATTATCCCTCCTATGTAGATTAAGTAGATCAAGAAACCATTACATTTTTTGTGATTTCTTTGCATATACTGTATCTCCGGGTGGAGTGGTGGCTCTGAGGCTAGGGATCTGCATTGGCAATCGGAAGGTTGCCGGTTCGAATCTCGTAAATGCCAAAAGGGACTCTGCTCTGTTAGGCCCTTGAGCAAGGCCCTTAACATGCAAATGCTGAGCGCTTTGAGTAGTGAGAAAAGCGCTATATAAATGAAAAGAATTATCCCAACTTATTTTGGACATTCATTGGCTAAAGATACATAATCCAGTGATCAATTTGGAACAAAAGGACATTAAACAGTGCAATACCTACTGTTATGATGCCAATAAAACTGTTACCTGACACTCCACTACCTAAGACAGTAGTTTATGCTTTATCGAAGACAGAGACAGAAGCTATGGAAATTATATACAATACAATTTCAGAATGGTATCATAACTCCATCTAATAGCCCAATTGGGGAAGCGATTTTTCTTCATTGAAAATAAAAACAGGGGGTTACATCTTTGTATGGATTATCAAGATTTAAATTGCATAGTGGTAAAAAGCAATTTTCTCCTTCCCTTCCCTTGTCTTGTCAATGTTAAATCAAGTCCATTTCTACTATTTTTCATAAAATTGGACTTGCATAGTATATATAATCCCATTTGAATTAGAGTTGGTGACAAGTGGAAGACTGCATTTAATGTAGCAATTGAACATTATGAATACTGTGTGATGCCATATGGACTAGCAAATGCACCAGCAGTATTTCAATCAATCAGAAATTATATTTTTTGCCATATATTAGGAATTTATATTTTGGTATATATTGGCAATATCTTGATCTTTATAAAAGATATGACTACTTATACTTGACTTTTAAAGGAAATCTTCCAATGGCTATGTGTTAATCTCCTCTACAATAAATGAAAGAAATGTGAATTTCATAGACATTCAAGCAGGTGCAAAGGATTTGTTGGGTTTGCAAATTATTATCATTGTTTTATTAAAAACTTCAGGTATTTCATCTATTTTTTTGATGTACTAAATTAATCCTCAAGGGGAAACTGTCTTTTTGCATGACCTTTGGGGGTCAGAGCGCAGGGTCAGCCATTGTACAGTGCCCCTGGAGAATTTTCCGGTTAAGGGTCTTGCTCAAGGGTCCAATGGCGTAGGATCTCTTCTGTCAGTTTACTGCTCGGACTAAGAAAACTCACAAAAAAATGTAACTCAATGTCAGAACCACTAGAAACTGTTGAACAATGGAAATCATTATTTAATAGTGCTTCAATTTTGAGGCATTCTCAATTGCAATTTACTATAGAGATTGATAACCCAACATTGGGGTTATAACAATAATATCTCAGATGTTTTTAGATACTGGGTTAATACATACATTCTTGTGAATATTATTCTAAAATATATGACTGCAGTACAGTACTGTGATGTTGGTAATCGAGAACTCTTAGCAATAAAATTAGAATTACGTGAATGGATGCATGGATTAGAATGGGCAAAATACTGCTTAAGATATAGACTGACGGCAAAAATCTAACATTTATAAAAGCTGTTAAGAGAGTGAATGCACATCAAGCTAGATGGGCACTCTTTTTCAGTAGATTTAATTTTCCCATCAATTATTGTTCCAGCAAAAAGAACAGCATAACTGACACTTTATCAAGTGTGCATGATCCTGATTAGTTCCTTCTGAAAATGAACTCATTATATCTCCACAAAAGCTTATTGGGGTCACTATCACATAATCTCCAGACCAACTGGAAAGATCAATTCAATCTGTACAAAATACAGCCTCCAGGTGTCACTCAAATACTAATGATTCTCAAAAGGTACTCCTGCTGGGTAAAATGAATGAAGAAGTTTGTGAATATATAGCTACTTGTGAAATATATTGCAGATCTGAGTATTGTTAGGGATGTCCTCTAGGGCTTTGCAACCTATACCAAGTCCGACTCATTCTTGGGAGGCAGTTACTATAGATATTATTACAGGCCTCAATTCGACTAACAGGTTTAGATTTATTTTTGTAGTAATGGATTGATTTACAAAATATGTCCATTTCATTCCCCTTAAGAATTTACCCTCTGCAAAGGAATTACCCAACATATTTATAAAGAACATAGTTTGCTTACATGGTTTTTCAACATTTATCATTTCTGAACACAGCCCTCAGGTTGTGTCCCATTTTTGTACATTTGCTTTGTAATTGCATTGGATGTTCTGTCAACTTAACCTCTAGATAACATCTAGGAGCCAATGTTTAGACAGAAAAGGTAAACTGTGAATTAAAAAAATACCTTCACTATATAATCAATGCCAGTCAAACAGATTGGAGTGAATATTCACACTGGGCTGAGTTTGCCAGAAATGTGTTATATCATTCGACACTGGAAACGTTAAACTTTTGGCCTTTTACAGTTTTTTTTTCTTTAACATCATATCCTTGGTCTATTATATTTGGACTGTTTAAGATTATATCATTAGTCTATTGTGTTAGGACTGTATCTTCACAAGATATCTCAGTTTTACCCTTCTTCACACCGCTGATGGGGGGTTAATTTTTCTCTAGACTAGCTCATTGTCTTGGCATGTTAGAGGACCGGGACTTCGTGAAGTGTGGCTTGCTTCACTTGCAGAGGTACAATGGGGGTGGACAGAAAGAGAGTAATGCTATTTCTATTTTATCACTTATATGCTCCATAGCTGTATTGCTTGGCAATAATATGAAATCTATGTCAAAGCTATCGGATGTACTATGTAGTACTTTAACCTAAGACTATCAAATGTCAACAAAAGTTTAGAAGAAATATTTCCATGACCAAATAGTGAACTTTGTGAGCTGGAATGTCAAGGGTATCAATCATGAATTAAAGAGAAAGAAAGTACTCTCCCAATTAACAAGACTAAATGCCAAGTTAGTATTTTTACAGGACACTCATTTATTAAGCAAGGACCATTTTTGGTTTGCAAAGAGAGTGGTTTGGCCAAATGTTTCACTCTAGCTATACAAGGAAAGTCAGGGGTGTGGGAAATTTAATATAAAGAACTATCCCATTTGTCATGTCAGATGCAATATCCATCCATCCATTATCCAACCCGCTATATCCTAACTACAGGGTCACGGGGGTCTGCTGGATCCAATCCCAGCCAACACAGGGCGCAAGATGCAATATCTGATTCTGAAGAGCAGTATGTCATGGTGATGGGCAATTTATCTCATACAAAAATGTTTTGATTAATATCTATGCACCTAATGAGGAAGATAGGGCTTTCGTCCAAAATGTATTTGCATCTATCCCTAATGTGAACACTCACAACATTATAATGGCTGTAGTCTTTGTGTTTTAAATACCGACCTAGATAGATCCTCAGATACAACAGAGGTAACATCTAATACTCTAATAATTACAAAGTTTGTAACGGATCATAACTTATCTGACCCATGGATGTTCTTAAATTAACTTCTTCTTCTCACCCATACATCATTGTTACTCAAGAATTGATTATTTCCTCATAGACAATAATTTATTGTCCACTATCAGATCTTGCAAGTATGACACTGTTGTTGTCTCTGACCACACCCCTCTGATCATGGAGCTTAAATTCCTATGCCGCCAACACACTCATCTCATAGCTTGCGTCTTAACCTCCTGTCATTAGCTGATTAGAACTGTACAGAATTCATATCAAGCAAATCGATTATTTTCTTGAGACAATCCTCAGAGGTCTCAGCAGGTATCTGTATATTCTGAGAAACTATGATGGCATTTTTAAGAGGACAGATTATTTCACATCTTTCTCACAAAAATAAACTGGAAAACAAAATAGGCGATATCATCAGAATAGATCGAGAATACGCCAGGTCTCCAAATAAGGCACTCTATAGGAAAAGACAGATTTTGCAATCACAATTTAACCTCTTGACTACTAAAGAAAAGGAACAGTTTATCTTTAAATCATGACATCATTATTACGAAAACAGAGAAAAGGCCAATAAGATCTTAGCCCAACAAATCCACAAGTAGGAAGTCTGTAATGCAGTAACAGCAATTAACAACACTGATGGAGACAAAATTATTGACCATAAGAATACAACCTACACATTTAGAGAGTACTATAAGTCCTTATATTCTACTCAGTTTAAAGAAGATAAGATACAATCTAATGCGTTTCTTAATTCATTATAGATACTGCAGCTAGATACTGTTAGTGCTGCTGAACTGGATAAACTTGTGAAACATTCAGAATTACTAGATGCTATAAACTCACTTCAAAGTGACATAGCAACCCACACTTATGGCTACCCAATGGAATTTTATAAGAAATTCTCTAATAAGTTAACTCCACTATTATTAGCAATATTTATAGAAGCTAAAGACAAAACAATTCAACCTCAAACTTTTTGCAAATCATTAATTACCATCTTTCCTGACAAGGACCTACTACAATGTGCATCATACAGATCAATCTCTGAATAATGATGTTAAGATACTCTGCAAAGTTCTAGCCAGGATTGAGAAAGTGCTTCCTTCAGTAATATCACAAGACCAAACAGGAGAGATCCTATTCTCTTTAGATGCAGAAAAAGCATTTGATATGGTTGAATATACCAATTTCAAAGCATCTCCATATACATTAACAGATGATTTTTAAGAAATTAGACTCAATCATAACTTCATTTATTTAAAATTCGAAACATACATGCATCCAAAGGGTGACTCTACAATGACTTAAAGCAGAAGGGGGCATGGCACTACCCAACTCCAATTTATATTACTGGACAGCAAATATATAAGCTATAAAGACTTGAGGCCTCATGTATAAATGGTGCATACATACAAAAATGTTGCGTATACCCGTTTCCACGCTCACATCGCAATGTATAAAAAATAAACATGGTGTAAAGCCAACACATTCTCACGGCAACTATCCCCCCCGCATACGCACGCATCTGCTTTGTTTTGCAAACTGGAAGAGCCCAGCATCAAAGCAGTGCTATTGTTCCTGTGTTGTTTCCCTTTCATTTTTAGATTCACATTTATGATGCAGGCTTAATCAAATACACTGAAATTAATAGCAAATCGTTTATAAATTTAAGGCACCTAATTGTAATCAACCAGTAACAATATAATGGTACATGAAATGGCCAAGCTATTCCAAATACCATACCTGCTTTACCATTGTTACTCTCGGTGCACCATTCAGAGTATTTTAATCCAAATTATCGAAGTGTAGAATAACAGCTGTACAGCAGCTGATTGAAAAGCTCTATGGCGATTGTGTCGAGAGCGCAGAGGACTATCGGAATACAGCTTCCAGCCCTGGGGGACATTTATAGCACATGCTGCCTCAGGAAAGCCACTAGCATCTGTATGGACTCCATTCACCCATGCACACAGTCTATTTGAACTTCACCCATCTGGCAAATGCTTCAGAGCCTTTTCTGCACGGAACTCAAGGCTCAGAAACAGCGTCACGCCAAGAGCTTATAACACACTCAATCATTCAATAAAGTGCTGTTGGTAGAACTGTTTGTTTGTACTTATAACTATAATTACCTCACTGTAAACTTGCAGTACAATTATAATATTCATAACCTGAGCCACTTCATGAACTATTTGTACTATTTGCAATATGTACTTACAGTATTTATTGTACTTATGTGATCATATTGCATATTTTTCATTGTTTTTTTTATTATATTATTAATGTTATTTCATCAATTTATAGATAAGATAAGTTTAAGAAAGATTTGCATGTTGAACCTCATTGTACCATGGAAATCAATTCATTTCAATAGAAGAGAGCATGTATTTACTGATGATGATGACTGGCTTCTAAGTTGATTTAGATTTCCAAGCGCTATCCTCTTGGAGCTGTGAGCTATTAGAATACTAGGATGTATATGATATCATTTTTAAGATGAAATGCATTAAAGTATGTATATTACATTATACAGATAAACTGTTACTTAAAATAATGTATACTGTTAATAATTAAACATGTGGGGGCACGGTAGCAATGAGCTGGCACCCATCCAGGGATTGTTCCTGCCTCATGATGTATGCTTGCTGGGACTGGTGCCACCCTGGATGAATAGATGGATGGAATAATTAAACATGTATTATGAAGGTTTTTCAGTGTTCTTTAAAAGTTCTGCAGAATCTGTCTTCTAATTTGACATTTATTACAGAGTTTATTGTGTGTCAATTGGGTTTGTGGAGAATGAAAAAGGAAGGACAGGAATTGGGGGTTGGTACATTTGATAGGCACAGTACAGCTGCAATAAATTATTTCATCGAAGATCACGCACGTTCCAGCAAGCATCTTGCGGGAGGCAGGAACAATCCCTGGATGGGGGAGGCAAAAACAATCCCTGGATGGGGCACCAGCTCATTGCTACCATTGCGTTACCATGCCTCCATGTTTAATACATGCTTTAATCCATTTCATCATGAAAATGATATCAAGTATACATCTATATGTATCTATATACAGTATTAGTATTCTAGAATGTTCAGAGAGCTGTTATATTATGAATGTAATGTATTCTATGTGGAAATCAGTGTCTGCTTGTTCCTATCTATGAAAGAGAAAGCAAGTTTAGGAAACAAGTAGTGATCCAAAAAAAAGGGAAGCAGGTAGATATTTGCACATACAGAACACATATAGAAGCATTTAATGTATTACTTTAGTTAGGATTTTAAAAAAACTAGTAAATTAAAAATTGATTTTAAGATGAAGTTTACAACATTCTACTTTAATGAGAAACTATGAGATTAAAGTGGAAATTCTGAGATTAAAGTTGACATTTTGACCTTTTTTTCTTCACTGTGTCCCTATTTTTTTCTTTTCTCTGTTCCGTAATACACTTCTGAATGACACTCAGACAGTGGGCTACGACTCGCCTTTTCATGGTGACGTTGATATCTGACCACTTATTTTTTATTTGAAATAAAATCTTGCAGTACTTCTTTATATTCCTTGCTCTGCGCCTCAGTGCCGTCATTATTCTAAAAATCCAATTAACCTTCATTCTCTCAGAATATGGAACCAATGTAGGAAGCACTTTAAGACAGAAAAGCTTTTGTCTGTTGCATCTCTACATAACAACCTCCTTATTCCACCCTCTCAAACACACTTAAATACACTGTTCAATGTCTGGAAAATGTCTGGGATTAAGACACTTTGAAGCTTGTATACAGCTAATGTTTCTGTATGAACAATTACACTTCAAATACAACTTCTCATCAATGCAACTCCTCCACTACTTTCAAGCTAGAAACTTTGCTAAACAGAACCTTCCTAATTTTCCTCACCTTCCACATTGTTCTATTCCAGAAGAATTATTGATCAGTCTTAAAGACTCAGATAGCATCTCTATAATTTATAAAAAATATTTTAAAGTCTCTTCCTTTCAAAGACCCCAGAGTACACTGGGGAAATGATCTGTAACTCAGTATCTCAGAAAAGGAGTGAAAGGCAGCCATGCACAGAATACACTCAAGCTCCATATGTGCAAAACATTCAGTCATTTAACTTAAAATGTTTTATCGAGTGCATTTATCTCATTTAAAATTGCCCTAAATGTTTCCTTGGGCAAGATTTAACCTGTGAAGTTGCAATCTAGCTCCAGCCTCACTGGGCCATATGTTCTGGGTGTGCACCAAAAAAAAACAGCATTTTAGACAAAAATCTTGGTGTCACAATCACTCTTAACCCATTAACAGCTGTGTTTGGTATACACTCAGATGGGTCTAAAGTGGAAAAGGACAAATAAACTACTACTAGCACAAAGACTTATCTTACTCCTCTGGAAGAAACCCACCCACTACTCTTAAATCAATAGGTAACTGATGTTCTATACTACTTGAAATTGGAAAAAATGAAATTCTCACTTAGAGGATGTGTTCAAAACTTTTTAAAAATATGGCAGGGTCTAATTAATAAAATTTTACAATAAGCTACTATTTCGGGGAAAAGGACACTTTTCTTTTCTTGCTCTTTTTATAGAGCAGCTTTGGCTGCTGACTCCTCTCTCTTTCACTTGGGTAGGGAATGAATTTAGCTTTGATTTATTAAATTTGACTGGACAATATGGAATGTTATTTGTTTCTATTTAAACAGAAATCAAATCAATTAAAAAAAAAGTTACCCTTTCAGTGTGTATTTTGTTTCCAACCACTTCTTTTGGATTTTCCAACAATTAATTTTTTGGTTCCTTTTGTTTTCGAATACGTTTTGAATTTACGTTCAGTGTGGCAGCTAGCTTGGAAGGACCTGAAGAAGGTAGGGTTCTCTGCTAAACGTTTTGCAAATATTAGGAGAGGATCTACTTCAACTTATGGAATTGGGCAGAAGGTGTGGCTTGCAACGTGAGACATCTGTATGAAGGTTCCATCCTGCAATCTGGTACTAAATTTTATTGGGCTTTATGTGACTTGGAGTAAGGTTGGTCTTTCCGTCCTTATGTCTTATACTGAAGCCAGTTAGTTATATATCTAAATATCTCTACCTTCTACTACAGTAAATGGATCTAAGGAGTATGAGATCTAATTGATCCCTATTTCCCATCATCATGGGTTTAGGATGGAATATCTAGTTCATTGAAAGGGCTGTTGCCCTTAGTATTGGTCTTAGGTTACTTTCAAGGATGTTCATGCTGCTGACCATCTGGAGTGGTTTCATACATATTATCCACGTAAACCCGATGGCCTAGAGGGAAGGCAATATTATGACTGAATTTTTTTTTTATTTTATTGTGCACTTCTCTAAAGTGATCATGGTCCTCTGGGTGTCTTCTTAGGGTTTTTTTAGACACAAGGAAGTTTATTTTTTACCCAAAGGCTTTATTAAAAATTTCATTATTTTTCATTTTATAGTTTAACACCACTGTGTACAAGCAACAGTTGCCACTACTTTGTGGATGTTGTATTGTTCGTTGTTCGGTGGGACAATGACATCATTGAGACAACTATTTAAAAATTGCTCTTTTTACTTTTGATTTACCTGAGACTTGATAAAAATCCGTGAGCTCTTTGCAATTGTTCCTTTGAATATTCTGGCTTTTGACAATGATTTCAGTTTTGCCATTTATGTTTTGACAAAAGATAGCATTGCCTTCTGATTAACAAACGTGTCTCTGACAATGTTTTCTCTTCTGGGGCCTCATGCATAATGCCGTGCGTAAAATTCACACTAAAACATGGGGTAAGGACAAAAGTGGAAATGTGTATATGCACACAAAAATTCAGATACATGAATCTATGCGTACGGCAACTTCCACGTTCTTCCGCTACATAAATCCCAGTCAGTGTGAAAAGTAACACACGTACACACACCTGCTGCCACTCCCCAACTCCTCCCAGAATTATGCCTCTTTGAATATGCATATCAATATAAATAGCCCTTAAGCTCAACGTTCTGTGAAAAGACAATGGCAAAAGCATGGGGGAAAATAGAAGAATTTCAGCAAATAGTCAGATTCCTGACTTTGGTCCTTTCAAGCATTATTGTTCAGGATGAAGTTCTTTTAACATTTCTCTGTGTTTAGGGTGTATGTGGTGATCAGGCATGAAACTTGGCTGGGTGTTAGGTTTTTCAAAGCAAGTGCTAGCACATCTGGTCACTTTTGAAGCTGAATACAGAAACAGGTCCAGAAAGGCATGAATGTAGTCCTGTTTTTGATTTTAGTAATGCTAAAAAGGAAATATATTTAAAATGTGTATTTTAGATGATTTGAGCCAGTATGACTTCCTCAGCTCAATATCAATGTGGGTGGACACATTCCTCTGTTCTGTGCCTTTGACATCTCTTCCCTCTCCTTAGCTTACACACATTTTTGTAGGCAGAAGACAAGGAAGTTGAAACATCTTGTTGTCTGTGCCCAACGTACCCTCTGCCATCATGAAGTGCGTATGTCAAGTTATCCCTTTTACTACCGACTCTAACAATAGGGCTAACCTGCAATGAAAACCTCAATTCCTCTATAAAGTTGCATTGGACAAAATTCTTTCTGTCTTTCTTTCTTATTTTGGTAAGACATGACACAGTATGTAGAGTCATGTAGGTAATAGATGCTGAACCTCAATGCCTCTACAAAGTTTGATTAGACAAAATTTTCTTTCTTTCTTTCTCTTTCTTTCTTATTTTGATAAGATATGACACAGTATGTGCTGTCATGTATGTAATAGGTGCTGTACCTGTAAATGCAGAGTCACATATTTCTAAAAGGTGATCAAAACACTTTCTGAAACCACAGCGACTGCCATAATTTAAATGAGGTGTGTAGCTTTATGCAAAATTTTAGGGACCAAAAATTACCTCACCTAAGAACTCAGATTCTAAAATATCCTGCAGTTTTGTTTTAATTTCATCAGCATATTGTAGAGTAATAATATATGTGTTTATATTTTGTTTCAATTTCAAAATAAAATGACTCTTTCTACCTTGATGGAATGGTCAGATTCTGTTTTTCTTCTCAGATGATTAGCAAATAATCCTAACCTTGCATCAGTTATTTAATTACCAAGAAAGACACAAACCTCATCAGGGTGTTCTTGATTAAACTTGTCTCTTTTACCACACAGTAATGTGTATGCAAACCACGTAGCCAAGCAAACGCCCTGGAGTGGTTTATATTATTCATTTTGTATTATGTTAATGGTTGCTTTGGTATAACTTTTAATTGGGGTTAACAAAGCCCCACCCATGCACAAACATGTACACCTCAAACTGAAAACTTCTGCAGACATTCTAGCAGCATGTTATTTAATCATCAGCATGTTAGTGCTTTGGTGAAAAATTCTCAGAAGTTAGTGTTATTGGATTAGTGAATAAAATAATGTTTACAGTTTGTTTACTTCAAATGCATAAATATGTTTTTATAAATGTAATGGACATATTAAATTCAGTATCAGTTAAATGCTTCAGCTGCTAGGCTACAGCAGCAGCTATTACTAAAATCTAAAGGTTGAAAAATTAATTTATATAAACCATTAAGGCCAGCATTCATAGAATGGCAGGGTTCTTTTTATTTTTTCTTAATTTTGTTAGTCTTTTTATGGTAATGACTTTGGCCTATATTTTTGTACATTCTTTTGTCCAATCCATCATCTCTTGGTTCCTTTTTCAACTGTCATTTTAAAGACAGGCATTTCTTAAGACCTAACAGTGCATGATGAGAATAGGTGTAACTGCTGAGCCAGTGGAGACAGGATAATAATCTCACCCTTAATGTCAGCAAAACCAATGAGTTGGTTATTGACTTCAGAAGTTCTGTTGAGAGGATGAGCAGCTTTTTTGGAGTGTTGTTGGATACAACAAATATCAGCTCTTGTCAAAAAGCTTCATCAGTGCATTTATTTCTTTAGACATCTGAGTACATCTGAGTTTGCATTTCACCACATGTTCTCACAAATCTCTACAGGTGCACAGTAGAGTCCGTCTTCACTGCCTACATGGTACCAGGTATGGCATTCTGGTATTGCACCTGCTTAGCTTAAGATTGTAAAGTTCTGCAGATGGTGGTTAAGGCACAGAATATTACTAGCACCCAGCTGCCTTCTTTTCAGTACATATAAACTGCTTGAATAATTAAATACCTCAGCCAACCTGCACAGCTGCTTTTCTTTCTCCACCATTCTGACTAAAGCTACAGGACCTTTAGTAGATTCACAGAAAGTCTCCATGCACAAGTCGTAAGGTTACCGAACAGTAAATCATAAGAACAGACATTTTAAATAACAGTGTATATATATATATATATATATATATATATATATATATATACACTGTTTGCAAATACAAATATATACAGTATATGTATATTTTGTGTATATTTGTATATATATGTTGTATGTAACTATTGTATACTTTATACTTTTTATGTTTATTTTTCTTTTTCTATTGTATTTTTGTCATCTGTTTTCCAGAAACATGCAAGTTAAAATTTCAGTGTACTATGTACACATGACAAAAACTTGAATTGACTTGGCTTGAATCTAAACTAGCCTAATTTTGTAATTTAAGCCTACGACCTGAAAAAGCCAATGACAAAAGTGAAGAGAAACCATCAAAACGAACAAACAAAACTATCAATTATTTAATTGAATTTATTATATTAAGTAAAGAATCAATAAGAACACAAAAAATCAATGAAATCTAAAAAAAAAAAACAGAAAATAAACTGAAACACAAAATCTAAATAAAAAGTCCTAATAACTAAGCCAAAATTTTTAAAAACCACACTAAACATGAAAGATCAAAAGACTACAAGAGAAAATACCTAAAGAGATAACGGAGGAAATGAACACAGGAAGGAATTCAATGCCTCTTCAAAAGCCTCAGTGAGGCCTAAACATTCAGTATTTATAGACCCCATGTGTTCATTGAGAGAGGCCTAATCACAGTACCTATGGCTTGTATTAATTAATAGCCATCAAAAACAATTCAACACTTAATTACAGTATTAACAGAAACAAAGAGAAAAGTTGTTAAACTAACAAAGGGTTAACAAAAGATGATCATAAATGAAAGCAATTTACAAAAATGGAAAATTAACTTAAAGTAAATCGAAAACAAAATCCAAAGGCAAGACACCTAGAAAATAATGACATCCAACATGAATGAGTTTGGGTGTGAGTGTGGTCACTGCCATGTAATTGACACAGCTTATATACACCACCAATATATAAGCCAATATATACCAACTGCCTAATATTGTGTTGTTCCAAAGTCTAGGTGCCATCACAGAAAATGCTTTATCACCTTTAGTCTTTAATCTAGATTTTGGGAGATCCAGTAGACCTTGACTAGATAATCTTAGTGGTCTAACTGTTTGATATAACAATTTAGTGGCATATACAGGAACTAAATCACGCAGTGCTTTATAAGTTGTGAAAGAAATAGCCAGACAAACAATGAAGGTTTGGGGCAGCTGCCCGTATAGTTTCTCTGGCTGAAAAAGGCTTAAATTTGTGTACAGGTTAGAGTCCAGAAGAGAACTGTTTAAGTATGGAGGATGAGGGGCTTTTATAGGTGGTTCACAGGAAGTGACATCCTCGGGGCCAGGACCTGAAGGATTTCTCGTGTTTGGTCTGCGGAGTGAAAAGAGAGAGGTTTAGTGCACCCCACCGCCCCCTGGCCTGGTGTGGAATTGCCATTTCCTGGTCCCTTTAGTTGACTTCCAAGAGCACATGTGTGTGACAAAGTAATCAATAAAATTTTAAAATTTATTGTAAGTTGAATTGGGATCCAGTAGACAGATGCTAAAAATAGGATTAATGTGATGACAAAGTTTTGATCTTGTTAGTAATCTAGCTGTAGTATTCTACACAAACTAAAGCCAAGCAAGAGATGAACAGCTCAGCGCAGCAAATAGAGCATTGCAATAATCAAGGCGAGATGCATGCATGACCCACTCAAATGGTAAAAAAGTTTGAATCTTGGTTGTTTATTTACACGCACTTCAAAAATCAGGCTAGAATCAAAAAGCCCCCCTAAATTTCTGGGCAATGATTTAATACTTGGTGACAAACACCCTAGGGCCTGCTTTGCATGAACTGTATATGAATGTTGGCTGATTATTACATTTTTTTATCAGAATTTAGCTGAAGAAATGTATAAGACATTCAATTTCAATTTTATACCATTGTGATGAGTCACAGAGTATGCATGCTGCGAAAGGGTGAGGGTGCATATACAGTGCGAACGTTCATGCGCTGCTCCGATGTTGATTGGGGTGCTAAGCTAATGCGAGCAGGTCAGTCAAGTGCTTCATTAACACCTTGGAGCAGGAGGAAAACAGCACCTGCACCCATTGGTGGTGTATAAGGAACCTGCATGGTAGAGAGGGGGGGAAGAGGAAAGGAAAGGAAAGGAGTGGAGTGGAGCTGGTGCAATATGAGAGGAGAAGCAGGCAGATGGAAGTGAGCCCCATAAGCAGAACGTATGGCCAGCTGCTCAAGATGGGGGATAGATGGGCGGCTCCTGCTGAGCACCCTTAAGAAGCAGGAGCAACCTGATGATGCAGCTGAACCGGGTTCCACAAAAAGAGGCTCCAACATTAAATGAAAAAATAAAATGTATATATATATACAATAAAACAATAAAAATAATAATAATACAGGTTAATAATATATATTAATTTTGGGAGTGCAACAAAATTACAATCTGGTAATTGCCACACAGCCCATCAATGCTCATGTGATCGTTCTTGTCTTGGCCAGTGCTAAGAACCTCAACTCTGTCCCTCCACAGCTTTAATATATTCATGTGAGCCTGTTTCCCGATATGATCTACTGGACCCTGTTCCTTTTTTATTTCATATTGGCCAAACTATACCTATCAAAGACAGGTAATATAATAAATAAAAAAATATTTTCTATCTTTTGCCCTACATGTACCTTCAGCGCCTCTCCTCTGTATTTATGTGTGTGAATGTCTCTTAACTGGTGCTCCCTCTCTCAAGTGTGTTCCCATATATTATTTTCGAGGCACCTTTCTCACCTCCTGTCCGGTTTTGAAGTCAACTCTCTCAGCATGCCTGATAGATCTCTACTCTTCCTCAGGAATCTTACATTTTCACCTCTTGTTTCATTACATCACCAAAGGCAATCTGACCATTCACCCCAAAGGCAAAGTGACCAATGAGATGGCTCAGGAAGACTAGACACACATACCTTAGTGTTTCATTATATAGCAGATGATCCCTGCTAGCGAGCCATTAATTAAAATGGGAGTATCACTACAATAACCCAGTCCCTCACCTGAAAATCATGATTGGTTGTTATGTAATTATTTAGGAAGGCCTTTGTCTGCTGGGCCTTTTTAATATGTTCCTGGACAAGGAGCCATATTTTATTGAATTATGGACTGTGTGAGACACTCTAGTATATTCAATTGCTGATATTCATGATTTTTCCAGGCCTCCCTACTGCCTCCAGTACAGTAGCTTGAACAGGGAAAACCCAGTAGAAGCTTTCTACAAGCAAAAATATTAAGAGGGATTAGTTAATCCTAAACTTTTCCATTTTCATAGACCACCTTTTAGGGCTTGGTTGAAGTGCTCTAAGCCATCCATCTGCAGATCATAAACAGCAGTTATTATGTTTTACATGGAGAAATTTTGTTAGCTCTTTAAATAATTTGGATAGGAAAGGGGTTCCTTAATCCAACAGGACATCTTTAGGTATACCCATCTGAGGACAAAGGAGTTGTCAAGGGATGGCTTTTTTGGTATTAGCTACTCAAAGCTGGATTGCTTCTAGCTATCAGGTGGAATAATTAATAAGAGCGAGAATACATTTGTGGCAGTAAGCAGAGGGCTCTATTGATCCCAATATGTATATTCCCAGTCTTTTAAATGCACATCTGTAATGGGCAAGAAAAAGAGGGGTGTTCCTTTGCGATTTGGGACTGGGTGCAGCTGACATACGGGGCATGATGCATCCTCTATAATGCCCGGCCAGTAGAATCTTAGTTTAATTCTTTCCAGTGTCTTGTTGAAGCACAGATGGGCTTCCATAAGATTTACATGTTCTAACTCATATACTTCACAATGGTGCAGGTGAGGTACTAGCAAGGAACTGGCACAATTCACCTTGCTGATCTGTCACCCAGTATAATAGATCAATTTCAATAAGAAAACAAGGTCTCTGTGGTCTAGTTATTGGTAGCCTCACCATTAACAGAAACAAATGCATTTCAGACATTATTAAAGGAATCATTTTTGCATTGTTTCCTTTTGAATATTACCAGCGGTGTCTAGTGGATCTGGTGACTGATGCGTGACATGATCTGTAGGGTCAGCACCGACATTGTCCATACTTTCAGATTGAAAAACCCTGGATTATAGTTAAATTGTATTGCAATGCCTTTCATGACCCATTTGGCCATAATATATTCTGTACACGGAGTGGAAGTGGTTTGGCTAGAGTCAAATTCCAGAACTTCCAGGTTTGCTTTGCTAGATTTTTATAGGTATAGACATATTTATTTTTATTGTTTTTCAGCCAGTCTCTTCTAATTAGTAATTCATATGGAGGATTTAGTGGCACGGTGGTGCAGTGGTAGTGCTGCTGCCTCGCAGTTAGGAGACCCGGGTTTGCTTCCCGTGTTCTCCCTGCATGGAGTTTGCATGTTCTCCCCATGTCTGCGTGGGTTTCCTCTGGGTACTCCGGTTTCCTCCCACAGTCGGAAGACATGCAGGTTAGGTGCATTGGCGATTCTAAATTGTCCCTAGTATATGATTGGTGAGTGGGTGTGTGTGTGCACGCACCCTGCGGTGGGCTGGCGCCCTGCCCAGGGTTTGTTTCCTGCCTTGCACCCTGGGATTGGCTCCAGCAGACCCCCGTGACCCTGTGTTAGGATATAGCGGGTTGGATAATGGATGGATGGATTTAGTGGATTTGTGAAGCTAATTTTTTATTACTAGTGCAATGAGCAGGCTCCATAAATGCAAGTAAGTCTGTATGAGGTAAAATACTGTTGCAGTAAGACAGATGGCAAGCAACAATGGCTGTGTTACTGTCAGAATCAAACAGTGCTGTCACATGGTTGTTATTAACCCGTTCTTTATTTGTAAAAGAGTCAGAAAAAAGTTAGACAGCGCCAGTGCACAGTACTGTGTGTTAATTGTCCATCCACACTTCATTGGTTTGTCAATGTAAAGTCAACTGGGCAAGTAATGTCCCAGTTGTCCACACTTAAAGTAGTGGGACTAAGGAGGGCAGCAATCCTTACATCAGTGTCATAACTTGGAGTCTCCATAAATGCAAAAAAGGTGTGAGGCCTTAATAATGCTCCCAGGCTTCATTGGCCAGTCCAAGCCTTTATTGCTTGCCTGCCTGGAATAGACCTGAGCCTGTTTGGCCAATCGCTACTCAAATGGTCAGCCTCAGGTTTTGCAGGCCTAAAAAGAACGTTAGCCCTTATGTATCTATAAATGTCTGAAAAACCTCAAAAAAAACACAAGTAGAGGGTAACTTTAAACCTCAGCTTGTACACAAATGGGCAACCAAAAGAATCTTAAACAAAAAAAGATTTATTTAAAACACAACAAGAAAATGTGGTAACAACAGCCCAACAGAGCAAACAGAGGCATTAAAGAAGTTGTAAAACAGGCAATCCACAGCAAACAAGTCCCAGAAAAACACAGTCCAGAATCAGAATTCAAAGGCAAACCAAATATAATCAAAAAAACAGAAATTCCAACCAAGAATTATAACACCTACAACTCCACTTCACAATAATAAGGATTCGCAGTGACCGGCCTGGTTCTACAGCTTTTTAGGGCTGGGGCAGTTCCTAATAACAGTCCGACAGGTGGCCTTGTCTCTTGGGGTTTCACTCACAATGAACATGGAACATACTCATGTTTAAAGAGACAGTACACCAATAAAAATTATATATGAAACCTATAAAATAACATAAAGACAAAAAGACATGAAAATGATAACGCAAAATAAAAAAATAAAACATAAAATACACATACCTTTATCTCAATACATGACAGTCAAACAGCCAGCTCTGTCTCATGTCTGTGTCAACTCCTGAGGACAGGGAGCTCTTGATTTTTTTCGCTTGTCTGTTTGGTCTGAACCCAGGGTAGTACAATACAGTTCAACAATGTTGTCGTGCTCTTCCATATCCTTCCAGGACTCGCAAGAGAGTCTGGGTGTGTGTTTATTAGAAAATCACAGGCAGCGATTTCAACAACGTTTTACTAGAATTTTCACCAGATCACAGCCACCAAGTCATTCGTGCCCAGAGGTCAAAGGCTTGTGCTCATACCGGGCAGACATAGTCGAACCTCCACTCCTGCCATTTACTGGGGCACACACTGGAGGTCAGTGTGTATCTGGTAAGGATTTCCTTTTTGACCATGGAGTAGTCAGCTGACATTTGCTCGTCTAAGTCCTAATAAGTTCTCTGAGCGGAGGTGAGGATGTCCGTCCACTCCATCTGTGGCGAGCCCTGACTATTCACTGTGTGCTCGAACATGAGCAAATATGCTTTAATATTGTCAGTTGTTTTAATTGGTTTAGTATGTGTGACAGCCTAAAGTTTTTCTCCACTTGTCTCATACATGTGGAACGATGACTTGCCTTTACTTCTGCAAAGTTTGTTTGGTGATTCACCATTTGAGCTTGTAGCAGCCTGACTTGCTTGATTCTGTATGACAGTTCCTTAGGTCCATAGGTTTGTTCATTTTCTCCAACAATCCTGCTCACTATTTCACCAAACACAAAGACCCATCTACAAACAAAACAATGAGCTCCCACTTGTTTTAATGTGTTGCCTAAACTCCCATGTGGTACCTTATCAAATGCTTTCTGAAAAATCAAGATAAATGATATCATATGCTCCACTTTGATCATATACTTTTGTTGATTCTTCATAGAATTCCAGCATATTGGTAAAACACAACCTCCATCTTCTGAACCCCTTGTGAATGTTTAGTAAACTGTTCTTGCCATGTTCTTGCCATGTGCTGCTCAATGTCATCCTTAATGATTCCTTCCATTCATTTTTCTGTGATGCATGTTAAGCTTACTGCTTTCCTTTTTATATAATGGGATAATATTTGCCACTTTCCAGTCCTTTAAGATTTCCTCATTGTGCAGTGAATTTGTAAAAAATTTGCATCAAGGGTTTATATATGTACTTGCTAACCTCCTTAAGACCTTGAGGGTAAATATTATCTGCTTCTGGTTATTTGTTTCATGTTAGCCTATTTAATCTAAGCAGAACTTCTCCCTCTACAATTTCTAAATCATCCTTAGTAGTCTCTTTTACCACTGGGAGGTTATTTACTTCCTCATATATGAAGACCTCAGAAAAATGCGAGTTTAGAGCATCTGGTGTTTCACTGTCCGTATTTTTAATTCCCCTTTAAATTTAATTTTAATTTCCCTTTACTATTCCTAATGCACATCAGCTCCTCCTTAACTGTCCTTTTACTACTAAAATGCAGAAAGAATCTCTTTGGGTTATCTTTCATCTTTATCTGCTATATTCCCCTCTAACTGCCTTTTAGCCTGTGTAATATCCTTCTTAATGGCTGCTCTAACACGCCCTATGGTTCTAATTGGGACATTAGTCTTATACACCTTTTACAGCTGTTTTTTTCCTTTGCACCTTTGTTTTTAACTCTTTATAACCCATTGTGAAGTTTCTTTTTCAATTTCCTACTAATTCCACATTCAGATATGTACCTGTCCTGCATTATACAGTATGTAAAACATTTTTAATCCTGTTCCACAGCTCTTCAGCTGTCTCTGCACTTAAAAACTTTTCCCAGTCTATCCTCCTTAGACTGCGACATCTGCTCAAAATTTGCCCTATCGAAATTAAACTTAGCAGTTTTAGTATTAGCACCCTCACTCTTGCAAAACACGGAGAGCTGTATTATATTAGTCACTTAACCCTCGTTGTTCAGTCATCGCTACACCCTCAATTCTATCCTGATTATTACAAAATGTAAATTTTGACAGGCCTCCCCTGCTTTAGCATAATATGTTAAAAAAAAGTCATTGATTGTGACGATGAAGGTCCGCTACAGACTCTCTCTTCCCACATGTCAATGTCAATCACCGTCAGTAGTTATGACCGAGATGAGCTGACATATGAGAACAAGTCACTGATGATGCCAGAGGATGGTGGAAAAAGTGCTCAAGTGCTTTTATTAAAAAAAGTCAAAACACAAGTAAAACCAACAAAAGTGTCAATTGTGCAGTGTTCTAAAAGAAGTACATTAATAAATCCATAAAAAGTGGGAATAAAAAAAAAAATCAATAAATAAATCCACTAAAATCCAAAGTAAAAATGCAGACTAACTCCGCCTCGTCTCAGCCCCACCTCCTTTTCATTCTCCCCGGCTCACCTATTGCTCGCGTAGCCGGCGGAGACTTAGCAGCCACGAGCTCCTTTCTTCCTTTGTGCTTACGTGATCGCACCTCAGAAGCCTACGGGAGGGAACCTGCCTTGCTCACCACACTACACCCGAATGATCAGTGGGGCGAACTAGCCCCTAGAGCACCACAGCTAACGCTCCTTCACGGGTCTCCAGCTTGTACTGTCTCCTCCTTCCAGGTGGCCAGACCATCATTCCCAAGGCTGCCTTTCATGTCTTTTAACCTCCCTGTCTTTTTTGATCCTTTTCCCTCTCGTCTTTGATTTCTTCCATCTTTGATCTCTCTCCTTTCTTTTATTCTCCCATCTTTGATTTCTCCCCTCTTTCCCTTGTGCCAACCCATATTTATACACTCAGCTCTCCGTGGGTGCAATTACACGCCACAGGAAACCAACGAAGCAATTGAGAACTATTGCACCCGCATGTGCAGGTGCGACTCGCTCCAACTACCTTATTAACTCCCCGCGGTCGTGCAATCGTGCCCACGGAGAGCAACACGGCTCTATGGATTTAAAACTGGCCCTTTTTTTTTGAAGCTGTGGACCCGCTATACCACACTGATTACTTCTAAAAACTCCTGCTCTTGTGCTCCACTATTTGCAAGGTTATCTTAGTTAATATTCAGGTAGTTAAAGTCTGCAATAACTATAATATGCCCCTGCAAACTTGCCTTTTTAATATTACCAAAAAGATATTGCATAAAATTATTGTCTGCATTGGGCGATCTATAACGCACTTCTAAAATAAGACCTCTTTCCCTAATGCTTTCCAGGCAAAACAAGATGTTCTCACTAAGGTGGGGCTCATCGTCCAGTTCAATAGGACTTGTGTTTAAATTGCTTGACATAAACAGAAACTCCACCTCCTTTTCTGTTTTATTTATCTTTCCTAAAAAATGTGTATCCCTATATACAGTACTTCTATCATTAAGGCAAGCTATTTTTAATGTGCTACTCATTTTAATTTTGCATAGAATGCATTTTTATTTTTACATTATTGTTTGTTCCTTCAAATACAATTCTAAACCTGGTTTGTCCTAAACTTCCTGCCCCCCATACCCTAGTTTAAACAAGTATAACAGATTAAGCAGATATAAGAATATTTTATTATGAATTTAGTATCCTTATAACATTATGTCAAATTGGAATGAATAACAAGCACACAAACACAAAATGACCATGAAAAATTCTTAAAGAAAGCATTAATTTAACAAGGATGTATGTACTGTGAGGCAGTAATGACACCCTTTTAGTTAAACCTCATAAAATTGTTTTTAAAATTACCCTTTATTTTGTGGTTACACATAGAAGAATAGAGCGATTTCCCTTTAAACTGAAAATTAGAGTAAATACTAAATATAAAACCAAAGCTCGAGGGGACAAATTAGAGAGACCACATGAAAAAATGAAGACACAAAGAAGGTGCTGAATTTCTGACTGAATTTCATGATTTTTAAAGTCTTTTGCTTCATTGGATCGGACATTAAAAAAAGAATTTGCAGTTTATATAGAATTTCACTGCATGTGCAAACAACGTATTAAAAAAAAACTATTATTCTAAAATTCCTCTTAAAGTTTTTTTTTCTCATCACAGCATGTAGCACGGCTTCTTTTAATTTTCCCAATGAGTCAACTTTTCAGTAAACATTTGTAGTTATTATCATTTGATGAGCTGCCAACTATCAGACAATGCGGTAAACCAGTGGCATAGAAATGGCGTAGTACTGCTGCCAAAATGTTGACAGCAATTATTTAAATATTTCACTTACAGTATCCTGTGAGAAGCAATAATGTGCTCTATGTAAATTACTTTATAAGTGTGAAAAAATCTGCCACTTTTTTAATCCATCTTCTTCAATGGTAAGCTATAAAATCATTTTTGATGGACCTATCGAGAACCTGCACTTATTATACAATCCCAGTTAGTGTTATTTTATTTTATATAAGGTTCATGAAACATGTAGGACAGGAATCAGTAGAGAGAAAGAGAAACAAAAATCTAATTAGTTTAGCAGAACAAATACAGAAAATGTTACTGAGAGGCATGAAAAAGAACAAATGTAGACTTTCGGAAAGATGTAAATTTTGTGAAAAGATAACGAAGGAATTTTCCATGATTGGAGAAAAGAACTAAGAATCAATGTATGGGACAGAGGCAGGTGGTGAAAAAAAAATAGTGTTCGGATGCAGTTTTTAAGGGGACAAACTGTAGCAGCACTTTATAGCTCAGAAGAAAATTAAAGGAAAAAAACACATACACAGACTGTAACATAGAGAACTTTGACTAGTGAGAAAAGTGCTATATAAATGTAATGAATTATTATTATTATTAGTAGTAGTAGTAGTAGTGGTGGTGTGACCAGAAATTTGTTGGTGGGTGGGCATATATGAAACTAGGTTTACAAAGCCTTAAATAATCTTGCTCCATCTTATATTTCAGAATGTCTGACACCTTACACTCCAAATCGTAACCTTAGATCTTCAAATGAGTGTCTGCTTAGAATTCCAAGAGCTAAACTTAAAAGAAGTGGTGAGGTGGCCTTCTGCTGTTATGCACATAAAATCTGAAATAGACTGCTAATAGAAATTCGCCAGGCTTTAAAAAACTGGTAAAAACACATTACTTTAACATGACTTTCCTATAACTTCATTTTAATTTAATCCTGATGCTCTGTATATTCAATTAATTATCATTACTATTCATGGTGGCTCCAAAATCTGTACTAACCCCTACTCTCTCTTCTGTTCTTTTTCTGCGCCACCACCACCTAATCAAAGCACCGCGATGTCCCTACATTGATGGATTAAAGGCCAGAAGTCCATGTGACCGCCATCATCAAGTCCTTCCATGAGAACCCTGAATACAAAGAGGACTGATTATTTATGTTAGGTGGAATGCCTAGAGGGGGCTGGGTGGTCTCGTGGCCTTGGAACCCCTGCAGATTTTATTTTTTCTCCAGCCATCTGGAGTTTTTTTTTTTGTTTGTTTTTTCTGTCCTCCCTGGCCATCCGACCTTACTTTTATTCTATGGTAATTAGTGTTCTCTTATTTTAATTCTTACTTTGTCTTTTTTTTCTCTCATGTAAAACACTTTGAGCTACATTATTTGTATGAAAATGTGCTATATAAATAAAGGTTGTTGTTGTTGTTGTAGGTGAGCAAATATATTTTTAGCCAGATAAGACAGTTTATAAAACTTGACCATCAGCAGCCGAACAAGGAGGATCCTCTAATAAAACCCTGCTCAGTAATGCACACAACATTGGAAGATGCACACACACAAATTCAAAGACCCAGCCATTAAAAATAAAAATCTATCCTACTTGGCTATTATAAGAAAAAAACTAGAAGTATGGCCTTATGATGAGGCCAAAACAAAATAAACAAACAAAAAAAAACCCCATTTAACTGGCATGATATCACCCAAACTATAGATAGCCTATGGTGAACAATACTGTCAACAGAATATTTTTCTTTCTCTCAAGCTTTCTCTCGCTTAATTCAACTTCTTAATTTGCATGACCTTAACAAACAGTAACCCTATTACCAAAGGGCACTAAGGGAATAAAATACACAATGTATAAAAAAAGACAGAGTGTTTGCATGTTTTGTAATTATACAGCACACTATGAATTATCTAAACATGTAAAGTTACTACATCATCAGATCAGCTATAAATATGTCAGTATTATGATATACTGGAAATTATTAAAGGATTTCAGAAATTCTATTGTCAAAAATTATGACAAACAAAACACAATATTTTGGACATCCATCCATCCATTATCCAACCTGCTATATCCTAACTACAGGTTCACGGGGGTCTGCTGGAGCCAATCCCAGTCAACACAGGGCGTAAGGCAGGAAACATCCCCGGGCAGGGCGCCAGCCCACCACAGGGCATGCACACACACAAAAACACACACCAAGCGCACACTAGGGACAATTTAGAATTGCCAATGCACATAACCTGCATGTCTTTGGACTGTGGGCATGTCTGTAATATTATTTTGAACATGTCTGTAATATTGCTTAAAGCCACTGTCATCAGTATTTTTCCTTCTTAACATTCAACCAGTTGCTAAAGCACACAAGTCTGTTCACATTTTCGGATGCCAGAGTAGATCTCTTTTTAGTGCACAGTATGAAAAAAACAAACAAATGTCACCTGCACAATGGAGCATGGAACCAAAGTATCAAAGACTGATTTTGAAATGCTTGCAAGAATAACAAACCACTTAAATCACAATATCCCAAGTCTATTGTCAAGATGTATACAAATAGTTCTGCTAAGAAGGCCCTTTATTATCGAGGCAAGAGTTGTTACATTACAGGTTTAGGCAACACAGCATTCTCGGTGTTCTCAGCCTTTTTAATTCATGGTTTAGAGAAGTAATCACTTACATAAAAAAACCCTAAAAACTCAGGAATTTAAAAATCTCAGGACCTGCCCTTTCTGTATTCATAGTTACCTTAATAATGTGACACTTTATCATCATTTCAATAATTACAAAAGTAACAATGCTATAATCCATAGCCTTAATTTTAGAAGCTCATAATTCACCTACACGGTTCCAATAGTTTCTCCAGCCAGGTTAGTTTATCGAAGTTTACAGATGTTAGCATGGCCAACTCTTCATTGCAGTGTGTGCATACTACTTTGTTTTTACACAGAGAGCTGTCTGAAACCTTTATTTTAAAGCAAATATTTTTGTTGAGAAGTGTCTCAGGTGTCTCTGGTATTGCTAAATTACTTTCTCCACACAAATTAACACACCTAGTTAGCCAACTCTGTTTTAACAAGAGCGGAAAAAGTCTGTATATAAGCTCGTCATTGTTTACTTGCCTGCTTCTGAATTCTTAAGTCAGGTCGGTGCGGTCCAAGCTCCTTTAACTTACTTTTTATGAGCCATTTATGAAGGAGTGTTTCATTAAAGAAATAATCCAATTTTCTTTGATGTCTGAAGTTCCACTTGAAGTTGCCATCTCCTTAAATTCACACTCACTCATCTGTAGTTACGTAACATTAAAGGCAGGTGTGAACTGTGAACTGTGAACCATTGGCGTGTGTCAACGATTGTTCAGTCACATTAGATTAAGAAACAGTATTAAGTACAATACTAATTCATTACCAAGAAATTTTTGAGTGTCTGGGGCGCAGAGAGTTGCATCCCCGGAAAAATCTGAAAGCAACCAATTAAAGGGTCGCTTCAGGTCACCTGCTTCCAAAAAGATCAAGAGCTTACATACACTCTCATTTGGGTGGTGTCCTTCACTTCCAAAATATAGGTATTCACACTGAATTTATTTATTTATTTTTTTATTCACACAGAAATTAAACAAATACCAATGAGTCTGAACTGATTTTTAATGGATTTTGACATATATTGACACCAGCACGTTGTGCAAATAAACAAATTTATTTAATGATTATGTCACATTATCTAATTAATTTAAGTAGAGTTTTTATGGTTATCTATCATTGTGGTTAGGAACCAAAGATGGCCGCCATGTTATGACATCACAGGGGTGTGGTCACAAGGTATGATTGACATAACCATGTGAGATGCAAGTGACATCACAGGGATGGACATGTGGTCTTGGCAGCCATTTTGGGTGCTATATAAGCTGACCTAGAAACATTGTCTGATAACTTGTTATTAGCATGTTTTGGTAGCTTATTTTTGTTTATATTTTTGGTATTTTGGGTTGTTTTGTGTTTTTGCTTTTATTTGTTAGTTTAAGGCTATTGCCTTTTTGGTGCTGAGGTGTTCTAATGTTCATTTTGAAGCTAATGATTTTGGTAGGAGCCCATGCTGACTGTGCTAGAGTCAGTGGGTGAAGCAACCTCTTGCGAGCTCCACATAGTTTTGCTGTTAGCTTCTTATTTTTTTTCAGGCTAGCTTTAGGGCACGTTAGCGTTTTTTACCATGCACGGTTCTGACTTTTTATTTTTTTCTATCCTGGTCATTGCCAAAAACCAGGCTGCTTTGAGGCACATCTGTAAATGTATTTTTACTTTTCTATTCCAGCTGGTCATGCCACCTGCTGGAATAAACAGACAACCAACAACAGCTGTATTCAAGTTTTTTTTTATGCTGACTTGTGTAAAACTGCAGTAAGCAACATTGAAATTACTCAAATAGGGATTAGAGTTTACAGTAATGTAAAATATAAAATTCAAAGAGATTTTGACTGCTGGAAAGCTTAACAGAATGCTGGTATTCCCTGTACAGTGCCACTTTGAGAACAAATTCCCTAGAGGTCTACTCTGATGACTGAGTGCATTGTTTTCCGTGACAAAAGCAAATAAAAAAACTGAGTAGGTTTGCTATCAACTAATTTCTCCTTTCACTTGCACTCTATCTCTGTGTTCTTCTTTACTTTTCTGTACTCTGTAGCCCTTATTCTAAAGGCTCAGAAGCTGTGCTTCCACTATGGGCACTACTAGGCACCAGAAAGGTTCAGCCACCCATAGCACAACATCAGCAGCTTTACTTGCTTGTGTGAACTTCCTTTACACACAATAACTGGCATTAAGTCAAATCCATTTAAAGTCCATGTAAGTCAGGCTGTGTTTGTCTCCTTCCTATTCACTATCTTCATGGACATGATACCAAAGTGCAGCTTTTGAGTATCCATCCTTGGCACATGAGATTTTCTGCTTGACTCCTAAGACAGCAAACACTGGAGAGGTTCTTGGATGAGTTGGGGTCAGAATTTGCACATTCATGGTCTTGTTCCAGAAAAGAGGGCATTGTTTCCTGGGTTTTTGTTTCTTTATTTAGCAGGAGGCAGCTGTCTAACTAAAGATGTTCCTTGGGGTCATCACACCTGTAAATTTATTTTCCCATCCTCCTCTATCATCACAAGTTTTGGTTAAGGATTTGAAGATTGAGATTGTGAGGTCATGCACCTGAAATAAGGGTTGCAGAATTTATTCTTCATGACCGGGAAAGGCAATCAGCAGCTCAGCAACACATTTCCTGTGTTATCATTGATTCTCCTGATCGGAAGGATCCAATGTAAGTTGTCAGGGTGTCGGAAAGAACGGCTAGGCTTTCATGGCACACTAGGCCTTTTAAGAAAACTGATTTAACCGGGATATAGGCATCCATCCATCTGCGCCATTCCCAACATGCATTCCAAACTAAGTATCTGAACTCAGGCTTCTACCAAGATCTGCCTAGACTTCATCTGATAAAATGGTGTGAATCAGATGTTCAGCTTATATTTCTCTAGCAAGGACAAAGAAAAGCCGGCCTTTTGATGTTACTGTATATGTTTGTCTAGTCTGTTTGTGTCTCGTCTTCTGTGTCAATATACAGTATATGCATTTATCATACTTCTGTAATCCTTGTGTTTATTAATAAATTGGATTATTCTGCTCCTTAAAATGAGTGTGCTTCAGTTACCTCGATATATGCTTAAAGGCTACTCCAAAAACAGAAAGATCAGATAAATAAAGTAGGAACCTTGCCAAATTGTTTGATTAATTACCATTATTGCCAAAGGCAAAACTGATAATTAATTAACCAAGTTAAAACTTCTTTTTCAAATCCTACAAAGGTATCTAATGAAGATGCCCCGTTGATGTATCTTGTAGGTGAAGGTCTGTTTGGCACAGGACAGTGGGAGGAAACCAAAATGCACAGATGACTCCAGGGGGGAAAAAAGCAGTCACAGCCATCATTCAAGAAAAATACACCTGGGATAGCTTCTTCTCAAAAAAACCACACAACCAATAGGAACAAGACAGGCAGCTCAACCCAAGCTCTCCGTCATGAAGCTAAAAACAAAACAAGAAATATTACTTTTTACAATATTACAAAGCAAAAACAAACTATCTCTAAGTAGGATAAACTTGTCTTCTGTCTTTGTTAATTGGGACCACGGGTGTATCGAAAGGTTGCCGGTTCAAATCCAGTAAATGCCAATAGGGACTCTGCTGTGCTGGGCCCTTGAGCAAGGCACTTAACCCGCAATTGCTGAGCGCTTTGAGTAGTGAGAAAAGCGCTATATAAATGCAAAGAATTATTAATGCCTATAGTATGGCTTTGCACACACATAGCATGCATTAATAATATCATTAACTTGTGATTTCATTCATGAAAAAATTAAAACAAATCAAAGAAAGAAACTTCAGTCCCACATAAATAGCCAAAATTTCTATAAATCGCACATAACCACTCACTAAACCTCAAAGTTTTTGACCTATGCAGAATGACCTCTAACAACAAAGCGGAAGCCGGCTTATTATGTGTCATATGGGACTATTAATAGAAAGTAGTTCTTTAAAGTATCCTTAAAATAATGGCACCATTGTATATATTGTTGGACATTTTAATACACTTTACAGATATAGCAAATCTCCTGAAATGGACGCAGCAGTGTTTAGAAAGCTTGCATGGCAAAAAGCAAAACAGTGTTCTGTTGTGCTCTGCCTGCAGTGTAAGGTAAGATGAAAAGGAAAGGCTGATGAGCACTGGTGCAAAGAGTCATGACAAGTGCAGGTGCCTGCAGAATATATTCGATTCGAAAATTCAAATGCATTCAAATCAAAAGTAGAAATATAACAGTAGAAACAGATATTTAAAAAAAAAAATTATACAGACGCTACAAACCCAATTCTTCATTTTATTTCTCCTTACACTCTCTCCTCTTTCTGGGCCAAAGGTAAACACCATGTAAAAAAGAGGGGATGGGCCAGGTTCCCAGCTCTCGTCTGATACTTGAATGTGGTAATATAATGGCATTTATTTAGCTCTCAGAAAGTCTGCCTACTATTATATAGGGAAGGATCAAATCAAGAGACAGATCCCAAAGGCAACAAAGCAGTGTGTAGAGGGATTCCAGACAGACTGTTTAGTCTAGGGCAGTGATTCTCAACCATTTTCTCCTTGTCAACCCCTTCAAAACACCGGAAAACAAGTTGGCGAACCCCCTGTGTAGTCATTACGATAGGTTTATCCTTGTACGTTGGATGTTTTGTTTCAATGTGTCTAAAAAAAAGTGATGGTTTTAAACTGCTGTTGGCCAGGACTTCATTACAAATTACCACAAAGCGGTTTAGGTTCTGACTCAACCCCGGTAAAATAAAAACCCATTCATAAATAGTCGCTGTCATATTTTCATTTTCTTCTCTTTTGTCTTACTATGTTCGCCTATTGTTTCCTTGCTTTCAGTCTGGAGAGACGGTAGCTCACTACAACTTTCGGTATCATCATCCTGTGTTGGTACCAAATCAGGAACTGAAGTAGAAGAAGAAGCAATTGATTGCTCGTCCAGCTTTTTGTCAGATTTGATAAAACTATCCGTTTTTAACCATCGATCCATAATAAAATTACGGAGTGTGGGGTACAGCCCGGACACAGACAGGTAGACATGCTAGTTTCACCACACACGTTTATTTACAGTTTTATTTACAAGTCGTAAGTTCACACTCCCAGTGCCTCAGCACCAATCACCCCTTTAAGTCCTGGCCGCACAACAATGCCTTTTCAGTCTTCAGACCGCCTCCACTCCTCTCCTCTGAGCTCCGTCCACTTCCACCCGACTCTCGCCCTCGAATGGAGGGAGGCGGCCCCTTTTATGCACCCCTGGAAGGGATCCAGGTGCTTCCTGAGGAGCCTCCGCCGACACACCCCCATGTGGCGAAAGCACCAGCTGTGTAGCTTGAAGCCCTCCGGGTGTCCCTGATCCTCTTCCCCCCCAGCACTTCCTGGTGTGGCGGAAGTGCTGAGGTCCAGGGCTCCCAAGGCATTTGGGCGCCCCCTGGCGGTGACCACGGACCTCTACAGGGTTGGGCTTCCAAGCCCTCTACCCGTGGCCCCCAACACAACCAGGGTGGTCGCCCCCTCGTGGTTGGAGGAGGCACAAGCCCTCCTCCGGTCCTCCTGGGCGTCCCGGCTGGGTACCACCCCCAGTCGCGTACCACAGTAGTAATAATTATTCTCTTTCACGTTCAATGTGCGCACGTTTAAGTAAAAAGTCTTTATCGTAATTTATTTACACACACTATGCACTACCAATTTATCTTATTAAAATCACTCATGGTTCTTAAGCGCCTCGTACAATTCAATTCGACTCTACTCTCCCTTGTCTGATTGCGGCGTTTTTTATATCGGCAGACGTTATTCTTGTTCTTTCGAGCGCATTCGGGGTTCTCAGTTTGCTGAATTGGAAGTTTCCAGATCATACAAGAATGTACACGCATCGCCAGCGGTGTAGCATCTCATCGCGTTACAGATTGTTACCTGTTGCGACTCGACAATTTTATAGAATCTTCTGTCATAATGCATAAGTGACTGAGGTAATATTCATGAATTTGACATTTAATTGATTTGTTGACCCATTTTTATTACTGTATTATTAATAGTACTGTGATTATATTTGCCTACATTTAATATTTCATTATATTTTTTACGTTTGGGATTTAAAGTTCCGCCATTACAATATTTTTTTCACAAACCCTTTTTATAAAGCACGCGAACCCCTGTTTGGTTAGGAATCACTGGTCTAGGGTATCTGTTTCCGGATACAAGTGCTTATTACTTTTTGTGTTAATATATATATGGCCATCAATTTAACTACAACCTTTATGGAGACAAGTTAGTCAGTCAGTCATTATCCAACCTGCTATATCCTAACACTGGGTCACGGGGGTCTGCTGGATCTAATCCCAGACAACACAGGGCACAAGGCAGGAACAAATCCCGGGCAGGGTGCCAGCCCACCACAGGACACACACACACCAAGCACACACTAGGGATAATTTAGGATCGCCAATGCGCCTAACCTGCATATTTTTGTGGAAGGTAACCGGAGCACCCGGAGGAAACCCACGTAGGCACGGGGAGAACATGCAAACTCCACGCAGGGAGGACCCGGGAAGTGAACCCAAACTGCGAGGCAGCAGCGCTACCACTGTGCCACCGTGCCACCCGGAGACAAGTTAGTGTCCTTAATTTACATTTTTAAGCAGTAGCCCATGAAGGGGTTTTTATGAGTGAACAGACTCGCTGCATAATTCAGTGCACAAATAGGTTTGTAACTACAGCAGCAGAAAGAAAGCACCTACGTCTATTTCTAACCACACAAACTTTTCTAAATTTTACAAGATAAGTCCTGACCACAATTTGTAAATTTATCAACTGCTCTACAGGTTGATTTAAGAAAGGAGCAATTTGTAGTTTTTTTTTTTTTTTTGTTTCCTTATTCAGCAGGAAGCATGACTCAGAAACCCATGTTAGCAGTACTAAATATACTGCAACGCAAAAGCAAGGCTACCAAATGAAATTTGAAGTACCAATGAATGCTTCATACTTTCTTGATTTATTTTTTTTTTTGGTGTGGAAGTTACCCTGTCATTTTAATAATGCCTTTACTGTACTGCTGCTCAATTGTATCATGACCACATAAAGGCAGTAACATCTTCACTCTGAGAGGGCAAATGAGAAACAGCGACACTATAGTAACTCTCTAAGTGTTGTTCCTTTTAAGCCCAGCATCTTAAAATTAATTTTTGAGTCATCTGGAAGCTTTAGAAATGTAGACTGCTGCTGTGAAATCCTCTTGGGCAATTTTCAGCTTTCTCATTTCTGGAATTCCTCCAAAGTATAATAATCATTAAGAAAAGTGTGCCTACATTTTCCAAACACCACAGACACATGGCTATTACAGACTGCAAGCTCACCTCGCAGAGGAGCAACGATGTTACATCCCTTTTCAAACAATTTTAGTTCTTTGCTGAATTTGATTCACATATCAAGAAGTCCATGAGAAAAATGATTCCTCCGTCCAATGAATAGATATTTTGTTTGACCACAGTTGATGTGAGGTGTTCTCTGTCCAGAGCCAACCCATGCAAGGTTGCCAGACCATATACAGTACCTGGTTGTGTGCTGAGGGAATGCACCAATGAACTGACTGATGTCCTTACAGACATTACTGAGCCAGTTGACTATCCCAGTGTGCTTCAGATGTACCACTGTGATCCTGGTACCTAAGAAACCACCAATGATGTGTCTGAATGACTCCCGCCCTGTGGCACTTACTTCTTTTTTTTTTTCTTTTTTTTTATTAATACTTCTCCTATCGTGAAGTGCTTTAAAATGTTAGTCGCATCACACAAGGTCTAGTCTTTCTCGCTCTCTGGTGTCTTTGCAGTTTGTAAATCAGACCCATAAGTCCACTGAGGATGCTACATCTTCTGCTTTCCACATCTCCCTAAAACACTTGGATAAAGGAGATAAATATGTCAGAATGTTGATCATAGATTTTAGTTAAGCATTTAACACAATTGTCCCCCAGAAACTGATTGTGATACCGAGGAGCTTAAGGCTGAACTCCTCCCTTTGTAACTGGATCTTAGATTTCCTGACAGAGAGGCCCCAGACAATTCAGATTGACTGCAACACTTCCAGTGCCATCACACTGAGTACTGGAGCTCCTCAGGATTGTGTGCTTAGTCCTCTGATTTTCACCCTGCTGAATAACAACTGCATACTCATACACAGTTCTAATTACATCAACAAGTTCACTGATGACACGACTGTGTTTGCTTTGATAAGCAGGGATGACAAATCAGCATATAAAAGAGGTGGAACAGCTGACTGTTTGGTGCATAGGCAACAATCTTATCACTTAACACTGATAAGACTAAAGAATTAATTGTTGACTTCTGAAAAAAACTTGTCCTGTCCACATTCTAGTCTCTGTCAATGGCTTTGCTGTGGAGATTGCAAAGAGGGTCAAGTTCCTTGGTGTGCACATACTGTAACTGAAAACCTCACATGAGTAAATAATACCACTTCCTTAACTAAAGGCCTAGAAGAGACTACACATTTTGAGGAGACTGAACAGAACAAGCTTTCTTTCTCTCATTCTTGCTGCGTTTTTATGGTGGCACCATTGAAAGTGTTCTGACCAGATGCATTACAGTCTGGTATGGAAATTGCAGTCTGTCTTTTCACTGCAGTTTTATGTCCTATCACCAAGACTAAATATGTCACACACATTCATTAAAGCTATTAGCCAGACTGTGGAAAGTCAGGGTGTATACGTAATAAATGTGTCTGCAAACATTATTTTGGCAACATAGAGAGACAGCGACAGGCACTCTCCAATTGCATACATCAACCCCATGTGGGAGGGAGAGCGCAGACCAAGGTGAGGTGAGGCTCGTCTCATCGCTGCCGCACCTTCCGTTTCTCCCCTATATTTGATCAGGAAATGTGCAAATTCAGTAATTTTGACTATAAAAATGATCAAAATTTTTTAAATCATACAGAAAGCAACTTTATAGCACAAAACCAGTGGGCACATTTATTTTATATTATCACTATTAGTTTTTTTTTACTTTTCATGATGACCGGTACATCCCTGCTCAAGGCTATACTTCACCTTTTCAACACAAACAGTTTTTGCCAAAACGAAACTACAAAGTTACAGCATCTTTGTATTTGTGTATGTTGGAGTTGTCAGTTTTGAAGGCACTCCAGTTTGTACAGGCAAAGCAGTCCTGAAGCTCCTCTTCTACCTTGCTGGTGCACATGTGAACTGTTCTCTACTGGCTTTGCAGTTCTGAGCTTTGGTTTGTAAGCAGAAAAAAGGCAAATCATAGAATGGTCAGAAAATACAAGGAGAGCCAGGGGAACACACAACAATCATCCTTAATATCCATCTCTTGTAGGAAATTGTATTTGTTGTTGATATTTAAGGAGGACCTGTTTTAAATCTACATGGATAAAATCACCCAAAAGAATTATTTCCATGTCTGGGTTGTTTTTTGCACCTCAGTGATTACATGTATATGTTGGTGTGAGTGCAAATGTAAACACTGGACAGAATCGCTAAGGAGAACTCTCGCAGTAAGTAACACAGCTTACAATTTATGTTCAAGAATTTTAGGTTGGGGTAGCATCACTTAAAAAGTACTGTGGCATCATTACAACAACCTCGATTAATGATGAAGCACTCCACTGCCTTTTGTTAGGTTGCAGATTTCGGTAATGTGGTCTGTTAAGAACAACGTGAAGCTGGTTAAATCCAATGCAGAGCCAGGAATGGAGTCATTCAGCCACGTTTTCATGTTATGTTCTCACTATGAATTACCGTATATATACTCATGTACAAGTCGGGTCTTGAAACCCGAAAAATCGATCATAAAATCAGACCCCTGACTTATATGCCCATTCAAAAATGCAACACTTAATTTTTTTTCACATCTTCTTGCCTCCTCCAATCTTGCATCAGTTTCTCAGATGCATCGAATTTTGTTGCAACAGTGCAGTCACCAATTTCTTTCACTACTTCAACGACGTTTAACTTAAAACCAGCTTCATATTTTCTTCTGAACGAACGCTTCATAGTAGATAAGGGATGTTCTTACGATAAAGGTGTATGAGGGTGTGAGATACAAAAAACACAAATCATTGCAAACGTTGCTTCGGAGTATTTCGTATTACCATGTTGTCATGTAGGCACGAGAGAGAGAGCGAGCGAGAAAGAAAGAGGTTAGAAGCATGCGCTGATACAGCTCCGTGGTTAATCTGTCAGGTGGGCGTTAGCATATTATAATCTCTTGGACCAATAGTGTGAGTTTTCTGCATTCGACTTATATGACCGACATTATAAAATGCCAGAAATTATACAATAAAATCAAGTCCCGACTTATCTGTGAGAGAGATAATCCACGAGTATATACGGTACTCCCTTTACAACATACATTATGCCGTTGTCTGCCTGCCTGTATTGTTCTACCGATTGTGTCACTTTAGCATTGTTCTTTAACAACTTTCATTTGCACATGTGGCTCCATGCTTTTGGACTTAGGTTGGACAAGCTCTGAGAACTAAGCTGTGGCACTTGGGCCTGTGTGTCACTCCATACACTTACCTAAGGAGTAATGTCAGGAACTGCTACATTTTGTTTTTTAACAGCCAACACCAACTATGTGTTACAAGCCTTATTTTTTGTTTTTCACTGAGGTCAATCATAAGTGAGAATTCTGAAAAGAAACCAAGTAACATTCACCAGATATATTCAATTCTTGTTGTTCTGGGATACTTTTTGACCAAAAATTACCTTTTTCTGGTCTGGCGTAGAATTATTATTATTTAAGCCCTTTAGCTGTTTCCCATGCACACGTGTGTGACACCATACATTAGTTAGAGGATGAATTGAGACAGTGACAACACCTTTATGGGAATGGGGAGAAGTTATAAGAAGCCATTTAGTATTGGATAAGGCTGGCATTACACAATTGAAAGGCATTTATACATGAGCCTGGTGCCATATTGATTAGGCAAGAGCACCCAGTAAAGTAAGATCCCTGCTGTTTTGCCAGTAAATAGACATGAAAAACCTATGTTGTGAAAACTCCTGGAACAACGGCACATGAACATTTTTGGCAAATGATAAAGAGATTCCTCCGCATGAAATCTGCCAACACTTCTCATGCTCAGTTTCACAAATAGTGAGTCATTTCTACCCTTAATTGATCTCATTGTTTAATTAGCTGTCCTTTTTATTTCTTCTCTCATTTTCAGTTTCAGAAAAGTGCATTAGTGTTAGATTTACTGGTAATGACATCTGAATACTGATGATTAATGACAAGCACAACAGACACCAGGGCAAGGGGCAATAAATGCTAAAACGGCACCATTTCAGTGTTTCTGACATGTGTGCTTATTAGTAATTAAAAAAAAAAATTCCATAAATAACCAGAAAATTATAAAAAAGAAAATATGGAAAGCAAAATTGTTATGCATCTAAATTCCTGATTCATTCAGTATACATTTAGAATAACCAATTTGTAATTTCTGAATTGATGCAGAGAAAAGCCAAGCAAAATGACACCTTTTATTGGCTAACTAAAAAGATTGCAATATGCAAGTTTTCGAGGCAACTCAGGCCCCTTCTTCAGGCAAGATGCAGAATTGATGCAGAAACACAAAGTGGGAAGAAGTTGCTTAACCCCCTTAGTGTTACATTTTTTCACAAAAAAAAAAGTAAAAAAAGTTGCATTTTTATGTCTTGATAAATCTCCTCTTTTTACTGTAAAATGTGGAAAACACTAAAAGAACAAAATCAGAAGTATAGAAAGTATAATAATAATAATAATATGAATACATGTGCAAATGGCGCGAGTGTCACTTTTGGATTCTCAGAATCACTTTTGGTTTCACTGACCATTTCAGTTTCACTGCGTGAAGACAGATTCACTTTGCCATCACTGCCAATGAGAGGCATTTCTTATGAGACACCATTATGAGGCAAGGAGAAGACTCGTCTATACCAGTGCACAAGTAACGCTCGACGCTAACGCTGTTGACACAGTTACAGCCCGAGTGACACTTGGGTCTAACGCTAAGGAGGTTCATTAATGCCAGAGTCCAATTAAAACTGTAAATGTTTTGCTATAAAAACCTACTGGAGACCTCCAGGACTGAAGTTGAGAACCACTAATTTACCTTGTAACACTGTAATAATATTTGGTTGGGCAAAATATGCAGTCTTGCACCTGAACCTACAGCATTAAGTGTATAGGTAAATTGTGTAATATACACTTTCTGAGAACTGTTACTGATCCTCTTCTTTCCTGCTCCTCTCCTTATCATACAATACTTTCAGGATGAAAACATTCTGCCAGCAGATGGCCCAGCACAGACTCTGCTGTAGATTATACAGAAGAGGGTAGCTAACCAGTCGGCCAAGGTCTCCAGTACTGCCACAGTGTGGGGCTTTCTGTTGTAACTGTTATGGCTGTGGACCATAGGTTTATTTTCTCCACTGATGCGGCTGATTGAAGTTTTTGTTTTCATTCTTCGTTGTCAACTGGCCATAGTTCAAGAAAATTTTTTACAGATAGATGTTAACATGTTTGGAACTGATTGGTTTTTTTTTTTGTTTTCTTTATTATTTTAATTAAAAGAAAATAATAATCCATACAATCAAATCAAACTTAAATTAAGCCAAAATTCAACCCCCACCCAAAAGAGAGGAGAGCCAGCCAGCAAAGCAAATCTATGAAGCTGCATGGAAGGAAGAGTATCCTTTTCCCCAGAACTGCTTTGTTTTACTATGTATTTAATCTGTATCTTTATGTGTATACATATGTACAGTTGTGCTTGAAAGTTTGTGAACCCTTTTGAATTTTCTAGATTCCTGCATAAATATGACCTAAAACATCATCAGATTTTCACTCAAGTCCTAAAGGTAGATAAAGAGAAACCAGTTAAACAAAAATATTATATTTGGTCATTTATTTATTGAGGAAAATGATCGAATATTACATATTTGTGAGTGGCAAAAGTATGTGAACCTCTAGGATTAGCAGTTAGTTTGAAGGTGAAATTAGAGTCAGGTGTTTTCAATCAATGGGATGACAATCAGGTGTGAGTGGGCACCCTGTGTTATTTAAAGAACAGGGATCTATCAAAGTCTGCTCTTCACAATACACGTTTGTGGAAGTTGTATCATGGCACGAACAGAGGAGTTTTTGAGGACCTCAGAAAAAGAGTTGTTGATGCTCATCAGGCTGGAAAAGATTACAAAACCATCTCTAAACAGTTTGGACTCCACCAATCTACAGTCAGACAGACTGTGTACAAATGGAGGAAATTCAAGACCATTGTTACCCTCCCCAGGAGTGGTCGACCACAAAGATCACTCCAAGAGCAAGGCATGTAATAGTCAGCAAGGTCACAAAGGACCCCAGGGTAACTTCTAAGCAATTCTCACATTGGCTAAAGTTCATGTTCATGATTCCACCATCAGGAGAACACTGAACAACAATGGTGTGCATGGTAGGGTTGCAAGGAGAAAGCCACTGCTCTCCAAAAAAAACATTGCTGCTCGTCTGCAGTTTGCTAAAGATCAAGTGGACAAAACAGAAGGCTATTGGAAGAATGTTTTGTGGACAGATGAGACCAAAATAGAACTTTTTGGTTTAAATATAAAGAGTTATGTTTGGAGAAAGGAAAACACTGCATTCCAGCATAAGAACCTTCTCCCATCTGTGAAACATGGTGGTGGTAGTATCATGGTTTGGGCCTCTTTTGCTGCATCTGGGCCAGGACGGCTTGCCTTCATTGATGGAACAATGAATTCTGAATTATATCAGGGAATTCTAAAGGAAAATGTTAGGATATCTGTCCATGAACTGAATCTCAAGAGAAGGTGGGTCATTACCTTACAAAAGTACAGGATTTCATTAACAGACACAACCCTTATGCCCACCCACACATTCTTGAATCGGGGGGTCACAGTCTCACTGCACAAAAACAATCCCTACATGATATTGTTTCTCAAACAGTCAAATTTACATTGATCCAACAACACATGTACTTTATCTTTATAAACCTTTCTAGCACCCATTTATTCATCTCTTCTTCCATCTTGTGGCAATCATAACACAAAGACTACATTTCCCATCATGCTGTGCAGAAGATGATCTAATCAACACCCAAACAGTTTTAGTATGAGCACCAGCACAAATGTGTTCTGATCCTTACTTTTTAAAAAAATTTTCTTTCCTCAACCCCTTTGCGATAACATTGATAATAATGTCTTTCCCTCCCTAATTTCCAACATTTATCTTACAGTAAATCTTTCATCGTCAGGTGTGTTTAGCCAAACTGCATTTATAAGAGACACTTTTCCCCTCTTTATTTTCATCTACACCATATGACTACACCCCTTTTCAATTGCCTTTTATTTGGGGGCCTGAGGTCCGCGTGTTCCACGGGTACAAAAGTAAATTGAAGTGAATTTCTGAATGTAAAGAAGAATATAGATAGATAGATAGATAGACAGATAGATACTTTATTAATCCCAAGGGGAAATTCACATACTCCATTAGCAGCATACTGATAAAAAAAACAATATTAAATTAAAGAGTGACAAAAATGCAGGTATAACAGACAATAATTTTGTATAATGTTAACGTTTACCCCCCCCCCGAGTGGAACTGAAGAGTCATATAGTGTGGGGGAGGAACGATCTCCTCAGTCTGTCAGTGGAGAAGGACAGAGACAGCAGTCTGTCACTGAAGCTGCTCCTCTGTCTGGAGATGATACCGTTTAGTGGATGCAGTGGATTCTCATGATTGACAGGAGCCTGCTCAGCGCCCGTCGCTCTGCCACGGATGTCAAACCCTCCAGCTCCGTGCCTACAATAGAGCCTAACTTCCTCACCAGTTTGTCCAGGCATGAGGCGTCCTTCTTCTTTATGCTGCCTCCCCAGCACACCACCGCGTAGAAGAGGACACTCTTCTTAAATATCAATGTCTTGTTATGACTGTGAGAATATGTACGTCACTAGCTGGAAAGCAGTAGATAGAATTTGTTAAAGTCTGTTCTTAAAATGAGTTGATTTATACGATTCCAGCCACTTTCTACAAAATGCCTTGTGTCTGTTGTATACAGAGTGGCCAAAGTTTCATTTGGATCACCTCCTTTGAGTTGTGTGGTACAAGTAGAGAGCTTCCAACAAAGGAGCTAATGGAACATAATCCTGGACTCTTGAGAGGACTTACTTTGTGAATTTAGAGGCATCACTAATGATTCCATATACTTAATTTTGTAGCTTATTGTGTTGCCAGATTCCTGCCTGGATAATGTCAAAGAATGTTGTCCATATATAGAGAAGCAAAGTGAGAAAATTCAGTTAAGTGAATGAATAAAATATATTGTGAATAATAACAATAGGTGGTCACTTTGCATTAGAAAGCAGCAGGAAGTGTTTGAGTTTGTTAAGATTTTGCTGGGGAGAGTAGAATAAAATATTTGAATCCCACTTTTAATGGTGGTGCCATTACCACATCACACAGCACCAGCTGTTTTACCTTCTGTGTAGTATTTGCAGTTTCTCCTTGCGTTACCAGGACCGCATCATGTACTTTCTTACCACAATCCAAAAATAAACATTTACATGTTGGTTGGTAAATCTAAACCAGCGTTTCTTGACCATTGGGTCATGGACTGCTGGCGATGGGTTGCAGGTTGCCACCATTGGGTGAGCAATTGGGATGCAAGTATGTCGCTTAATGGCAATGCACAATATTTTATTGCCATTTTGTATTTGTGCTTATCTCACAAAGGGAAAGCACCAAGCTAGTATGACATTCACACTCATTTCACTAAGAGGGGTGAGGTCTGATATTTGCACTGGAAAGCAGTCTTATATTCGCAGTGGTTTCACCGAGGGGGACCCCTCCTCCCCTGTTTGACAATCATGCTCATTTCACTATGGGGGTCTTAAGCTGTCACATTCCTGCTTGTTTCAGCAAGAGGGAAAACCCACCCCCCACTTGCGGGTCATGAATAAACTTAAGAAGGGAAAACATGGTTGTGAGACCATAAAGGTTGAAAAATGCTGATCTAAACTTACCAGTGTGGAAGAATTTAGGCATTTATGTGAAAGTACCCTGTGCTTTACTTGCACACTACCCAGACCTGTTCCATCATTTTACTTGATCTTAGTGTGATGTGGTTTTGTACTGGAGAAAGTGGGTTCAGAAAATGGATGGATGAGTGGATCGCTAGATAGTAATTATGTATAAGACCAGCCCAGGTTCCCATCGCCACGATCTTGAATTGTGTTACATGAATCCCCATAAACTTAATATTCCTTAGGTACTTGTTTTCCTTATATTTTAAAATGTAGTTTGGCATGCCTCTTCCTTACATTGGATTAAATCCTGCGCATCCAGATGCTGTGTGGCTGACCAATACACAACTACCATCTAGGGGCTCACTACATTACAAAAATGTATCACTAATGGGTGTTAAAGCATTTCCTAAGAGAAATTTTGTATTTCCAGCTAAACTGCAGTCACTCACTTCATCTCTTCACCAGTCAGTCTGTATTTATTTTTTCAGTTGCCAACAGTCATCTAGTTAGTTCAATAGAACCGCCAAGATATACTGTACTGTAGCACGCTCTGTCTAATGCTTCTAGACAATGACTCCTCAGGACAATTTTTAGAATTACAGCAGGCGTTTCAGGAAGATCAGAAGGATTTTGTTTTTCCCCCACAGACCGTGTCATTTTTGCATTTATATTATTTGAAATGTCTGTATGGAAGAAAAATTAGACTTAGGGATCACATAGTCATTTGAGGTAATATGGTTATTGTGCATAAAGTGTTTTGGTATATTTTCCACATTCAAATATAGCAGCTATCCTAGAAGTAGCATAAAGGGTTAATAAATGTGAGAGAAATGACCAAGCATATCAGGAAAACCAGAGAACGGTCAAGTGAATAACAAAGAACAAGAAGGTTCTGGGTGATGGTTTTAAAACTCGCTGACTATCATGTACTGAGTAAGACTTGACAGATGTCACACACACAGGAACTCAAGAAGTATTGAAATGTATTGTATGGATCAAGAATGCAGCAGAAGTTGGACTTTTATTTTGGGGTATGTAAGCTGTTGAATGCTCTCTGCTAAAACAAGCTAGTGAGCCAATTACAGTAAGCATTAATTCAGCACTGTTATGTAAATTCTGTTATCTATTAACCCTTAAACCGCCACAACCGGCTATAGTTAGTTCCCAGTGCAATTTGCCAACATGCCGCAGCTAATTATATTCGCCGATGTATATTCGTTGAATGCCGCAACTGGCTATAGTTGTTTCTCAGTGCAATATGCCAGCACGCCGGAGCTGATCAGTCAGTGCCGTACTTTCGTTGAGCAGCCAGCTCATGACCACTACCGACCCCTGCAGCATCACTGCCCCTGAGATTCATCCGCTGCACTAGACTAGCCTGCAAGCCTCAGTGTTGGCAACTGTGTGCTTACATGCAGCCAGTTCAAGCGCAGATGGCTCAGTGATTTAATGAATTTTATCAGTGGCGTCAGTTGCACCTTGTACATACAATAATAGATTGTTGCCATATTTTTTTTTATACTTTTTACAGTTCATTGGCAGTGTGTAAAATGTGATTCTCTTTGCATGAAAAAAAAATTTCTGTTCCATTAAAATTTCACTTTTTCTTGGTGCATTATTTGTGACATTTCCTTAAAAAGTGCAGCAAAAAAGTATTTGGTGTCCAGGGATGCATTAACCCCCAACCACCAAGTATTTGGCGGTTTAAGGGTTCATATAGATCTCACCACTCCTGTGATGGAGTTTATCCCTGTTCATCTTGAGAAATAAAAGATGCAATGGACAAGCCTCCTCCTGCCTGGTTCCTGACTCAAAGAGGTCCTAGTTGAGAATAAAGTTTCTTTCTTTAATATATTTCCAGGTAATTTCTTCTATATTTGTTTTGTGTGTCCAACTTATGTGTGCCCCTCTCACAATCCAATGCAGTGGGCCAGTCTCAATTAATGCATTTACCTTGTGCTTTAATATTATATTCAATTATTCACAGAAACCTGATTTCTAAAAATGTCACGTAAACTCTCATTCTGATTAGAGAAATCAGGTTATTGGCCTCTGAGAAACCTGATCAACAGTTGTAGATTTCTTCACAAATACAGTGAACCCTCGTTTATCACGGTTAATCTGTTCCAGACTCTACCGTGATAAATGAATTTTCACGAAGTAGGATTCTTTATTTATAAATTGAATATTTTTGCAGTTAGAGTATAGAAAACCTTTTTACGACCTTCTAAATACATTTTTTAACATTATTAGAGCCCTCTAGACATGAAATAACACACTTTAGTCACCATTACACTCGTATTACCCAATATATTAGACAAAATAAGAGAAAATAAGATATATCAGACGTTACAAATATATTATTACTAGGCTCACCCGCCTTTTAAGGCGACCGACTTTTATCCTTAATTTGTGTGCGCTCCATGTGTACATCAGGCATGTAAGTGTAGGGAATGAGAACATTAAAGTGCCCATTCATAACATCTCCTGAAAACCTAAGTTTTTTTATCCCCTCGAGTGCCTGTCCAAAGTCGTACAATGTCAGCCCGAATCTGTACCACTAAAGACTAAAGAGTTTAATGCACTAAATAAGCTATAGATGAGAATAAGCAAGCACCATCTCCCCTGATATTTACTACGTGGTGAGGCATTTGTACTCCATCAACATTAATTATTTCCAGAGACATAATTTTTCCAGCGCATCACGCACAAAAGCAAGGGGACGATGGGAGCAGCAGAACTCTGCTCACATCGCATCGCTTCGTACCGCAAGCCGCAAGTAGTAAGTCTGTAATAAGCGGAATACCGCTACGCTTTGCACTCACGGGACAGAAGGACAATCCCAACTGCTTTTATATAGTAGATTATTGTACTGTACATTTAATTACACACACACAGTTCTTACACACAACCACTAACCTATGAAGGCACAACCTCAGTAGGAGAGTCTTCAGGTGGTGCAGTATATTCAGCAGGTGCATCGTTGTCTTCTTCCGCTGAAGGAGTACTAAGAGTAGGCAGTGGGTATCTGGGTGCGCGGCTGAAGAACATCTTGATAGGCAGTTGCTGGCGCTGTCTTTTCATATGTGTGAGGAGGCTTTTGTAGAGTATTGCCATCTTTGATCATATCCAAGTTTCACCTTCAGGAGTTTCACCTTCTCCTGGATAGCAAGCATCTTCCTCCGGCACTTAGTTTTATTGTCAGAAGGCTTAGAAAAAGCAGCACGTTTAGGAGCCATCGTGGGGCTTAGATAAAAGTTCTCAGAAAGCGCATGCGTAGTGACGTAAGCGTGTATGAGAAAAAATCGCGATAGAGTGAAGCCGCAAAAGTCGAAGCGTGATATAGCGAGGGATCACTGTACTCTGATTATGTGGTCATGTAAACCCTTAACCAGATTACTGTTAAGGATTTTGTAGTCTGCATATGTCTGTTGCACTCTGTCAGTCTGTGTATGTGTTGACTTCGCACACTCTTCTCAGTAGCCCCAGGTAGAAGTGTCCACAAAATACATTTCTGCCGGAAAATGATTACATTATACCTTCTCTTGGTTGAAATAATCTGTGTCAATATTTTAAAAATTGATAATTAATGTTAATTGTCAAAGCAAGAGCTATTCTCACGGGAAACTGTAAACATTTTAATATGAATGGCATATCACAATCTCCTTTGGTGTGTAATGTTATTCGCGGAATATATACATTACCTTTCTTGTCGCCTGTTAAAATTTGCATCAGTTCTCCGTGATCATAAATATACACCTGACCGAAATGTGTTTTAACTATTGCGGGACAACAGATTCTTGTAGCATATGGTCCATTATTGTGCAAATCTACCTTTTGTGCATTGAATGATGCGAAGGCGAAAAGACTGTTTTCTGCTCTTTGCATTTTATTTCTGACCTCGCTTTGTCCTGCTATTTTTTTCAATTACACCTGGTCCTGATGAGTAATTTCCTTTTGTTTGCGCTAATGTGATCTGTACTCTTTTTTTT
>JANRMT010027041.1:108083929-108100788 GCA_026402145.1 Polypterus bichir lapradei
TTTCTAGCACCCTCTCCAACCCCTCATCCCCCAGGTCTTGCCCCCCCCCCCTTACCGCATCAATCAATATCCCGCTATCAGTCTTCTGTGCTGTACACCGCCATCCCTCAATCGGACCTAACAGTCACTTAAAACAAAAAAGGCTTCAACCTGGCTGGGACGCTACAATACTTTTGAATTTTACTGCTTTTATATTCTTTACCTTTCTCTGCATGTGTATCGCGCCATCGTTTGTTTGAGCCTTTCGAATTCCACTGCTTTCATAATCTCTTATCTGCCTTTTTTTCTCTCCAACACTTTTGGGTCTCTTTTCTCTGCGCTGCACTTTCTTCTTTGCTTAGTCGTTGACGTTTCATCTAGAACGTATTGTCCTTATACGGTTTATATGTGCTGAGAGCACAGAATCTGTGTGCGCTGCGTGCCTTTACACGACTGATGTGTTTTGCTGGCTGTGCTCTCTTATTTGATATTGTTTGTGTCTCGCAGGTCTTTTAAGTGTCTTCCGAGAAGATCACGTCTCGTTGCCCTGCTTTTCCTTTCCAGGATTTTTTTTTAGTATGTGTATTTGTTCATATATTAGTCAGACATATTTCCTAACGCACTTAATAGAATTGAAGCTGCATCGTTACTCACACTTTAGCGTATGTGATATACTGTTATTGATTTCTTCTGTTTTTAGTTTCACATCTGTTCTTTTTAAATAAAATTAGAGAGTTGTACATCCTGTGTAATGGTGGTCTCCAAGCTTGTGGTGGGTAAAGGGAAGTGCTTAACTGTTTGAATATTTATTACTTCTCAATCAAAGCATCAGAATGAGCAGCATGCAATCATCCTTGGAATGGGGAAATTAAAATTTCTCTATGATAGCAAATTTCAAATTAGCAGGAAAACTGAACTGAAGCCTGTGGTAAATTCTAGGCACGTGATTTACCCATTTTCAATTCCTGTCCTGGTATGAGACGAAGATGTGGCACAGTGCTAAGAGTTGTTGGCTTGTTGATCCACCAGTCTGATATCTCTGTGGTCTTTAGATGTTCTTCTGTGTCTGTGTGGAGTTTTCCTCCCATATCCACAAAGACGTGTAGGTTAACCACTGCAACACTCCACTTATCTGAGCTCTACAGCAGAGTTGCCAGACTACACATGAATGTCCACTTGGATTTTGCAAAAAGACACCTAGAAGACTATGAGAAAAAGCTTTACTGGACTGATAATATCAAGTACTGTTTTGCCTCAATTCTAACTGTCACTTCTGGAGGAAACCAGGCACCATGTATCGCCTGTGCAATACCATTCCAATAGTGAAGCATGGTGGTAGTGACATTATGCTATGAGGTTGTTTTTCAGTGGCAGGGACTGGGAGACAAGGCAGAATAGAGGGAAAGTTGAACAGAGCAAAGTATAGCGATGTCCTTAATGTAAACCTGCTGCAGAGCACTCTGGACCCCCGACTCGGCCAAAGGTTTATCATCCAACCCAGAGCACAAAGCACAGAAGTGACTGGCTTAGGGGCAACTCTGGGAATGTTCTTGAGGCCAGACTTGAACTCAATCAAACATTTCTGCAGAGGTCTGAAAGTAGCTGTCTACCAACAGTTTCCATCCAACTATTCTAAATAACGGTAGTCCATCCATCCATCCATTTTCCAACCCGCTGAATCCGAACAAAGGGTCACGGGCGTCTGCTGGAGCCAATCCCAGCCAACACAGGGCACAAGGCAGGAACCAATCCCGGGCAGGGTGCCAACCCACCGCAGAATAACGGTAATAGGTTTATGATTTTAAAAGGACCGTTGCTGCATACAATAACACAGGCTAAGTTCAGGTTTTCTTGACCAGTTAATGTCCAGCTAGGTCGCCTAAAATACATTAGAGATTTTAGGGTTTTTTCAACATATTAGAAAGTTTTTCAAAGCATAAAGAACCAGCTTCATATGCAAAGAACACTTCCCAGAACAAAATGGTGCTTTGTCAATCAATGGTCCTATGAGGACCCACACAAACCAGTAAAGAACCATAAAATTGTCATCAAAAACATTATTTTTATGAGTGTACTTGTCTAAATCTTTACTTATTATTTAATTAGTCATTTGTAAAGTCTGTATTTGCATCTACCTGTGAACGTGTGAAGGCACTCTGCGCCCGCATTCACCGAAGAGCGCCATACAAAAATAACTTGAACTTCAATAACATGCATGAGTTTCATAACTTTCTATGAGTCATCAAAAGACATTCAACTGCAGTTTATTTTATGCCCAATTCTAACATTCAAATGATACAAATAAACAAAAATAGAAACTACAAGACTTGGTGTTTTAAAGTTTTGGATTGACAAGTGTTTGTTGAAATGTCAGACTTCAAGAAGGTCATCATCATCAAAGTGAACAGAAAGTCTCTTTTTCAGAAAGTGTTTGTGAAGAGTCATCATATACAGAAAGTGAGTAATAATATCATCTGAGTTAAGGGAGGCAATGGGTATCGTTTAATATTTCTGCTGTCTGGATAGAATTATTTTTATTTGTGGATCTGAAAAGAACAATGCTGCTTTAGATAATGGGTTTGAATTAATGACTTACTGTATTTTAACAATCAAACTGGTTTCTTGTTTTGGAGTAGCATTTTACTTCACAAACTTAATTTTCCCCACAAATTGTCTTTTACTCCTCATCTTACTTGACTATTTACTGAAAAATGACCTCCGTAGTTCATGCATAATTTGATCAAATTTATTGAACTGATCTGTGAAAAACAAACTCCAATACAGAAAAGGCTGACAGATTTTACCACCTTAGGGTTCTTCACACCAACAAAGCGATATGGAACATGATAAAAATGTGCGCTGGGAAATCATACCACTCAATTCAGGAAATATATTGTGTTTTTTTTTTTCTTTTGTCTTTGATATGGGAGCCCCACCACAGAGGATGTGGCATTGAAAGGAAACAGTTAAAATAACCAGCTAGTCATTCTACAGTAAATAAGGAGGGGAGTGTTTTTCATTAAATGACTGTAACCTAAAGGCCTTTGACCTCTTCCTCTAAACCTTTCTAACGTTTTCTGCCCTCTCTGTTCTGATCATCAGTTCCAGCATACGGTCCAGCATGTGAGAAAAATACAAGTTCCCTCTTTCCATTACACAAGGATGCTATATCTTTATGTTAAGTATTTCAATAACCATCGGGCTTTGCTCATTTTTGGATTCCGTGATCATGTCTTCCATAATAACATTTGTCTCAATTTACTGTACCTTGAAATATCAAGATCAGCAAAAAAAGATGACTTATTTGAAATCTGACATAAAAAGTGGTGTTAAGTATGAACTGTAAAATCACACCCAACCCCTCCACTGACTATCTGCATTCTGCTTCTTGTCTTCTAACCTGCTGCAGAACCCACCATTTAAAGACGGTTTCGGTTGATTAATAACAGAATTGCTAGTTTTGAGGTAAATTTAGAGTTTGTTTCTTTTTAAATAAGCTATATATGAACAGTTTAGAAGTAGATCATGTTAATCTGTTCTAGATGGCAACATGGTGGTATATTGCATGGGATGAGTTCAGAGTTTTGTGAGCTCAATAGCCAATCAGTAGAGAGATAATAGGCTGTGGTGGTACTGGAAAGTTGACTTTTGGTTCTTTTCCACCCCGATTCATAAAATTACAATGGGAACAATAAACATTCAAACTTCAGATATTTTCTTTTAGCAGATCTGTGAAGGACAACAAGAGCTAAATATACTGTAATCTTTCATAAGGAGTACATTGTCCAAAGCTGTGTGGACAGACTTCCTAAGTAAGTTCATTGAATGAATGAATTGAGCACAGCCCTGGAAGGCGTACCTGTTCATCAGATGGCACTCACCCTCCCATGCCCTCAAGCACAGTTGGCTATTTTAGAGTTGCCAGTTCACAGAACTTGCACATGGTTGAGATGTAGGAGCAAATCAGAGCACAAGGAGAATTCTCATGTAACACTGAAAGAACATGCAAATCTTACAGAGACAACCATATGTACTGTAAATGAAGTCATGTGAAGAAGTTAAGTGCCCCCTCTTTCAAATTAGTATGAGCCTTACATTTAGAAAAATCGGACCTCAGGTGACAAACTACATATGGCAGACTATTCAGCAAAAATGGGCAAAATGTAGAATCCTTATGTGAAAAAGTAGAAACTGTCACACACGTGCGCAAGGGAGACAGCGTAAGAGCTTTGGTGATGATAGTTAACTGCTGGACCAATGGTTGCCGCTGTGCACTAATGGCTTTTCTCCTCCTCCCTCGACAGAACAGAAGATTGACAGCCACTCTATCACTGACATCACATCTGTTCGTCCACCTGGAACCACCACTTCCTAACACGTGACCACTTAACCTGGGAACTTAACCCATTTTGTTTCCAGCTCAATAACATATTTGGGTCAAAACAGATGTCTCCGCAGTTGTTGCATGCCTTTAGTTTTCATTCATTCAATTGTATGGGGTCACCAGGGTGGTGCCCCAACTCTTTATCTTGGTTGGTCTCAACTTTTACAATGTTCACTTCATCCATATCAACTCGCACTAGATGATAGATAATGATGGCCTGATGGTTTGTACACATAGGGGGAAGGTAATCGATTGGCACAGAACAAGGACTCCATACTGACAAAGGGAGAACTCCACACATGGCAGTGGCATGTCCTGTTATCATGAAGAATATCCTGTAACTCTGTAACAGCGATTCATAATGTGACTTTTCTGAAGGATTTTATCTATACTAATAAAAGGCAAAGCCCTCACTGACTGACTGACTCACTCACTCACTCATCACTAATTCTCCAACTTCCCATGTAGATAGAAGGCTGAAATTTGGCAGGCTTATTCCTTACAGCTTACTTACAAAAGTTAGGCAGGTTTCATTTCGAAATTCTATGCGTAACGGTCATAACTGGAACCTACTTATGTACATATATACGGCCATAGCCTGCAGCTCAGTTGCCGTGTGAGGCGGAGTTGCGTCCCTCATTGTCATGCCTCCCACGTAATTGAGTGCCTGCCCATATAAGGCCGTCCGTCAGCATTACACAATTGAGAAGGCAGCAAAAGAATATGAAGCGAGTGACACATACAAGCATATTCATAAGTGCAGCTACTGCGGAAACAAAGCACGGTGTAAACCTTAAGTTTAAATTAAGCTCATAGACACGCTGCCACTGCCGTTTGTCATGCCTACGACGAATACGATATTTGCTGTGCAGGACTGGGAAAGGTAAACCCGTGCATGCAGTGTGTGATGTCTCAGATAAAGAGGAAGACGAGCTGTTTATTGATGCAGTAAGAAAGGAACAACCCTCTGAATCTGAACAAGCCTTAGCAGATATATCAATAGGAAAGCAAGGTGTAAAGTTTAAGTTTAAATTAAGTTCATAGACACGCTGCCGCTAAATATTTGCAGGCAGATCCACAACTTAATACCGGGAATGCCTGTTAAACATCTTAGATTCATGAGTACCGATTTGGGTAGTGAACACTTCAATGAATGAAACCTGCTATCTTTACAACAGTTGACAAACACGGAATGTAACTTGAACACAACACATCCTCCAAATACGAACCTGATTGAAAGAAATAATGATAATCAAATCCTTGATGACAGCAACACTCATAACAGTCACAAAACAATTAGATTGACAATCATGTTATGTTATTTTTAAAATGTTTCCTTTTCTTTTTCATAACTTCTTTAACAAACTACTTCTCTCCTGCGAGGTGCAGGTATTTTGCTAGTGTGTAATATATATAAGACTAGAGGGCATTGAACCCCAGCCTGCGCTACACGCCAGCCACTTCACATCTCTGCCGTTCGCGTAAGGGGGTTTCACTTTCACCAAACAACAAATCTTTTAATTCTGGCGGATATGCCACTTCATTGGGAAGAAACACTACTTTTACCTGATGGCAACACGAATTAGACGATCTACAAGTCTCCAACTTAAAGTTTAAATCCGAACAATATATTCGATCTCTTTTTGCTGTTTTGTTATTTCACTGAGTAATCATTTCCGTTTGTTTGCGCTAATGCAATCTTTACTATAATTTTTTTGAGACTTTTGAATTTTAGTACTTTTGTTATCTCTAACCTGCTCTGCATTTGTATTGCGCCAACGTTTTTGAATTCTTTATAGCATTCTACTTAGTCATCTACTACTCTTTGTCTTTTATTTCTGGTCACGGGTGTGGTTAAATCACTTGGCACAAAGTCTCTCTGAAAAAGTCTCGTATTGTCCCAGGATTTTTTTTATTATAATAGAGAGATATTATTTGTATGCAATTTGTTTCTATTCATCTGCACTTGTGGTTTTCATTGTTTTTTTTAATTCTGTATTTATAAATATACAGTGCATCCGGAAAGTATTCACAGCGCATCATTTTTTCCACATTTTGTTATGTTACAGCCTTATTCCAAAATGGATTAAATTCATTTTTTTCCTCAGAATTCTACGCACAACACCCCATAATGACAACATGAAAAAAGTTTACTTGAGGTTTTTGCAAATTTATTAAAAATAAAAAAAACTGAGAAAGCACATGTACATAAGTATTCACAGCCTTTGCCATGAAGCTCCAAATTGAGCTCAGGTGCATCCTGTTTTCCCTGATCATCCTTGTGATGTTTCTGCAGCTTAATTGGAGTCCACCTGTGGTAAATTCAGTTGATTGGACATGATTTGGAAAGGCACACACATGTCTATATAAGGTCCCACAGCTGACAGTTCATGTCGGAGCACAAACCAAGCATGAAGTCAAAGGAATTGTCTGTAGACCTCCGAGACAGGATTGTCTCGAGACACAAATCTGGGGAAGGTTACAGCAAAAGTTCTGCTGCTTTGAAGGTCCCAGTGAGCACAGTGGCCTCCATTATCCGTAAGTGGAAGAAGTTCGAAACCACCAGGACTCTTCCAAGAGCTGGCCGGTCATCTAAACTGAGTGATCGGGGGAGAAGGGCCTTAGTCAGGGAGGTGACTAGGAACCCAATGGTCACTCTGTCAGAGCTCCAGAGGTCCTCTGTGGAGAGAGGAGAACTTTCCAGAAGGACAACCAACTCTGCAGCAATCCACCAATCAGGCCTGTATGGTAGAGTGGCCAGATGGAAGCCACTCCTTAGTAAAAGGCACAAGGCAGCCTGCCTGGAGTTTGCTGAAAGGCACCTGAAGGATTCTCAGACCATGAGAAACAAAATTCTCTGGTCTGATGAGACAAAGATTGAACTCTTTGGTGTGAATGCCAGGCATCACGTTTGCAGGAAACCAGGCTCCGCTCATCACCAGACTAATACCATCCCTACAGTGAAGCATGGTGGTGGCAGCATCATGCTGTGGGGATGTTTTTCAGCGGCAGGAACTGGGAGACTAGTCAGGATAAAGGGAAACATGACTGCAGCAATGTACAGAGACATCCTGGATGAAAACCTGCTCCAGAGCACTCTTGACCTCAGACTGGGGCGACGGTTCATCTTTCAGCAGGACAACGACCCTAAGCACACAGCCAAGATATCAAAGGAGTGGCTTCAGGACAACTCTGGGAATGTCCTTGAGTGGCCCAGCCAGAGCCCAGACTTGAATCCGATTGAACATCTCCAGAGAGATCTTAAAATGGTTGTGCACCGACACTTCCCATCCAACCTGATAGAGCTTGAGAGGTGCTGCATAGAGGAATGGGCGAAACTGGCCAAGGATAGGTGTGCCAAGCTTGTGGCATCATATTCAAAAAGACTTGAGGCTGTAATTGCTGCCAAAGGTGCATCGACAAAGTATTGAGCAAAGGCTGTGAATACTTATGTACATGTGATTTCTCAGTTTTTTTTATTTGTAATAAATTTGCAAAAACCTCAAGTAAACTTTTTTCACGTTGTCATTATGGGGTGTTGTGTGTAGAATTCTGAGAAAAAAAATGAATTTAATCCATTTTGGAATAAGGCTGTAACATAACAAACTGTGGAAAAAGTGATGTGCTGTGAATACTTTCTGGATGCACTGTATAAAGTTATTAAATTAAGCATACTCCTTTCATTACTTGATCCTTCAACAAGAAATGAGATTCAGTCAGTCACTCATTTTTTAAATTGCTTTGTCCTGAACAGGGCAGCTGGGTTGCTGGAGCCTATCCCAGCCAGCTTAGTGCTCAAAGCAGGAACAAACCTTGGAGAGGGCGTGCCAGTCCATTGCAGGGTGAACACACACACACACACACACACACCCAAACCAAACACTAGGGCCAATTTAGCTTTGCCAATCCATCTAACATGCATGTCTTTGGACTGTGGGAGGAAACCAGAGCACCTGCAGGAAAAATACAGGTTCAGGAAAGCTAGGAAGCGAATTTATACTGGCTATTTATTAGGAGAAATCACCTTTGATAAATAGCAGCAAAGACTTTTCTAAATTGGCCTCAGAGTGTGTATGTGAGTGCGTTCAACCTGCGGTGGACTTGCGCCTCTCAGGATTGTTACTGTTCTATGATTGCTGGGATAGGCTCCAGCATCCCCATGACCCTACTCTAGATATGCAGGTTTGGAAGATGGAAGGATGGATTGATGGAGCTGCTCCGGCAACCTGTGAGGAGCTGGTGGGCATTGTTTTTTAGTTACCTCTTTCCTCGGACCTTAATGGTTTTGGTGGAGGATGGCGTTCATTAGCTGGCAGAAGACCGTATTCCGGAACACCTTCTTGAAAAAGGACTGATATTTATAGACTGTAGAGTGCAATGTTGTGTCTTTGTTGTTATTGTTTCTGGAGGGGGTTTATAAAAGACATTCAACTTGCTGTCATTCTTAAACCCAAGGGCTCTACTGATTATAAATACACTTGTGTTGTCAACTCATTTATTTGCTTTAAGGGGACTAATGGTTACAACTTTTCAAGAGCAACAAAAAATCAACTTTAAACTACCACACTGTTTAACCAATTTGGAAAATGGGTGCTGATCTCTTTATCTGACTCAAATTTATTATTAATAGTTTAAGATTACTTTTACTGTAAGTTATAAGTTGGTTATAAGGGACGGTAATATTTGAGGTAGCATCGACTTACTATCATTTGCAAAACTTTAAGTTGCATAACCTCAGAAAGTAATAGAACTATGGCTAATAGTCACCTTTTATACTTAACCTCAGAGGTTAAGCGCAGTTTGACTAGCGTGTCTGTTGAAATGAAACTTCTGGGGCTAAGTAGCTTCCTTAGTGTGTATGAAGTGAATAATAGTTCACATGCAGCCTCAGAAGCTAAACGTCATTTGTTAATATGTAATGCAGGATAAAACCTCAAAGGCTAGGCAGCCCAACCTAATGTATATTGCATTTAATTCAAAGTCTGAGGCTTAGTTTCTAGCATGTGAACACAGGGGAACAAAGGTAATACCCTTTCAGCCTAAATACTCACAATAGCAGAGTAAAAGATCAAACGTGGTTTAAAATTAACAATTTATTAACCAACAAACTCTAAATTACATACTGCAACAAAGATGTATAATGTCAAATATATGGTGGACAATGGCTACGCTGCAAAAAATACATATGCAGAAGCTAGACTGAAAAAACGTGAAATGGGAGTTGTTTTGCATTTATTTAGCAAAAACAAAATCAGCCAATGGGGTGAGCAAAATGTACTTGAAAAGATTACTTAAAGTAAGCTAAATAAACATAAATACAAATCTTTTGAAAAGTCAATAATTCTTACAATAAGGAAAACAAGATTTAATGCCATGATATAAATACTTTACACTTGCTTAGATTTCATTTTTTTGCATGCATTCTGGGAGTTTGCCCTAGCATCTCCCAAATTGGCCATACGGTTCAGTCTTGTACTGGTGTAGTTGCATTTATTGACTATCATTGCATGAAGTCTGACTAGAAAGCAAGCTTCACATATTAATAGAATAAAAAAATGAAACAGTGACAGTTGACTTGGTTGACCATAATACCACGACACTGTTATTCTCGAGTTGTTTTACAAAAAATGTTTTGCAAGTAGAGCTGCTCGGGCGTCGCCTTGATTACACCCATTATGCTGAATTATATCAATTATTGTGTGGCATGTGGGGTGGACTCAGGAGGCAAAAGTATATTGCCAACCCAACATTAATCAATAAAAGTGATGGATGATAGGCATAAGCTCTTCAATAAAATTAAACTCCAATTTACTGACCATGTAAAGAATTTCTGCAGTTTGTTCTGAAATTGACTATAATGTCATCTTTATAAGGGTGTGCAGTACACTGTTTATAATCCTCACCTAGAAATGTTAGTATTACTAAGGCAGGAGCATATATATCAAATGAGGTAATGCCAGGGGCACCCTAGGGTCTTAATCTGAACCTCTATGCACGGTTACCCTTACCAAAATTAGTATAAATAAACACATTGCCCGGGCCATTGAAATAAAGGTGATAAATAATGTAACACAACGTTCTCAAAGCCAATTAGTTCAATTTAGGGTCACTGGGGGTCCGAGCTTATCCCTGGAGCACTGGGGAGGAAGCCATCCTGTACATCCTACTGTTGAACATTAAACAACACTTCCCTTCTGTCCATTCTAGGGTATCACTTGTTTAACAGATGAACTCTTCAACCTGAGCACCCTTGCAACCATCCTGAGAGCGCACACATGAGAAACATGAAGAAAAATAAACATAAGCCAGAGTCGTAAACAGTTCAGTCTTCACGTGAAAACTCCATTTATTGGCTGAAAGGTGCCAGATGACAAATGTTGATGTCACAATGTCAGTAGTACACCGAGAGGTCTTGAGTCTCTGCTGTTGGTCCTCAAACTGAACACCCCTTTCTTGGCTTGTGGAGTTCTAATGCAAGTTGGACTTGAACTGGAAGGACGGGTTGGGATATGGTGTCCATTGGTCTTCTTCTCAGTAGGACTCTCCATGGCTGAGAGTGGAAGGGAAAGCTGGTACGTCAACATGTCACTCCTAAATTCTTCTCCTGGTGCACCTCATAAACAACAGATCTGACCTTCATGATTGAAAGCAAACACCACACATAACATCCAGGGAAAAAGTGCTATATTTGTCAAACCTGGATAACAGGTATTAATAGAATGGGCCTGGTACGCTACATCTGTCTTTCTTTTTTCACCAGACTCTTTGTGTAATGGCGTTTCCATTCGCTTCCGATTCTCAAGGAGGCAGCACTCGGATGGGGGGGATTAAAATAAAATGTATATTCCACGTTAAAATTATTTGAAGCAAATCAACTGGGAGATCTACAGTAGGTAACGAGCTGTGCTTGACATAATTATTTCATCCTTTTCCCAGACTGTGCTTTAGAGACAGAGAAGCGTTGCTGCACATGATGGCTGACTTGTTGGTAAGGTGACTGGCTGAACCTTCAGTTTTTCTTCAGGCCTGCACTATTCAATGTGACAGTAAACAGGTGATAGTGGGTTCCTGCTCAGATGCTGACAACTGACAACCATCAGAACACAAAGGATAGGCACTACAACTAACTACACTCGGCTATGGAGCGCACCGTAGGACTCTTCTAATGGTGGTGGTGGTGGTGTCTGGATGCATCTTGTACCAGTCAATGAAGGTCTGCAGTATTGTGACTGCATATGTACGAGACTGATGGTCCATATATGGTTGTTTCAGGGTGGCAGCCAGGCGGTGTTCGAAGATGTTTCACGTACACACGTTTATAAGATGACTGTGATTTAAAAAGGATAAACTGCATCCAAATCTGAGTACGCCAAATTTGCTAAATCAACGTTTTTTTTCCAGTTCTTTGGCATATGCATACTTTCACGGTCAAATCCATGCAGTTTTATAAAGGAGACCCCTGCTCACCGTATTACAAAAAGACCAGAGCAGCACTAGAAGCTGTGCAGAGGACAGCAACCAAGTGCATCCTGGGACATGTCTTACTTTGAGCGGTTCACAGAAGTATGTTGTTTTGTTTAAATTTCAAACAGAGCACACTGCATGGAGGCCTGATCCAGGTCTTTACAATTCTCCAAGGCACCAATAAAGCTGATCAAGCCGAATTCTTGCAGTGAAATAGTGACTACCGCACTCAAGGACAGCAGTGGAAGTTAAGGTTGATGTGCATTTGAAATGAAAGCCGGGAAGCAGCAGCTCAACTAAATCTGTCAATTTGGGACAAGCTGTTATTGAAGCAGAAACCTTTAAACTTTTGAAATATTTGTGATTGAGATGTTAGGACAGATTAGCTATTAACTAAAAAAGCAATGGAATAACTGGCCTCTTCATATTTGAGAATCTTATGGTTTTTTTTTTTATGTGAAGTATAATTTTATGTGCTGCTATTAATTGGTGTTTTTGTTGACCAAAACAGATTCAGAAGCTACATTTCACTACTCATAGTCTGTGAGCTGGATGATGTAATTCTTTATTTTATACCCTCTGCACTGTTTCAGTCTGCTGAATTCTAAAATTGTCAGCTTTTACATTACTTACTTGTCCTGCTTAGTTTCTATTGATAACATAAAGTCCAGAGCAGCATTAAAAAACAAAAGAACAGTGTGAAGCACTAGTCAGTCAATTGCTTTCACTTTCTGTCTGAATAGAACTACACCAGACTTCATCACACTGTCTTTATTTTTTAGCTCGTGTACTTATATCTGCATTGAACTGTCTTTTATTGTGAGTCAGGCTTCCTGCCATATTGGGGAACTAGTAAACCAAAAAAAAAAAAAAGCTGTTACTATTCATACTCACTGCTCTCTGTAACTGAATGTTCAAGTCACTTGATGACTGTGGTCGTAACCTTTCTTCTGTCCTTCCTGTTGGCACCTTGAGTGTCAACGCTACAAATCGGTCTGCAGTTTTTAGGAATGTTGCAACCCCATTAAAGGCAGGCCACTAAATATTGTGGTCAGTATTGTCTCTCTGACAACTTCATTGTCTTTAAAAGTGTTCAGGATATGCTGACCTACGATGAACGGCTTTCCCCAAAAAATCACTTGACTGATGTTCTGCTGCAGGAAGGTCTCTGTACACATTTTTACATAACCCAAAAAGTATAAATAATCCACCCTCACCACTGCGACACTCAGCCTCAGTCAGAGATGTGTGAAGAAGACTGGAATAGTAAAGGGTTACCCATCCCCCTCCCCCATGGACTCACACCATAAAATATCTCATTTCGCAGATGCTCCATCCATCCACAGTGCAAATCCCACCCTCGCCACCAAGTGTACTGCTACAGACTCACACCACAAACTTCAGAGGTTTGCACTCTGTTAAACTGCCTGTAGGTGTCCATGAACCTGCCACATCTGGCTCAGAAGCAGATGCCTTACAGCATGAGCTAATAGGAGAATTCCTATTCTCGGACATTCCTGTATACTGCGGGCAGAGCGCTTCCTGGAGACGTCAGCTGAGGTCTCTCTCTCTCAGCCCCCAGGATTTGTACACAACACCTCCACTGCACCTCCTCAGAAACATGCAAATTGTGTAGACCCCATTCAGACAACGATCAGCTAAAGTTGCACTCCCACCCCCTGAGCTTGATCACTCTGTCTAATCAAAAAGAAAAGAAAAACTTGTGCTGCCATGGACCTCAATTCAAAATAAGATGTAAGTGAAGGGGTCTGAGGACGTTTCTGAAGCCACTGTATGGACAATGTATGCTGCGTACTGTCACACGTGTGCGGTTTTGGGCTTGAATTATTGTAATTGCCTGCCAAACTAAGGGGCAGCGCTGTCTGGTAATCCTTTCTCTCTCTTTTTCCCTCTCCAGACCAGCAAACAGAACTCAACTCCTCTGATGGCACTTCTGGTTCCTGTGCTTCTGGACCCACCTCTTTCTGTCCACTCACCATATAAATGCCATCTTTGATTATTGTATTCAGTTCTGTTTTGAACTTATGCCTATAAAAACATTTTTTTTTTTTGCTAATTTATGCTAAGTTTATGTGGTGGCTACCTTAAATCGTTATCTTTGTTTTGTGCTTATTTCACTGTACATATGTATTATATTAGCCTACTGATAGAGAATATGTTAGCAGAACTGTCAAATTAGCCAAATTGTAGTGGTTACTAACAGGAATAAGAAAAGAAATTGTGACCACTGCCGCTTCAGAAACCCCTCTTAAACAGATTTTCAATGGAAAAGAAATGCACTCTTTCAGTACCTCTTTGCAGGACCAGCTTGCTGCGCAGATACGAACATTTAAAAGATTGAGCCGTGGCCATCCTGTGCTCTCTCCCTCTCCTGTCTCTCTTCCCCCAGACTTCCTCTGCTCCAGCCTTTGCTGCCGGCCTGCTGGATCCCCTTGATGAAGAGGACTTTGTGCACAACCAATGATGGAGCAGAAACTTACATGAGATTTTCCTGCCCTGTAGGCCAGGTGTCTCTGGTAGGTAGGTACCTGTTTCCAGAAATCCAATCGTTGTTAAAACCTGCATATAAACAGGTGTAGTCTGATTTTTGTGCAGTCTGCCTTCCTAAAGCCAGGCCAAGTGCAGCACAAACTTCCAAAAGAATGGCTCTTGAAAGCCCACATCGGCTCATATATCATTCATCATTATGGGCAAAAAGATAATGCTGGTCCCTAAAAGCTTGTTCCCTTCGGATAGTTTTCAAGTTGTGCCAAACAAGCCATGTTGCGTCCATGGCTTATTCATTATAAAGGGTGATTCTAATAGATGGGCACCTGAGTTATGATGTATTAATGTCTTAATATTGAAGGAATCCAAACAAAATAAAGATCACAGTGTTCCTGCATAAATGTATGAACTGGTGAGGCGTGGCGCTCTTCTGTCGACTGTGAATGAACTGGATGACCGTGAGATGACTGAAGGTTATAGCCAGCAAAATGGAGCAACCTATCACATGTCAGCTTGCAGCATGGCACAAATTAAATTACTGGCCACCTTATTCCCCAGTCCTGTCACCTCTGGATTTCTTCCTTTATGGAGCGCTGAAAGGAAAAGTGTACAAGAACAAGCCTCATACACTGGAACAATTGCAGCGAAACATTGAACAAGAAATTGCTGCCATCACCCCTACAATGTTTGCGGATACGTTTTCCAATATGGAGCGCTGCATCAATCAATGTTTACAAGAAGAAGGCGGCATCCATTTCCAACACCAAATGTGATTGGATTGTTTACACATCGATCAAGGTGTGCACTGTATTTATTTTGTTTCTATCACTTCATTACTACGTAACACCTCATCAATTAGGGCCCCACCAAATATAATCTCCCTGTATTATTATTACATTATAATATTCATTAGGTTATGAATAGGCTGTAAGAAATGAGATTTTGAGCTTTATGTAAGCAGAATGTGTTTTAACTGCACTTCAGTTTATAATCTTCAGAAGTGACAACTGGTAGTTGAAATAAAGTAACAAAAAAAAAATCAAAGTTCTTTAGTGAAAATATGCAGTATTTCCCCTCTAAAAAAGAACTAAAACAGAGTCTGAACATCATATTCATTACTTTTCAGATTTAATGTTTGTCATGTCAATACACATACTAATAATGGTGTGAGTTGTCATTTGGCTGGCTTGGCTGCAGTTCCCTACTTGATCAAGGGGTCTGTCATTTCCCATTTTCTCCCAAATGTGGCAGAGGCAATGGTTGGAGTTGTCATAAATATACTTACATTATCCTGTCATGTTTTCCTATATGAATCCTAACTTGTGTGAAATGTTGCTATGCCTCTTTTGGTGTATACACAAATTTTCTAAGGCCCCAGTTCTTTGGAAGAACACTTTGGGGGCAAACACAGCTTTGACGGGTCATCCCAGTTGTCTGTTCACCCAGCGTCCTTTAAGAATGCATGACATTCCTAAGTCTCCCCACACTCTCCACCATTGGCTTCCAACAAATCTATGCATAGATTTAAATATGGTGCTAAGAGCCGCCTATGGCCAAAGAACATGGAACATCCGGGATGTGAAAAATAGAATTTAGAGCGACAGAACCTCAGATTTCAGGGACCTCTCAGTTCTTTGTGTTTATTACCAAGTTTGAAGGTGAAAGGTTAAGCTTAGATCCTCGATTACAGGAAATTAAAGATAGTTTTGTAATTCTAGTAAGATATTACCATTACTGCTTTATTGGGGAACTAGCAGAATACCCGCGCTTCGCAGCAGAGAAGTAGTGTGTTAAAGAAGGTATGAAAAAGAAAAGATCTATATACAGGTATATATAGATATAGATATATAGATATAGATATAGATATGGGAACAACACTCATATCAATGACAAAACAATTACATTAACAATCATGTTACGTTATTTTTTTAATTTTTCCTTTATATATATATATATATATAGATATATATATATATAGATATAGCAAAATACCCGCGCTTGGCAGCGGAGAAGTAGTGTGTTAAAGAAGGAAAGAGAAACAAAAGGAAACATTTTGAAAATAACGTAACATGATTGTCAATGTAATTGTTTTGTCACTGTTATGAGTGTCGCTGTGATATATATATATAGCAAAATAACTGCACTTCGCAGCGATGTCGTGTGTTAAAGAAGTTATGAAAAAGAAAACATTTGAAAAATAATGTAACATGATTGTGAAAGTAATTGTTTTGTGTATTAGGCGGCAGCATCACGAAGTTGCTTTCGTCTAGCTGCATTAGAAAATGTACCACGACATCTGACACGCCTCCTTTTTACTGTTTTCTCACAGCTTGGATTGCTGCTGTCATAATGGGTTTGAGTCTACATATATATATATATATATATATATATATATACACATATCTTCATATCTATATAAATATATACATATGTATATACATTAGATATCTACATATACACATATATATACATATCTATCTACATCATATATACACACACATACATACATACACACACACAAATT
>JANRMT010027041.1:108101188-108125032 GCA_026402145.1 Polypterus bichir lapradei
CAGAAGCGCAGTCAGCGTCTCAAATCCCGGCACAGCTATGCGCGCGCGCCGGCTGCTCGACTTTTGCTGGGAAGGAGACCCCAGTTTTTGTACACACATTCCACAAATGAGACACACGGGTTTACCGGCAATGTCAGTAAACATATACTCAGCCTCCCATCGGTTTTTAAAGGCTCTATTTTCAGAATCAACTTTTCTCTTCAGCATCGTGTGGGCTAGCTTGGCAATAACTTGTAGCATCATAAGCTAGACTTGATTAACGTGGTAAGTGTTCGGCAAGGGAGCTGAAGCGCTGGATTATGGGATCTGTAGTTTATTGTGTTACCAGCGCTTCATATCCCCGGGCCATTAATAACAATAATACAGTATATAAAATGATCTCACGGGCCGGATATAATTACACGCCGGGCCGGATGTGGCCCATGGGCCTTGAGTTTGACTCATATGGACTAAATAGAACTTGAAAAGAAATATTTTTTGGAATGTGATCGCGTAAGTCAGATCTAGTTGACGCGCACTACAGTACATCGAGCCTGCGTGCTATTGTGGTTTTGCTTGTGTGCTTCAATAAGTTACCGTCCCCTCGCTCTTACTTTTTTACCGTTCATCTAATGAATACACCGAGTATGGCTTTACCAAAACAATCATTGATCGCGAATAAAGTATCCATTATTCATGAAGCTTCAATAGGTGATCTGTCTTTCTGCGTTAACCGCATGCGTTTTCATACGTCTCAAACTAAGGGGATGCGAGGTTAAAATAAATCCAGAAGCGCGCGTACATACTTAGTGCATCCCCTCTCGGGAATCGAACCTCGAACGCGGGCGCTACAGGCGAATGCTCTACGATTGCGCCATGGCGTGTGGTTTGCCTATTTGAGCGTAGCAGTGTAATTCGGTTTTTGTTCAGCACTCTTTGGAACTGTTGCTTTTTGTCTGCGCACTGCGTCAGTTCACGTGAGCCGCTGAATATGGTTTTATATGTCACTCGCTCGCTTCTAATTGTTTCGCTGCCTTCTTAATTATATAATGCATGTTTTCTAAAGCGCGTTTTGTAGCTCTTCCTGGTTTTCTACGTAATGCATGATTACGTGAGAGGCGTGATGATGTCACACGAAACTCCACCCCTCGAGCTGAACTCCATTACAGTAAATGGAGAAAAATAGCTTCTAGTTATGACCATTATGCGTAGAATTTCGAAATGAAACCTGCCCAACTTTTGTAAGTAAGCTGTAAGGAATGAGCCTGCCAAATTTCAGCCTTCTACCCACACGGGAAGTTGGAGAATTAGTGATGAGTCAGTCAGTCAGTGAGTGAGTGAGTCAGTGAGGGCTTTGCCTTTTATTAGTATAGATTAGGCAGAAAGCCTGGGAGAAGGCCCATTGCTGTTTAATAGAACGTCTGCCATGTCAAGTAGTGGTCCCTTACTCTCACCACCATTGGCTCAACTGGATAAGTGCTAATAATTTACTAGTAACTTAGATCAGGTGCATAAAATCAAGAACACAGCCATGCAATCTCCATTGACAAACACTGGCAACACAATGGCCCGAACTGAAGAGGCTCAGCGACTTTAAATGTGGCACTGTTGTAAAATGTCACCTTTGCCACAAGTCAGCACTTGAAATTTCTGCTCTGCCAGATCTGCCCTGATTAACTGGGACTGCTATTATTGTGAAGTGGAAGCATCTAGGAACAGCAGCAGCTCAGCCACAAAGTGGTAAACCACACAAACTCTCCGAGCAGGCCCAGCAAGTGCTCATCTATCCTCTGTTGCACCACTCACAACTGAGCTCACAAAAACATCAGCACAAGAACTGTACACCAGGAGCTTCAGGAAATGGGTTTCCATGGCTTAGCATCTGCACACAAGCCTAAGATCATTATACACAATGCCAAGCGTTGGCTGGAGTGGTGTAAAGCTCAGCACCATTGGAGCAGTGGAAACATGTTCTCTACAGTGATAAGTCACACTTCACTATCTGGCAGTGACAGACAAAGCTGGGTTTGGTGGATGCCATGAGAATGCTGCATTCTACAGTGTCTACTATAAAGTTTGGCGGAGGAGGGATAAAGGCTTGGGGCTTTTTGTTTTTTTTTTTTAAGGTTTGGGCTAGGCCACTTGATTCCAGTGAAGGGTATTGCTAATACTTCTGCATGCAAAGACATTTTAGATAATTGTGTGGTTCTAACTTTGTGTCAACACCGTGCACAAAGCCTGGCCCATGAAGACATGGTTTGATGAGTTTGGTGTGGAGGAACTCAAATGGCCTTCACAGAGACCTGATCTCAACCTTACTGGACATGTTTGGGATGAATAGGAACGAGAATTGTGAGCCAGGTCTGCTCATCTAACATTAGTAGCTAACCACACAAATACTCTTTTGGCTGAACAGGAACAAATTCCCAAATATCACTCCATAATCTTGTGAAAATTCTTCCTTGAAGAAGGACAATTGACGTAGCTGCAAAGGTTGGAGACTCCATATACCCATGGTTTTGGAATGACCAACAACCTCCGAGATTTGATAGTCAAGTGTCCATAAACTTTTGGTCGTATAGTGTATTTTTGTAAATAAATATATCAGTAATGGACAACTATACAATGCATTCTTCACAGCTATGAAAATAAACAAGAGTGCAACAATATAAATAATGCTTGTCTACTAAACCAGTGCCATGTATAATTAAAGAAAGTAGCTGCTGGCTCTCGTGTTTCAATGTCAGTTCTCTTACCACTTTTTACACAAGTAACAATGATTGGTTATTGTGAAAGCCAGGCCAGGTTATGCTCCACAACAAATGTGTCAAAATTGATTTTTTGGTTGCATTTACAGCCTTCATACAGTAAATGCCACAGAAGATGTGGTGCCTGTCATAGATGTAAACTGGACAGCCCAAGGAGTTACCCTGTGCTTATGATCCACTTGCCTCACACTACAACTTCTTAGAACACTCAAGTTCATTTTACTTGTGGCACCAAGTGCCAACAGGCTGTCTCCAACCCCCTTTTCCTCCAACTGAGTTCATTGACATTTATTTTTTTAACACTTCACTTTATTACTCAGCCTTGCTCAACTTGGATTCCTTATCTAGAGGAAACTCAAAGTTTTGTTCACAGAACACTCTCAGAAAGCCTCTTGTTGATGACTGTTCAACAGACTATCCAGCTCACATTAGTTATTGTGAAAATAGTAGTACATTATTGGTCAAAACATAATTACAAACCCACATACATTGTTGTTTTTCCACATAGTTATTACTACTTTAACAAAATGCTAAATCGACGGTGAATATTTTTATCAATCTGAAATGGCTGTAAGCTCTACAAAAATAAGAGTCCATCCAGAAGGTAGCTTTCAACCATTACTTTAAAATATCCAGTATTTGGAGCACAAGTGATGCTAGTTATTTAAACAAATTATAATACTTGGTTTCCTTAACAGAGTTTGAGTAGAAATTTTACATTAGTAAACACCAAGAAATCAGAAGGTTAAAGTTAATATAAATCAATCTTCATCATGAGTATTTCAACTTCAATGTACTTCACTCGCAATGGGGCACTGAAAACGAAGCATATCTTGCAAATTTAGAAAATAGATTATTGATGGCTTAATACATAAAAATATTTTTAAAATGTCATTGATTACTTTCAGCCATTTTTTTTAGATTACATTGTGTACCATCAGCACAGAAGTCCAACTAGAGTTCGAATTTTGTGTAAGTATCCAAAATAATGCAATTTTATTCACTTGGAAAGAAAAATAATTTCTGTTCCTACACAGTTTACTTGCAGTGCATTAATTAACCAAATACGTCTCCCAAATAACCTTTTGCACAATTCATATGGCTAATCCTTACTCGGGTTGTAATGCTTAAGCTGTTTTGGCTCATTTTGATGTTAGCTGTTTATGTGAGCATTAATTTCCTTAGCTTTGAAAGAAGTAATTTTTTCCCCTAATAAAATTCTCAATAGAAGTTTTCCTCCCAGAAGTCCAGAATTCAGAGGAAACAATGCCAGATGTCACTGGGCCAAGAACTACATTTCAGACAGTATACGTCACTCTTGTTATAAAGCATGATGGTTGCATTATGTGTTTAAACAGGGAGCAGTAAGCTGTGTAAGTACTTCAAGCAAGAGCAGTATATTTTTGCTCTTGCTTAGAATTCCCTGGGAAAATATTACACAAGGATACTATGAGACTATAAACCATGACATGAAGAAATTATCACTGAACAAAAGACCACAAATAGTCTCTGTCCTGTCAGCTGACTCAGAAAGCCATGAGGCGTATTGTGATACACATTTTAGAAGTAGCTTACAAAAAAACAGATTATACTATTTAATAAACTGAGAATATTCTAATTCCATTCACTAATTAAATTCTGACTGAAAGTAAAGTCTGATAGGAATTACTTTTTGAACTGAAGATTCATTATTTGTTGGTCAATAATCCTGTCTTTAAAGTCATTCACATTGGGCTTTAGTTTTCACTTTATTATGTGTGCTGGTTATTCTGGAAGTAGCTGTTTAACACTATTTTAGTAAAAAAAAAAAAAAAAAAAATCATGCATTGTAGATAACTGACGTGTAACCTGAGATTTTTTTTTTCTTATTTCAATGGACATTTTGCACATTACTTGCTGCAGTGGTCACCAATGGGTTATTATAACCATGTTTTTTATTTGTTCAGTGTTTAATTTATTTTCTATAACTGCTTATGCCAATTAAGGGTAGCTGGACACCCAAGATTGTCATGGCAGCACTGAATGTAAGGCAGGAGACAGCTCTGATCGAGGAGCAGGGTGCTACACTTACTCATAAAGAGCATCTAACTTAACCTGTGGGGTTGCCTGGAGTTCAAACAGAAAACCACCACACACAGAAAAAACCTAGACAGTGCCTGGGCTGGGATTTGAACCCAGAATCCTGGAACTTTGAGGCAACATTGCTTATCATCGTCTTATTTACTGAGTATATTCCATTCAATTCCTTTTCCAACGGCTGATGTTTTAAATGAACAGTTCCGAAGATGTATGAATTAACAATAACATTTTAGAAATCAATTTTTTTAAACCGACAAACAGATCTAATCAAATAAGGAGATTACTGTAAATTCAATAAAGGGTTTCACATACATGTAGATTAAAATACAAGAACAGGTTACAAAGATAGGCAAGAGCACAAGTTATTCATAACCAGGTTTTATATGTAACTCAGAACTTGCACTGAAAATGTTCAGTAATGGAAAAATCCATATGGCTTTGTAACCAATTTTACAGAAAAACATTTCAAACTTATTCATAAAATGAAAGTTAAGCAATGTAAGTGTTCTTAAAATGAGTGATGCTCAGATTAATTGGATGCCAATTCAGATCAGCCAATCTTCACCTCAAATGACTTGATCAGTAATCTGTAAATTAGCTGATCTCAAAAAAATGTATTTTTCAGAACCATCTTTTTTTTATATTAAAGAAAATGGAGTAATAAATTGAAAGATGGGAATCTGAGGAGTCGTCCTATGTATAGAAAGGAACAGCAGAGTGTAAGAAAAGGGTGGTGGGTCTTTGGCAGATGTTAAAAGTGAATAGATTCAGATCTTTTCATGTTGTGCTGTAATTAAAATGAATGTTCCTTTGTCTGAATGTTGACGGCAAGCGAGATTGTGTTTAGTAAAGCAGCTCACATTTTTAATTAGAAAAAGGACTGATAGAAAAGGTTCTAACCACAGGCTTCTTAGATTAAGAACAAAATTTGTTGATTTTATGTGTAAAATAGTTAAGAATGTTAACCTTGTATCTTCTTGACAAACATGAACATTTTATGAGTATTTTATTTATTTTAGCTTGCATCTATGACAAGAATTTTTATTTTCTTTTATGGTATGTGTATTGTATGTGAATACTTTTGTGTGTCTATTATTCTAAAAAAGTTTGCTTTAAGGGGATTTTACTTATTTAAGTATTTTATTGTCACTGAACAATACACTTACAGAATTTCATTCTGTTTAAAGAAATGTAGTGATACAAACACTACTTAAATATTGAAAATAAGCATTCTACAATGTTGGTCATGCAGGACCTCAGTGCAAAAACAAGAATGCCTATAAAATGCTCTTAGCAAAAGATTTCAAAGTGCTTAAATAACTAAATGCCATGAAATGTTCACATTAAAAGAGGAAAAAAAAATAATAATAAATAAGGAACAGTTGACAGAGTAACCATTCTGCTTTTAAAGTTTCACTTTTATATTTTTCACATTAAAAAAAACTAATATTTCAGTTACATTTTCAAAATGAATACAAAATTTTTTCAGGTTTAATACATCAGAGAAAACGGCTATGTACATTTTGTTTTATTTATTATTACAAGCATAAAAAATATCCAACATCATCAACAACCTGTATTTTTAAAGAAGCAAACTCCTTAATAGCTTGTAGATTAAACAAACAATGTTGCCAGACGCAGCAACGCTTGAACAGGCACACCAAGTGGTGAAAATTTTGAAAGCAGTTCACTGAAGCTTTTGACATCTAAAACAAAGGAAAAATGTTTAGTAACAAAGTTATGAAGTCCTGAAGTTTTAAAAGTACACTCTTCTTAAATTTAAATATGCATCAAACACAAACATTGTATAATTTAAATGTTCACATACATAGTGCCTTGCAATAATATTCAGTGACTAATCTAATTTTGCTGTACAACAAATCATATACTCAAATGTAAATCTGTGATGTTTTATTTAAAGGAACTGAATATGATATTGTTTGATGTTTGAAAAACAAAACAATTTGGAAATAGGCTATTTATACAAGTATTTTATCCCTGTGCTGTAGAAGCTCTAAACTTACACAAGTAAAAAAATTAAAGCTATTTGCCTTATGAGGAAATGAATACCTTGCAAATGGCCTTCACCAGTGAAACATTAAAGTACATTGCATCCGGAAAGTATTCACGGCGCATCACTTTTTTCACATTTTGTTATGTTACAGCCTTATTCCAAAATGGATTAAATTCATTTTTTTCCTCCGAATTCTACACACAACACCCCATAATGACAACATGAAAAAAGTTAAATTGAGGTTTTTGCAAATTTATTAAAAATAAAAAAACTGAGAAATCACATGTACATAACTATTCACAGCCTGTGCTCAATACTTTGTCAATGCACCTTTGGCAGCAATTACAGCCTCAAGTCTTTTGAATATAATGCCACAAGCTTGGCACACCTATCCTTGGCTAGTTTCGCCCATTCCTCTTTGCAGCACCTCTCAAGCTCCATCAGGTTGGATGGGACGCGTCGGTGCACAGCCATTTTAAGATCTCTCCAGAGATGTTCAATCGGATTCAGGTCTGGGCTCTGGCTGGGCCACTCAAGGACATTTACAGAGTTGTCCTGAAGCCACTCCTTTGATATCTTGGCTGTGTGCTTAGGGTCGTTGTCCTGCTGAAAGATGAACCGTCGCCCCAGTCTGAGGTCAAGAGCGCTCTAGAGCAGGTTTTCATCCAGGATGTCTCTGTAAATTGCTGCAGTCATCTTTCCCTTTATCCTGACTAGTCTCCCAGTTGCTGCCACTGAAAAACATCCCCACAGCATGATGCTGCCACCACCATGCTTCACTGTAGGGATGGTATTGGCCTGGGGATGAGCGGTGCCTGGTTTCCTCCAAAAGTGACACCTGGCATTCACACCAAAGAGTTCAATCTTTGTCTCATCAGACCAGAGAATTTTGTTTCTCATGGTCTGAGAGTCCTTCAGGTGCCTTTTGGCAAACTCCAGGCGGGCTGCCATGTGCCTTTTACTAAAGAGAGGCTTCTGTCTGGCCACTCTACCATACAGGCCTGATTGGTGGATTGCTGCAGAGATGATTGTCCTTCTGGAAGGTTCTCCTCTCTCCACAGAGGACCTCTGATAGAGTGACCATCGGGTTCTTGGTCACCTCCCTGACTAAGGCCCTTCTCCCCCGATTGCTCAGTCTAGATGGCCGGCCAGCTCTAGGAAGAGTCCTGGTGGTTTCGAACTTCTTCCACTTATGGATGATGGAGGCCACTGTGCTCATTGGGACCTTCAAAGCAGCAGAAATTTTTCTGTAACCTTCCCCAGATTTGTGCCTCAAGACAATCCTGTCTCGGAGGTCTACAGACAATTCCTTTGAGTTCATGCTTGGTTTGTGCTCTGACATGAACTGTCAACTGTGGGGCCTTATATAGACAGGTGTGTGTGCCTTTCCAAATCATGTCCAATCAACTGAATTTACCACAGGTGGACTCCAATTAAGCTGCAGAAACATCTCAAGGATGATCAGGGGAAGCAGGATGCACCTGAGCTCAATTTTGAGCTTCATGGCAAAGGCTGTGAATACTTATGTACATGTGCTTTCTCAATTTTTTTTATTTTTAATAAATTTGCAAGTACCTCAAGTAAACTTTTTTCACGTTGTCATTATGGGGTGTTGTGTGTAGAATTAAAAAAAAAATGAATTTAATCCATTTTGGAATAAGGCTATAACATAAAAAATGCGGAAAAAGTGATGCGCTGTGAATACTTTCTGGATGCACTGTAGCTATATATATATAAAACCATATAATAAAAACCATCATTTAAAAACTGCATTTTGTGTTTACTTGTGTTATATTTGACTAATGGTTACATGTGTTTGATGATCAGAAACATTTTGTGTGACAAACATGCAAAAGCACATATATACATACACACACCCCTCATTGGTATATAAGAAGCATATAGCAATGATATTTCATCAACACATCTATTGTACTTAAAATTTACCTTGGTTTCCAAAAATGTTTCTTCCATGTGTATGAAAGGAATGGTATACAAGAAAACAGGCCAGCATGTTTGTCTGTGTCTCATCATAGGGCTCACCATTTAAATAAGACATCAGAACATGTCCAAAATCTGAAACAATGCACATAATAATATCATTAAAACAAAGTATGTATTGAATTGCTTCATTCAACTTGTTTTGAAAGGATCTGCTTACCGTAAGCAGTAGTAAAACAGCAAATAATCAAATTCAGATTATCAACATGACTTATTTACTGTATACTTTTTACATATTAAAAACTTTAACAGGGAAATAATTTCAAGTTCCTTGTGTATAAGCAGAATTACTCTAATTTGGACCCTAGCTCAATTTACCTCTTGCATAAAAACATTGAATTGAATTGGTTGGCCTGTTTTTAACAGTTATAATGTGTATGAATGAAGTGTTATTACATCAAAATAAATTTCCTGTAATAAAACTGTTATAATTTCTCCAAAAAGTGTGTCAGTTGGATTTTTGCTGGAGTACAGCAAGACTATTCAAAAATGGTTCCTAATAACCCTGAAATGGCAGTTTATAATGGTGGACTGTTAATACAACATAATAAAAAAAATGACTTCTGAATATACAAAGCCATTTAATGACTACACTAAAACATTATAAAATGTTATGAAAGTTAGTGGATAGGGGAACACTTCTCTTTACTTTGTATGATGTTTTATATAAACAAATAGTGAATGATTTTCCTAAAAAGTAAAAGTTTGTCGCAAAAGTTCAGCAGTAAAAATTGCAACCTGTTCATTATAAGCAATTCTATTTGTAATGCAACAGAGAAAACCCCTTTGGTGTCTAGTTAGTCAGAAGATGGCTACTGTCTGACACAATCGAGTCAGACATTTTTTTTTTTACTTATTTTTGATATAGTTCAATGAAATAATGCTGCCATAAACTAATAATTATATGACTAGTTTTGGCAATGTTCTTTAGTTTTTGTTCTTAATATTAAGATTTTCGTATCAACCAATAAAATCAAATGTGACATAAGATTCAATAAAAGACTTGAAACAAAATCGTATTTTTTTAAATATTGGAAAACAACTAAGTTCCCATAAAAGGACAGCTGTTGTTCCCCTCCTCACAGATTTGATCTGCATTATAATAAAAGGTCAATCTGTTATTAATGACTGCCCCTAAAGATACAGTATGTAGTTCTCCACTATCTCTACAATCAGTCCATTTATTGCTGCAGAGTTGGAGGAGAAGGGCAATTCCTAAAATCTAGAGCAGAATCTTTGGTCTTATAGATATTTAGTTGTAAAAAGTAACAAACAGCTGAACAAACTGTTCAACAACAGGTCCATTTTTCACAAAACTTAATGCAATGCATCATGTCTATCTATATATTTTGTTTCAGATACACCTTATGACAAGTTGAACAGTATGTTTCAAAGTTTGGGGTCCATATTTGTCCACTCACACTCCCATGTCCGCTGCACAGAGCTATACGTGTTCTAAAACCTTTCGTTCTGTGTTGTCTCTATGAATAACAAGTGTATACAATATGTGCAGAAGGAGTAGGCAATCCACAGCTAATCCATTCATGTTAACAAAACATTGCTGAAATTAATTATTCAATACCCACTCTACAACTTGTGTGTTGTTACCATATTACCAGGCATTACTAGATAAAGTAGGAAACAAACTGCATCTACAGCAATCTTGTGGCACAGTTCATTGAACAAGATACTGGAAAAAGGTTATCACTGTACTTCACAATCTGTTAATTAGTACATCACTGTATGGTATGAGCAACCATGAATGAGCTGCTCTTATAAAGGACAAACTTTTCATCATAATTCTCCACGTTCTTATAAAAACAAATAAAAAATGCTGTATGATTTTGAAATGGAAACCACATTGATGGATAAGTTAGAAGAAGAAAAATGCATCATAAAATTTTCTGAAATTAACAAAATATTTGCTGAAGTAAATTAAAATATACAGAAATTAGTCAGTGGTTTCTATCACGGGTAACCCCTTGAATTTTATTTAACTGACATTAAAACATATAATCTCTAAGGTACTCCAGAACTAAGTAGCCTACCCCAACATTGTACTCTGAGGTCCATACCAATTAGAAATATTACTGAATTGACAGACAAGATTAGACAGGAGTCCCTGTGGACTATGATGTTTGCCGATGACATTGTGATCTGTAGTGACAGTACCAGCTATGTTATATGGGTTGGAGACAGTGGCACTGACCAAAAAGCAGGAGACAGAGCTGGAGGTGGCAGAGTTAAAGATGATAAGATTTGCATTGGGTGTGACAAGGATGGACAGGATTAGAAATGAGTACATTAAAGGGTCAGCTCAAGTCAGAGAGGCGAGATTGCGTTGGTTTGGAACTGTGCAGAGGAGAGATGCTGAGTATATTGGGAGAAGTATGCTAAGGATAGAGCTGCCACGGAAGAGGAAAAGAGGAAGGCCTAAGATGAGGTTTATGGATGTAGTCAGAGAGGACATGCAGGGGATGGGTGTAACAGAACAAGATGCAGAGGACAGAAAGATATGGAAGACGACGATCCACTGTGGCAACCCCTAATGGAAGCAGCTGAAAGAAGAGAAAGAAGAAGAAGAAGAAGTGAAATTTAAAAATATCACTACCAAGAAAAAAAATAATTCTTACCACTTAGCCACTGATCCAGGGTATTATCAATGGCACATTTTATAACTGGAAGAAATTCTGAATTAATAAGAAGACCTTTCCCAGTAGTCTGCCTTAAACGGTTTTCTAGGATCTTAGAGTTACAGAACTCAAAAACAAGTTTAATTTGCCAGAAATCAAATGTCTCCGAGATCTCATTTTTTTCAAGTCTTCGTACAGCCTGAAAAGAAAGCACAAATATAGGGTAGTCCAGATCTAATTATGCAATTTTCATTATGCTATAACTTAAGTTTATTATATAGAAAATCACCCGAACAATTCTGGACCATCGAAAAGTGTGCGAACTGACGACATGAAGAATCGTCTTTGCGCCGAACTGGAATTGTCCCCGCATAAACCAAAGTGATGCGTGCTGTGAATACTTTCCGGATGCACTGTAAGCCCTCCTTACTTATTATTTTTTCAAGAATTGCACCAGACTTTATAGTTAATTTTTAGGTAGGGCAGTGTGAAGGTATGTTGAAACATACAGTGGATTCAGAAAGTATTCAGACTGTGATGGCGTGGGTTGGCTCCATGCTACCGATTCCCTCTAGGAGCCTTTTGCACCTGATACCACCAATAACGTTACTGTTCCTGCCATGCTACAAACACCCACCCAAAGATGTGAGTGCGACAATTAGAACTATTGATTTAAATATGCCAACCAGCCATGGACCCCACTATAACACAGAGACCCATTTACTTTCTGCACACTTTATCATGTTGTTTTAATTTTAAAATGGATAAATCTGTCATTTCTACGAATTCTACAGTCATTAACCCATGAGGACAAAATGAAAACATGCTTTCAGAAAAGTTTCTAAAGTTTTTAAAAATCGAGCAAGATATTAGTATTTATTAGTGAATGTGGCATCCTTGTGTTACATTTACAGCCAAAATTTTTAAATACTGCAAATGTTTTTGGTTTGTGTGTACATTTAGAAAATATGAGGCTGCAGCAGAAATGCATGACAAAAAACAAGAGGAAAAAGAATTCAAACAAACTAGCTAACGGTTGTACTACATGTACCTCAGCAAATGTCTCTCTCAAAAGATATTTGCTTCCAAAACTTTAGCAATAACACAAAAAGCACTTGTACTAAGAGTAAATATTAACTAAGTAAACCTTTCAATGAAGTACAGAATATTATTTGCGTGTGCAGCTTTTATTATCTGATTGAAAGATTTTTGTTATATGATTTATAAAAGGATGATATAAATACAGTTTAAGTATACAGTAATCCCTCGCTATATCGCGCTTCGACTTTCGCGGCTTCACTCTATCGCGAATTTTATATGTAAGCATAACTAAATATATAACGCGGATTTTTCGCTGCTTCGCGGGTTCTGCGGACAATGTGTCTTTTTACTTCCTGTATATGCTTCCTCAGTTGGTTTGCCCAGTTGATTTCATACAAGGGACGCTATTGGCGGATGGCTGAGAAGCTAACCAATCAGAGCACGCAGTTGAGCTCCTGCGTGCTGAATGCAGTTTTAACCAGGAAGTCTCGTCTCTCTAATTCAGCATCAACGTGTTTCGCTGTGTAAAGAGTTGTGCTCTTTAGTGTTTATCTTTGTGCATAGTCAAGCCCTTCATTATGGCTCCAAAACAATCTGCTACTGCTTCAGGTGTCGTGCCCAAGCGCAAGAAGAAGATGTTAATGATTGCCGAAAAGGTAAACGTTTTGGATTTGTTGAAGGCTACGATTCTTTTTATTTAAAAAGTAGGAAAGGAATATAAGATCTACGGCTGCAGTGTCCTTTTAACCAGGGTGCAAAACGAGTTGTAAGTGGATGTAATAAGGCAGTAGTCTGGATGGAATCTGCTTTAGGGATTTGGATTGAAGACTGCCAGAAAAAGAACAACGGCAGTGCTACACAATCGCCTGAAGTGGCTCCTTTACTAATGCTGTAACGCTCTCCTTTGTTGTGCAGTAAAATTAAACTCATTGTTATCGGACAAGTCATCGTGTCATTGTTGGTGAGTAACCATAATTAATTTTCTTCTTACAGTGCTTAGTACATGTACGTACGTTTAGTGTCACTGTACACACATTTACTGTATACTATTTTTCTTGCATGGTACGTATTTATTGCTGGTGACCTGTCTATCGTAATGGCTGTAACATATGTGATATCGGAGACACTCAATATCTTTAAAATAATATTTAGGTTTTACTGTATATAAACAGTGTGTTTATATACATAATTTCAATGAATCTTACCTAATATCTAAGAGAATACAAAGGGATTATGCTGTTTAACTCTGCGGGGAATATTTATAAACAGTGCGGGAGAGTTTATAAGGGCTTAAAATATATAAAAATAACCATACAAACATATGGTTTCTACTTCGCGGATTTTCACCTATCGCGGGGGGGTCTGGAACGCAACCCCCGCGATCGAGGAGGGATTACTGTACTGCAATTTCATATAAAAATAAGTTTGGATAACCACTTATTACATTAATTGGAAATGAGAAATCCTATTAATTATTTATAGTCTAATAAAGGCCTCACAGTTTTAACATTTATGTTGGCATTCTGTGTGTACTTTACTCAGAGTAGTTACTCTCATGTCAATATTTTGAAAGATAATATTCAAGAATATCTAAACCAATAACAATGTCTGTAACATAGATATAGTGCAGAAAGAAGTTTGCTCAGTAACATACCTGGTCTATGGCTATATATGTTGGCAGAATTTCTGGAGTTTCCTGAGTAACACATTCATAAAGAATAGAGGAGAATAATACAAGAGGCTCTTGTTTCTAGGAAAAAAATTAAAAAATAACATTAATATTAATTTTTAAAATTCAGTAGATCTCTATATTAAATAACAGATATTGATTCTAGGAGACAAAGTAAATATTACTTATTTAATAAAATCAGCAATTTATTCAGTTAGAAAATTCAAAATCCTGTTGATTATTTTTCTTATGATTGAAAGGTTTTAATTCTCCACGATGATGATGATCATCATCAGTCTAATGGCCATTTTCCATGTTTTCCCAGGTTGACTGGTTGCCCCCATATCCATTTCCTTCACTGTTCTCGTCTAATACAATACAGCATCACAAAGTTTCTTTAGTCTCCATCTAGGTCTCATCCCCTTCATCTCTTCACTCAAACAACTCCTGACTTTCACTCCTGGTCTTGGTGGCTTCACCTCGGCATAACACCTATCACTTTGTCACCAAGCTTATCATCATTCATTATCCCATCACTCAGTAACAGTCCACACATCCACCTTATTTTTATTATTGTTATTTCCAGCTGTAATTCATGGCTTGACTTCCAAAGGACATACTGCTCCTCACAGCTTATATAAATGTTTCCTCTTCAATACTAGGGAGGCTTTTTAGAACTCGGAATGGGGGACAGCTCCGGAATTTTTTCAAAGCACCTCTTAGGAGGTGCCCACACCTCCAACTGCTGTATTCAACATAACACATAAGCAGCAGAACTTCCCTATAGCCATGTAAGAAAGTATACATCATTAAATGTTTACTTTTTTAAAATAATTGGACATATCAGGATCTGGCCTTCATTTAAATAGTATCTTTAGATAAGGAGATACAATTGAGAAACGCATGAAAATTTGACCTTGCAATAACTTTATTCAAGAAAAATGAACAAATACAACATTCAGTCTGTGGAAAAAGTAACTTCACCCTTGGCATTAATAGTTGGTATTGTCCCCCGATGGCACACACAGCTTCAAGTAGGCATTCCATTCAACTGCCTGCCTGTCTCTGATATTGTCTAGGAGAAAGTTTTCATGCACTTCTCCATACAGAATTACTTCAGTTACTTGATGTTTGAGGGGTATCTTGCATGTACAGTCAGCTACAAATCCACCATAGCATCTTTTGGATTCCAATCTGGGCTTTGACTTGGCCATATCAGAAAGTTATTTTATTTCCTTTTTAGATATTCTTTGTTGGATTTACTTAATTTTTAGTGACATTGTCACTTTGCAAAGTTCATGTTCAGCTGACCTTCAACCTTCTGATGTATGGCCTTACATCATATTCATGCACCCTTGGGTATAATGAAGAATTCAGAGTGGATTCAATGGTGGTGAGCTGCCCTAGTCCTGATGCAGCAAAGCAACTCCAAACCATAACATTTCCAGCACTATGATTTACAGCTGGCATCAGGTTATTCAGGTTAAGTGCTGTCTTTGGTTTTGCAATGGATATAACTGATACTATGGCCAAATCACTACCTTTGTCTCATCTGTCTACAGCACATTGTTCCAGAAGTCCTGATCCTGGCCTAGGTGTTTATGAATAAATTTTAGTCTTGCCCCAATTTTCTTTCTGGAAAGCCAAGGTTTTCTCCTGGCATATCTTCCATGTAGATCTAATTTGTACATCTTCTAATGGTTATCAAAAGTGGCAAAAGTTATCTGTAGGTATAATGAAATTCTGGGATTTTGAGAGAATTTTTTCAGTGTGTCGTGTTCTGGTCTTGAACTGAACTTGCTGAGTCAGATTGGCCTAAACAAATTAAATGGTTTGTTTCCAATTGTTTAGAAATCTTTGGAAAACCCTTTCAAGACTAATAGGCATATATAATCTACTTTTCGAAGGCCTCAAGAAGCTCATTGGATCTAGGCATAGTAATAACACATGCTTCAACAACAAATAACAAACCAAACTAAATGTGTTAGACTTATGTAAGACAGGTACCTTAAAGATACTCAATATAATGTTATAATCATTTGTGCCTAATTCTAATTTTAAGTATTTGAAGAAGTGATAAATGTAGGGCTGTACGCACTTTTCTACTTTCAAAATGAAATTAAATTATGCCAACTGTAAAATGTAAATGTGGCATGGTATTTGTTATATCACCCTTTTCTGTAGATGCTGTTTAAATGAAGATCAAATCCTGACATGTCCACATATGTGAAAAAAGAAAAAAATAATTTCACAGGATGTACTTACTTTTTTTATATGACTGTACTTTGTCCAAAACAACTTCATTGCCAATATCTAATTTTACACTTACTACATCAACATTCTGAAACACTCTGATGTACTGTCTACAAAGGTGTCACCACTTGCATACTGCCCTTCATATCATTATATCTTTAATTCACCAACTTTAAACAACTCTTGCATTAGACTGATTTTTCATGCCTTCTGACCCTTCACCTCTAACAACCACCTTGGTTTTCTCTGCATTTACTTTGAGGCCATTAACTTCCAAATTAGCTGCCCATTTCAGTATCTTCACCATCAAATTTGCTTCACTTTTTCCCATCGAGATCATCAAAAGGTCCCATGACCACACTTCATGCACTATTACGAAAAACAATGGACTCAGAACAGATCCCTCATTTAGCTTCACATTCACCTCAAAACTTTCTCTCCCTGTCTCCACCATCTGTTTTTTACATTGATTGGTACCTGCTGCAATCTCATTCTTGCACAATTTTTTCAATGCCCAATACCTCTTGCAGCATGCTATCAAATGTCTTATCTAGATCTACTAATGCATAATGCAGCATCCCTTGCCTGATACATGACATCAAGGATAGAATCTGCTGTTGACATCCCAGGCAAGATACCAAAATATATTTCACCTAAATTCCAGATCCCTTATTCTTTTCTCTAGCACTCTCTCAAGTATTTTATTACCTGCTGCAACAGCGTAATCGCTCAATATGACCCATATGCCAATGGATCATCCTTTCTTTTGTATAATGGAAACAGCACATTTGTTTTTGCAGTGTTTATGAGTCTTCCCTTCATTCACACACATGTTGCATAGGGCTCTACCAAGGGTGAATCTTGTGTGATTTTCTACTGGTGATTATCACATTCCGGGGTATTGACATCAGGATCAGGCATGAACAGAGAAGTCTGGTTGTGTCTTCCTTGTCACCATGACCAAGCAGAAGAAATTAACCATGATTATGTCTACTCTTGGTTGATTCATAACCTATGCAAAAGCTGGAGATGCTGAAATAATCCTATACAATTTATTGACTGTCAACCCATTTCAACTGTGCAGAATTTTTCTCAAAAAGGTTTGATAAGGTTTCTTTGTTAATTTTTTTATTGAGTTATGTTACTCCAGACACTAGTGACAACTGTTGTTGCAAATAAAGATTAAAATGATTAAAATAATGAAAAAAAAAACAAAACTTAAAAGCAAACAATTTTCCTTTTAATTTAGTGATTTAAGTATTCAATCTCAATTAAAAACTAGTGGACACCATGGTATACCCATAGTGGTAATGCTATCCCTCATTACACTAAATGAAACAAAAAATAATCTTGGAGGAAAAAAGAAAAGAAAAAAAAATGTTGGTATTTAATGTCATGTTAACTCTCTTAGTATAACTGTTTCAGAGTAACTGATAATCATATATGTAAATATTCAATAAAATTACAGAAATGACAAACTCACATATTCTGCATTTTTGGTAGACTTGCAGAAGTATTCAGCAAATAACAAAAGTGCAGGATCAGACGTAAAGGCTGAAATTGCTTCAGGCTGTTTAAGTAAGAGAAAAAAAAGTTTTAGGTTAATACAGAACTTTGGAAATATATATTTTTTGCTCTGTTGTGATTTTTTTCCTTTATACAGCTGGTTAAGGTGCTCTGTGTTCCTCTAGTTTATGTAATCCATTCAAAAGTTTACACTTTTTAACCTAACAGAATGATTAAATAGCTGCAGGGTTTTATTTCAGAAATAAATCAGGTTTTCTTAGTATTTGTACAATCCTTTACTAGTTCCACACTGAAAATGGCACTTTTCATACAATTAACCCAATTCAAATGTTTATTATCAAATCTATAAATAGTTTCATACAAATGAAAAAAAAAGCAGGATGGGCTCCCCACAAGCCCTACTTCAAAGTTTGCTTTTGAGAAAGCATTATTTGATTTTGCAGCATCATGCAATATTTGCAACATGAAATAATAGTTGGATATTGAAAATCTAAGAATATGATCTGTTTCTGAGAAATTACTGATAAAAACAGTATTCTAAATCAGTGGTTCACAAAGTGTGGGTTGCAACCACCTGGATTCTAAACTAAAACAAAAAAAATGCCTTAAGGCATTTAATAATGCCTTATTATAAAAAAAAACATTGCATTCAAATATGAACTATGTCCTGCCTATTGATTCAATTTGACATCCTTAAACTGGGGCTAGCAATAGGACTATTTTGCACTGAAAAGCAAGTTTAATTACTTTTCGAAATGCAAACATTTGCACCAAAATTCTATTGCTACGCTGTACCCACCAAGTTGGGATCACATTGGACAAGATGGCTAGCAGCATTTGAGTTATTCACGGATGGCAAAGGACTAATTGTAACAGAAAATGTAACAGAAATGAGAAAACAACAGAGAGGGGCATTACTTTTGCACCATGCAGGTTTGGATGTACAAGATGTATTTTCTGCTTTGGAAAATACCGGTGGTCCGGCAGATTACAGCAGTGCACTAGCTGAATTAAAAGTGTACTTTGTGCCCCAGGTGAACATACAGCTTTTGCAAGGCAAGCTTTCTACCAGATGACACAAAAGCAAGGTGAGACTATTCAACAGTTTTGTTTCACTGCTCAGAGAGGCAGCTAAAACACTGTTTTTGAGGGTGATAGAGACAATCAAATCAGAAACATTGTATTAAGCAAGTGCACTTCAAAATACGTACGGAGGAAGTTGCTAGAAGCGGGCTCAAGGTTCACGCTAACACAGTCACTTGAGATAGTGTGAGCTCAGAATTGACCATATTAAACATACCTACATTTTGTATGAATCCTTGAATGCACTAGAATGCTATGTCTTGTTGTCAATTGAAGCTGACCACAAATCAAGTTTTATAAATAAAATGTATTATTATTATTAATAATATCTTCTGCCATGTTGCTTATTCTTCTTTGGATCATATTACAGGAGAGAGGTATTGTTTTCAGCTTGTCGGCTTCTTTTTCATCAGCCATTATTTGCACCATATCAACAGCTGTCGATAAAATCAGATTTTCAGCAATTTGCTTGCTGCTCGTGGAGTAGTTTAGCTTTCTGTCAAAGAATTCCACAGGCATGTCTTTTTTCTCTGGATGTTTGGTATTTAAATGTCAAAGTAGCTTTGATGGCTTCATACTTTCTTTTGATAACTCTTCTCGTAAAACTACACACTGGTGTTTACAGGAAATAACAGCAAAACCATATTTGAGATATTCATCGCTGCACAATCTATTTTTCTTTTCATTCTTGTCACTGCCAGACACAAAGTTCCAATGATCTTTTTAAAAATGTAGCCATCTTTCACAAAATGGGTATAGTTCATATCGTTGAATATTCAATATTGTATATGTCCCTCAACAGCACAGCTTGGAAATGATACCTCACTGCTTAGGTAAATAAAGCCAAATTGAAATTTCCAGGAGATTCCTGTGCAGTGATTAAAAATAATTAGCACACACTTTCAATAAACATAGTGGAAAGTCCAGGAAACACGAAGAACAAAGACAAACAAATTGCACTACTGGGTAACAGATGTTGCCAGTATTTCTATTATATAACTATTTTACTGCCGCTCAACTGCTGTTTGTTTAGGAAAGAGGTTGAGTGCGGTACTTGGGGGCTTGCAAACAAAATTCTTGCCCAAAAGTGGGTCGTACCTTAAAAAAGTTTGAGAACCACCGTTTTAAATAATTTGATACTGCTACTCATAATGCCACACTTGACATTTCATTATATTACAATATTGGATATTATATTAGCTGTAACTTGCTATGTGCCACCTATTTTGCTATGAAGCATAATAAAAAAAAACAAGCAACTGTCTCCAGAAGTGAAATGAATATTTGAATGGTGAAACTAGTGACTGGGAGCCTGATTGAATCGGGCTACAAATTCTACGTTTGTGAAATCCATACTTTCTCTGCAAAGAATTATTTGTTTTTTTTAAGTCCTTGAAAAGATTTTGTTAACATGGCACTGATTTGTGCTTAAAATAGACCTTTTTGGCTGATGTAATGAAGTGCTTCCTGTTGAAATGGGACTGCGAGGCGTGAACTCAGCTCTTTGCCGCACCTCATTTGATTTTTTCTGGCAAACAAATTTTCAAAACAAACCGTATTTAACGACTCTAATCAGAGTCGGAGTAATAATTATGTTGGCATGGTCATTTTAGATATGAGATTGGCTAAAATTTAAACAATGACTGCTGTTAATACTCAGCCGTCATTACTCAGTTTGTCAATAGACTAGATTTCGACATACCAAGCAAATTGCGATATGTTCTAAATTACTTACAGTTACAGAGTTGTCGAAGGGTTTAAGTCAGTCGACGATGTTAGTCCTGGAAAGTACGCCCCACCAAACCAACGTTCCAAAAACCAACCGAGCTTACTGTTATCTGCTCGAACCAACACCGACTTACTATACTTGGCTGTCCAGCAGCATCATTGAAGCATTCGAACATTCTTAGCCAATGATGCAATGCTGCATCCGTGTTTGCCACATTATGTTCTAACTACAGAGGCAGAGTCCCACTGCATGGTTCTAACTTGTATTGAGTCGAGGTATTGACGCAAACACCATACATACGGGGTATTGGCGCAAACACCATACATACGGGGTATTGACGCAAACACCATACATACGGGGTATTGACGCAAACACCATACATACGGGGTATTGGCGCAAACACCATACATACGGGGTATTGACGCAAACACCACACATACGGGGTATTGGCGCAAACACCATACATACGGGGTATTGGCGCAAACACCATACATACGGGGTATTGGCGCAAACACCATACATACGGGGTATTGGCGCAAACGCCATACATACGGATAGTATCAAATTATATATAAGGATTCCTGGGGTGGCATGCACAGCTTTTAACAAAAAGTAAATTGTGGGGTTCATGGGAGCAAGGGATAATAAAGTCATCGTTGGAAAAGTTTGCATCCAATCATAAGTAGTAAGTAATCCTAAGTAAGTGGAGACTGATGTCATGTTCAAAGGAAATTATGGTCTATTTTAACCCCGATTAACCAGTTTCAGCCTGGTAGAGACTTACAGTGGGAGCCACGTCAAACAGCTGCCTGGAGCATGACAGGTCCATGAACAATCCGTGCACGGAATGTGATCCCCCGCGATGACGCAGTTAATGCATGCCCCGCCTCATAAACGCCCCCATGCGCTTTCTAAAAAGATGGTTGCAATGCTATATAATCCCGCCAGATGGAGCATTGACTGCTTCAGTTAACTGCAGTGTCCAGGAAGCCCTATACCGTATCTTTAATATACTGTACAGGCAGTTCTTGTATTGTCAACATACTGTAGTTTCATAAATAGATGACGTGGTAAAAAAAACAACAATAAACCGATTAATAAAACAGATTTGTTAAATCACTCAATACACAACCCATGATGATACGGAAGCGTATTAGGGCCACGGTGAAAAAAAAAATACGGACCAGTGAAGAAAAAAAAATCAAAATGTCGAGATTAAAGTCGACATGTTGACTTTATTCTCGACATTTCCACTTTATTCTCGCCATTTACGTCGAGATTAAAGTCGACATGTTGACTTTATTCTCGACATTTCCACTTTATTCTAATAGTTTATTTTGTCAGTAGAATGTCGCAAACTAAACTTCATCTTAAAGTGAATGTTTAATTTACTAGATTTTCTCAAACCCCCATCATAAGTTAATGTAGCACATTAAATGCTTTTCATTAAGTGTTCCCCGACCCAGTTTTTAATCTCTATGCGCTTCTTAAACTGACTTCCTCTTGCACACAGACAGCGATCGCCGCACATTGACTTCATGATATTCCTGCTCTATGAACATTCAGAATACTAACATACAGTGCATGATATCTTCTTCACAATGAAATGCATTAAAGCATGTATTAAACACGGGTGGCGGGGGGCACGGTGGCGTGGCTGTAGTGCTGCTCCCTTGCATTACGGGGTCCCCAGGTGTATGTTCAGTGTAGTGAACTTTATGACAGGTGTGACGAGGCTCCAAAAAACTGGATATATGAATGGGTATCGCACTGGTTTAACTGGAATATAGTGTAAATGTTGGCTTCGTGATGTGGTGGACGGAGACACGAACGCAGAATTCAATGGATGTTCTTCCAATCACCACACGATAAACGTCTTTGTGAAATTAAAACAAGTTATAAACTTAGACCTCAGAGTTTTCAGAACTTAAAATGTATTAAAGCATGTGGGGGCACGGTGGCGTGGTGGTTGCGCTGCTGCTTCGCAGCAAGGGGATCCCGGGTGTTCCCTGCCTTGAGTTTGCATGTTTTTTTCTGGTGGGTCTACTCGGCGTGCTTCAGTTTCCTTTCAAAGACATGTAGGTTGTGGGGTTTTGTTATGTATTATTGACCCTGCTACTTTATGTGTTCCACGTATTCACCTTGCGATGTGTTGGCACCGCATTCAGGATTTACTCCTGCCTCACACAAGATGCTTGCTGGGATGGGCGCAACCCTGAATGGATGGCATAATTAAACATGTATAATGAAGATTTTTTTTTAATTTCTGAAAACTCCATCCCAGCAAGCACCGTGCCCCCACGTGCTTTAATAATTTAAAGTTCTGAAAACTCCGAGGTCTAAGTTTACAACTTGTTTTAATTTCACAATGACGTTTATCGTGTGGTGATTGGTTATGTGCAGAAAGAAAAAGCAAGGATAGGGACTGGAGGTTTAGTACGTCAGATAGAGACAGCACGCATGCAATAAAGAAAGCCCGCTCAGAAGAACATCCATTGAATTCTGCGTTCGTGTCTCTGACCACCACATCACAAGCCCAATATTTAAGTTAAACTTGTGCGATACCCATTCATGTATCCAGTTTTTTGGAGCCTCGTCACACCAGCCATAAAGTTCACTACACTGAACATACAACTGGGGACCCCTTAATGCAAGGGAGCAGCTCTATAGCCACGCCACCGTGCCCCCCGCCACCCATGTTTAATACATGCTTTAATGCATTTCATCGTGAAGAAGATATCAAGCATTTCTCTTAGTATTCTGAATGTTCTTAGAGCAGGATTATCATGAAGTCAATGTGCAGCGATCGCTGTCTGCGCCTCTCAGTGCAAGAGGAAGTCAGTTTAAGAAGCGCATAGAGATTAACAACTGGGTCGAGGAACACTTAATATAAAGAATTTAATGTGCTACATTAATTAATTACGGGGTTTGAGAAAATATAGTAAATTAAACATTCATTTTAAGATGAAGTTTAGTTTGCGACATTCTACTGACAAAATAAACTATTAGAATAAAGTGGAAATGTCGACTTTAATCTCGACGTAAATGTCGAGAATAAAGTCAACATG
>JANRMT010027041.1:108134799-108182299 GCA_026402145.1 Polypterus bichir lapradei
TTATAGTCTAGAATAAAAGTGAACTTGTTTTGTTATACTTGTACACAACAGATGTTCCTGTGTTTGAGCGACCCGGGTATGCTAAAAAAAAATAGACGTGTAATACCACGAAAAGTGCACGTAGGCACAGCAGTTCGCAAAAACATTGGAACGAGAATACAGTCACAATTACGCTGCAGAGCTATAGCGCGTTTTCAGATTGGGGGTTTGGGGGGGAGGTAGGGAAGGATCTTGGACACGACTGAGAGAATGAAAAGTGAATAAAAAACAACTAACCTTTACAAGTATCATAAATTACACTGGCTGTTACACACTGAAATCAAATGTATGTTTTTATTTTAAAATAGTAAGAATAAGAGCAGTTTACTTTTCAAAAAGGAATCGTGCAGGATCGAACTAATGACCTTTTGGTTACAAGTCAGCAGCTGATACCATTACACTACCATGGCAGTTGAGAGACGTATGTGTCAATGTGGCATGTTAATGCGGCTTTTTTTCCTGCAGTTATATTTTTGAATAAAAGCATACTTGTTCTGGTATATATACCTTTTGTGAAGCTGTTAATTTGATATTTGGACTTCAGGCTTCATACATTATATAGTTTATGCCTACATTTTGTCATTTACTACTACAATATGAAAAACGTTTCTGTTTTAAAAATGTGTTTACACGGATTACTGTAGAAACGGAACACACGTGAAATACATGTATTCCAAATAATGATCTATTATTTCCACTCTAAAACTCCACTTCACTCCCAGATAATCAATTAAGGCATGAGCTGGGAGAAGTTTGTGCACTTTCTAAGTCGATGGGGGGATGGAATAGCCGGCTACTTGCCACTTTTCTTTATCAACACATTTAGATTAACAAAAGACGCTGGCAGAGAGGTGAGAACGGTTTTAAGAAGCGATTTAAGGTCGGACGGATCTAAGAGTTTTTTCGTAGGCTCTGGTAATTCTAGTGTTAAGCTGCCATCTTAATCTCTGTAGTGCAGTTTGGTAGCGTCAGTTCGGCGGGGGAGGGGGTGGGTTGTTAAAATCACGTGATTGCAACTCAGCGCAGCTAAATTGCTGGCGTGTGTTAACGTGTTCTTGAGAACAAAGCGGCATCTAGTGGCGGAACCAGGTAAATGAATAAATAGGGGATGAATGGGCGTGTTTACTGTGAAATCTTGACACGCCTTCTGTCAGTAGAGGGAGGGGGGGATCACGGCGTGCATAGGGCAGCCGTACGCCATTCGCACGCCATTCACACGGCCGCGGCTATTTGACGTGGCTCCATCTGTAAAAGTGAGGGTGATGAATACTTAATACCTAAAACTACAAAAACTAATCCTGTAGTTTCTTGATTTTGTTAAGATATAATAATTTGTTTAGTTTTAACTGATTTAATTGTGAATGTAAACTGTATTTTGCTTATTGTAATGCAATTTATGAAATCAAACCCTGAAGAAAAACTTAACAGTCACTTTCAGCTTAGTCGCAGTCAGGGCAGCTTATGTAACAGTCTTTATGAATGACACTGCAGTTGTGACCCACCGGCTGGCTACTTTGAGCAGCTGTTTAAAGCTGATCCTCCGGCGAGGATGTTGGATATCTTTGGGTTCTTGAGGCTGAATCTCCAATTAACTGTGAACCACCCAATCTCACTGAGATTGCACAGGTGGTGAACCAGCTGAGGGTAGGGAAGGCTACAGGAATCTGTGGTATCTGGAGTGAACTTCTCCAGGCTGGTGGTAAGGTTGTCCTCCTGGCATTACAAGCAATCTTTGCTTCCATTTATGAGACATGTGTCATCCCAACTGACTGGAAAACAGGACTTATTGTCCTATCTAGACCTATCTGGAAAGGGAAGGGTGATAGCCTGGATTGCGCCAACTTCAGGTGAGTAACACTGCTCTTGGTGCTGGGTAAGTTCCTTGCTAGGGTCTTCCTCAATAGGATATGTGATCACCTGCTCACTTATCAGCCACCGAAGCAGTCTGGCTTTCTACCTAAGAAGTCTACCATCAACCATATCCTGGCACTGATGGCTCTCATGGAGCGCAAACATGAATATCGGCAGAGTTTCTTTGCAGCCTTGTGGGACATCCTAAGACTTTGCAGGATCCCCTCAAAGTTGCTGGATATCACAGCCAGCCTGTACTGTACACTGATGCTGTGTGCGCTGTGCAGAGTGGAGGCAGAACCTCTGAACCTCTGCATTTTTCCCTGTTGATTCTGGGGTTCGTCAGGGGTGTGTTCTTGCTCCTACTCTGTTCAAAGCTTGCATGGACTGGGTTTGGGGCAAGGTCATGGGTTCCAGCGGCTGTGGGGCTTCTGTTGGTAAAGAAAGATTCACTGAACTTAACTTTGCTGACGATGTTGTGATCTTCACGGAGTAAATGGTGGCTCTGATTGGGGCTCTCGACATATTGAGTAAGGAGTATGAGTGTCTAGGCTTAGAAGTGTCCTGGATAAAAACCAGGATCCAGGCCTTTAACGACATCTCAGGCACAGCCAACAGCAGTATGTCTGTCTGCAGAGAGAGTGTAGACCTTGTTGAAACATTTACTTACCTTGGCAGCGACATTCATGTTTCTGGTGACTTTTCCTATGAAGTCAGTAGATGGACTGGGGGAGCATGAGGGTGGTGAGGTAGCTGGAAAGGAGTGTGCGGTCCAAGTCTTTAGAATCATGGTGTTTCCTGTCTTGCTATATGGTTGTGAGACATGGATGCTACCCAGTGACCTGAGACGAAGACTAGACTCCTTTGGTACTGTGTCTCTTCAGAGAATCCATAGCACTGGCTTGACTTTTTGTTGAATGAGCGGTTGCTCACAGAGTCCCGAATAAGGCACATTAACTGCATTGTGAGGGAACATCAGCACTACGGCCATGTGTCACGATTACCCGAGGGAGCTCCACCTTGCAGCATCTTCATTGTTCAGGGGCAGAGTGGCTGGACCAGGCCAAGGGGACACCCACGTAACACCTGGCTGTGGCAGATAGATGGTCATTTCCTGAGGGTGGGAGTGGACCACATGTCTGCCTGGGAGGTTGCCAACTAGGATCCCGAGCTGTTTTGTCATGTGGTGGGTGCGGCAGTGTGCTGTACCAGTGCATGCCCCCCAACCTGGCCTGACCTTTCAGTTTGTGGAATTTGCAGTGTTATTGAAATGGAGGAAAATAATTTTCATTAGCATAGTAATAACTTCAAAATAGAAAAGCATACCCTTTTAAACAAATGCACACATTCAAAACCAAACAATTTTTGTCATAAATATGTTTTATAAAATTGACTACATTGATCATTTTTATAGTAAATCAATTTTGATATCATACAAGTACAGATGGTATCAAAATAATATGAATATTAATACTACACTAGCATAATTGGTCTTGTCTAGGATCATGTACCTCAAAATGCTCCAGCTGTCCTTCGAAATATTTCATCATCAGCACCCTGCTTCTTAAAGGTTTACAATCAGCAAATTATTTGAAAGGAAAGAGCCAGAGAAAAATCAGTCCAAATTACAACTTCAGTGATAGTTCTATTAAAATGTAACCAAAATTTTAATAGTGAAAAGTGGTTCTTAGTATGTGAAGTATAGATTAATTAACAGGGGCATAGTCAGAGATCACATAGAAGGTGGAAACATACTCTACAAAACACTGCCTCCGGATCCGGACTTAATGATAAATAGTGGTGTTCTTTAATTGTTCAGAAGATAGCCCATGTTCAAACACAAGTTCAATCATAAGTGTACCTCATACCAGACCTGTCACCTGACCCAATGCTGGATTTCATAGACAACTGGGTAAAGAAAAGTACTGAACTGTCAACCGTACTCAGACTGGCTCAGACTAACAAAGCTTTCACTGTGCTGAAGAGGCAGATTTCAACAGGTAGTTATGGTATCTGGAGAACAAATACTAGCTACCTTTGTTTAAGTAAAGTTCTGTTGTCACTTCTTCAAGAGATTAAACTTTTAATGGGAGTGAACATTGTGTGCTTAGACTTTGCTTAAAACCTATATTGTGGAAGCTACTGGAATAGCAGATGACATGGTCAAAAGGAGTCTGGTGCCTGAAATATTGTCAATTTTAGGAAGCTAGTGCTATAGCTACCAAATGTATAAAAAATTATATCCCTTTTATCCAGTGTTGATAAGGCAAATAATGAGCATTATCAATTCATCTTCTAAAAGTAAATTTCTGAAGAATAAAACATTTTTGCAGTAAGTGCCAGAAAATTGTGATAACTGTCACTTTTGGATGAGAATTGACAGAGATAAAAAAACATTTTCACGGTTGTTTTTCTAATTTTCAAACAAATACGAGTCTTCAATTATGACTGCAAGATTAGACTTCTGTGGGGGAAGGAGGAAATAAGGAATTAATCAGTATAACGGATCTGACCATACAATGAAAGTCAAATTCCCTTTGAAAATAAGTAGATAATAAAAAAAATTAAACCATTAAAAATGTACATCAAACTATTTAAAAGAAGAAAAAAAATTACCATTTTTTTTACCTTGAAACTACGAACTTCTGGGTTTCTGTGACTTATTGTTTGTGCTAAAAGGCTCTGCCATCCTCGAGGATCATCTTTGTATGACAGCTGTCCTGCTCTCAACTTAACATACAGAATTCCATCTTTTGATAGTATTGCTCTAGAAAAATATAGTAAAAATATCTCAAGCTATAATTTTTATTAACTGTAAATGGAAAATTATTTTGCAAACTTAAAAAGACAAATAACTATTGGCCACAAGATTCCTCTGCTGCCATGGGTGTCACGGATTCATCAAATTACACAGATGACTGACTTTAATTCAGACATTAACTATTGGCCAGCCAGTCATAGGAATTGACTGACTTTTCTTTCAAATGATTATTTTGGCTTAGACTGGCAGATTATTTATAATCGCGAACAAAGCGTATGTAAATTTCTTAGAATATAATCATTATATCAAATAAATATAACTTTAAAATATCTGACAGTAATGTGGTAAAATAGCAACTTTTTAACATCTTTGACTTAGCTTTAGTTGATATACAACCTGTAATCAAGATGTCATTTTATACCTTTATCACTTTACAAATATCCATCCATCCTCTTCCGCTTATCCGAGGTCGGGTCGCGGGGGTAGCAGCTTAAGGAGAGAAGCCCAGACTTCCCTCTCCCCGGCCACTTCTTCCAGCTCTTCCGGGAGAATCCCAAGGCGTTCCCAGGCCAGCCGGGAGACATAGTCCCTCCAGCGTGTCCTGGGTCTTCCCCGGGGCTTCCTCCCGGTTTGACGTGCCCGGAACACCTCACCAGGGAGGCGTCCAGGAGGCATCCTGATCAGATGCCCGAGCCACCTCATCTGACTCCTCTCGATGCGGAGGAGCAGCGGCTCTACTCTGAGTCCCTCCCGGATGACTGAGCTCCTCACCCTATCTTTAAGGGAAAGCCCAGACACCCTGCGGAGGAAACTCATTTCAGCCGCTTGTATTCGCGATCTCGTTCTTTCGGTCACTACCCATAGCTCATGACCATAGGTGAGGGTAGGAACGTAGATCGACTGGTAAATTGAGAGCTTTGCCTTACGGCTCAGCTCTCTATTCACCACGACAGACCGATGCAGAGCCCGCATCACTGCGGATGCCGCACCGATCCGCCTGTCGATCTCACGATCCATTCTTCCCTCACTCGTGAACAAGACCCCGAGATACTTAAACTCCTCCACTTGGGGCAGGATCTCGCCCCCAACACTGAGAGGGCACTCCACCCTTTTCCGGCTGAGGACCATGGTCTCGGATTTGGAGGTGCTGATTCTCATCCCAGCCGCTTCACACTCAGCTGCGAACCGCTCCACTTTACAAATATCTTATAAACAAACATGACAAAGACAAATGGATATTATTTATGGAAAATAACAAATCAAGGAAACATTTCAATGCCTTAGTTGTATTTACAGTATACAGAAAGGATTCAGACCCCTCTACTTTCTACACATTTTACTGTGTTGGAATTTTAATTTTCAAGAAATACATTTACCATTTTTGCCAATTAATCGACATTCAATAACCCATGGATGATAGACTGTCTGTCTAGCTGACCGCAGTTTGTGAGCCTCAAGGATTGTGTCTCCGGTATTAGTATAAGCAACACTGTAGCACTGCTTTTTACTCTATACACCTCAAACAATAAATATAACACCATGTCATGTTACTTGAAGAAATTCTCAGATGTATATCGATAAGGGTTATGAATATAGCAGTTAGGCAGAAAACTGCTTCTTGGTGCAAAAATAATGGTCTACAAATTAGTATCAGCAAAACCAAGGAACTAGTTATTGATTTTTGCCACACCAAACAGCACCTATGTCCGGCTACTATTCAGAGAGTGGATGTAGAGGTGGTGCACTCCTACGTGTACTTGGGGGTCCCACTTCAATGACAGGTTGGACTATTCTCATAACACAGAAGAACTAATTTATATAAGAAAGAAAAGAGCAGGCTCTTTTTTTCTTATGAGACGGTGTTCCTTAAATCTGGGTAATGACATTCTTCACATACTGTATTCTATAACTCTATGATGACCAGTGCAATTTTCTATACTACGGTTTGATAGGCGAAGGAAAATGGCGTCCAAATTTTTTATTCGTCATAGGAGGTCTATTGAACTGCTCTTTGTCTCATCCCTCACCTAGGACCAGTTTGCCTTGGGTGGCCCTACCAGGGGCATAAAGCCCCGGACAACAGAGCTCCTAGGATTATTGGGACGGCGTTTTCTCTCACCTGGACGTGGGTCACCGGGGCCCCCCTTCTGGAGCCAGGCCTGGAGGTGGGGCTCGATGGCGAGCGCCTGGTGGCCGGGCCTGCACCCACGGGGCTCAGCCGGGCACAGCCCGAACAGGCAAGTGGGTCCCCCTTCTCATGGGCTCACCACCTATGGGAAGGGCCAAGGAGGTCGAGTGCAGTGTGAGTTGGGTGGTGGCCGAAGGCGGGGACCTTGGCGATACGATCCTCGGCTAGAGAAGCTGGCTCTTGGGATGTGGAATGTCACCTCTCTGAAGGGGAAGGAGCCTGAGCTAGTGCATGAGGTCGAGAGGTTCCGACTAGATATAGTCGGGCTCACCTCAACGCACAGCTTGGACTCTGGAATCAATCTCCTTGAAAGGGGCTGGACTCTCTACCACCCTGGAGTTGCCATTGGTGAGAGGCGCCGAGCGGGTGTGGGCATACTTATTGCCCCTCAACTTGGAGCCTCTACATTGGGGTTTACCCCGGTGGACGAGAGGGTAGCCTCCCTCTGCCTTCGGGTGGGGGGATGGGTCCTGACTGTTTGTGCGTATGCGCCGAACAGCAGTTTGGAGTACCCACCCTTTTTGGAGTCCCTGGAGGGGGTGCTCACGTGGGCAATGACAGTGAGACCTGGAAGGGCGTGATTGGGAAGAATGGCCCCCCCGATCTGAACCAGAGCGGTGTTTTGTTATTGGACTTCTGTGCTCGTCACGGATTGTCCATAACGAACACCATGTTCAAGCATAGGGGTGTTCATGTGTGCACTTGGCACCAGGACACCCTAGGCCTCAGTTCGATGATCGACTTTGTGGTCGTGTCGTCGGACTTTCAGCCACATGTCTTGGACACTCGGGTGAAGAGAGGGGCGGAGCTGTCAACTGATCATCACCTGGTGGTGAGTTGGCTTCGATGGTGGGGGAGGATGCCGGTTAGGCCTGGTAGGCCCAAACGTGTTGTGAGGGTCTGCTGGGAACGTCTGGCAGAGTCCCATGTCAGAAGCAGCTTCAACTCCCACCTTCAACCACGTCCCGAGGGAGGTGGGGGACATTGAGCCCGAATGGGCCATGTTCCATGCCTCTATTGTTGAGGCGGCTGACCGGAGCTGTGGCCGTAAGGTGGTCGTTGCCTGTCATGGCGGCAATCCCCAAACCCGTTGGTGGACACCGGCGGTGAGGGATGCCGTCAAGCTGAAGGAGTCCTACTGGATCCTTTTGTCCTGTGGGACTCTGGAAGCAGCTAATAGTTGACAGACAGGCCAAGCGGAATGCGGCTTCGGTGGTTGCTGAGGCAAAAACTCGGGCATGGGAGGAGTTTGGGGAGGCCATGGAGAATGACTTTTGGACGGCTTCCAGGAGATTCTGGTCCACCGTCCGGCGTCTCAGGAGGGGAAAGCAGTGCATTGTTAACACCGTATATGGTGTGGATGGTGCGCTGCTGAAATCGACTCGGGACGTTGTGGGTCAGTGGGGGGGGAGTACTTCGAAGACCTCCTGAATCCCACTAACATGTCTTCCAATGAGGAAGCACAGCCTGGGGACTCAGAGGTGGGCTCCCCCATATCTGGGGCTGAGGTCACAGAGGTGGTCAAAAAACTCCTTGGTGGCAGGGCCCCGGGGGTGGATGAGATACGCCCAGAGTTCCTCAAGGCTCTGGATGTTGTAGGACTGTCTTGGTTGACACGTCTCTGCAACATCGCATGGACATCGGGGACAGTGCCTCAGGATTGGCAGACCGGGGTGGTGGTCTCCCTCTTTAAAAAGGGGGACCGGAGGGTGTGTTCCAACTACAGAGGGATCACACTCCTCAGCCTCCCTGGAAAAGTCTATTCGGAGGTTCTGGAGAGGAGGGTCCGTCGGATAGTCAAACCTTGAATTCAGGAGGAACAGTGTGGTTTTCGTCCTGTTCGCGGAACAGTGGACCAGCTCTACACCCTTAGCAGAGTCCTGGAGGGTGCATGGGAGTTTGCCCAACCAGTCTACATGTGTTTTGTGGACTTGGAAAAGGCATTCGACCGTGTCCCTCGGGGAATCCTGTGGGGGGTGCTCCGGTAGTATGGGGTACTGGACCCCCTGATAAGAGCTGTTTGGTCCCTGTACAACTGATGTCAGAGCTTGGTCCACATTGCCGGCAGTAAGTCGAATGTGTTCCCATTGAGAGTTGGACTCCGCCAGGGCTGTTAAGGGGGTCCGGTTTGGTGGGCTCAGGATTGGGTCACTGCTTTTAGCAGATGATGTTGTCCTTTTGCTTCATCAGGCCGTGATCTTCAGCTCTCTCTGAATCAGTTCGCAGCTGAGTGTGAAGCGGCTGGGATGGGAATCAGCACCTCCAAATTCGAGACCATGGTCCTCAGCTGGAAAAGGGTGGAGTGCCCTCTCAGGGTTGGGAGGGAGAGATCCTGCCCCAAGTGGAGGAGTTCAAGTATCTCGGGGTCTTGTTCACGAGTTAAGGAAAAATGGAGCGTGAGATCGACAGGCGGATCAGTGCGGCGTCCGCAGTGATGCGGGCTCTGCATCGGCCTGTCGTGGTGAAAAAGGAGCTAAGCCGTAAGGCAAAGCTCTCAGTTTACCAGTTGATCTACGTTCCTACCCTCACCTATGGTCATGAGCTATGGGTAGTGACCGAAAGAACGAGATCACGAATACAAGCGGCTGAAATGAGTTTCCTCCGCAGGGTGTCTGGGCTTTCCTTTAAAGATAGGGTGAGAAGCTCAGTCATCCGGGAGGGGCTCAGAGTACAGCCACTGCTCCTTCACATCGAGAGGAGTCAGATGAGGTAGCTCGGGCATCTGATCAGGATGCCTCCTGGACGCCTCCAACCGGGAGGAGGCCCCGGGAAGACCCAGGACACGCTGGATGAACTGTGTCTCCCGGCTTGCTTGGAAACGCCTTGGGATTCTCCTGGAGGAGATAGAAGAAGTGGCCGGGGAGAGGGAAGTCTGGGCCTCTCTGCTCAAGCTGCTGCCCCCACAACCTGACCTCAGATAAGCAGAAGAGGACGGATGGATGGATGGTTTGCTGGGCCCGTAACATCACTTCAAGAGAAGCCCACTGATTCAACAAACTAATTAAAAGGACAGACTCATTTAATGGATGCAGAACTGTGTCAAAAAACGCTACTGGGGTTCCTTTATACAAACCACAATACACCTACATAATGCCTTACTATAAATGTAACTGCTAAGTCAGAATTTTTTTCTTTCTTTAAGCCACTGTGTGTGTGTGTCTGTCTGTCTAGTTTCTGTAAAAAGCCAAATTCCCCCAGGGGACAAATCAAATTGTATCTGTCTTTGTTCTCAGGAAGGTTCACAAATTTATTAAAAATCAAAAACTGAAATTTCTCATTCATAACAGTATTCATACCCTTAATTTAGTGCTTTATAGAAACCCTTTTGGTAGTTATTACAGGTAAGTTGTTGTTGTTACTAATCTGAATGCAAGCCTTGCATTCCTGAAGTAAAAATTCACACAAACTATAGTAACTTGCTTTCTATAAGACTCCAATCTTAATGAAGCGCAGTTGTTTTTGTAGCATTTAAAGGTTTATAAAGCATGTTGCTATAGTAAGTGTCAGTTAGTTAGTAATACTTGCTTGTTTAAAGATCAATATCCTATTTAAGATCTTAGTTCTTTTAAATGGTATGTATTTAGCTTTTTTAGAGCTTTGAAACACTTGTTTATTTATTTAATATTAAACTATTCAGAAAAACAATGTCCATGGCATTTTACACAGATATTCAATTCCCTTACTGTAGATACTGATTGACTGCATACAGTGAGTTTAAACTACACTAATTTGTTTTGTGTAAATTAAATATAATGACATATGTCTAATGAGTCACGGATATGATTAACACAACCACATACTGGACAAAAAAAAGGACATATTACATTACTAACTCAGAGAACAACAAACTCATATTTTTAGTTAACATGACATATATGAATGCAATGTCGGACACAGTTACATAGATATAAAACATCAGGGACTAACTTGTCATTTTATCTGTGCCCTTGAGGATAAGCAACTCTTACAAATTTACATATACATTATTAGTGATCATTATGTTGTGACAGTTGATATCATCATCTAATAGCACTCTCTTACACAGAAGTGTGGCCTCACAGGGTGTTGAACTCCAGCATGATTCCTGTATAGGATACCACTTGCTGGGAAAGGGTATATGTGTATACTTCAACACTGTAGAATCCTACTGAAGGTTAGTCCCTGCCTTGATCCTACTGCTGTTTCAAAATTTGTAGGTAAAGGTTCATACAAATATACCTGGACAAATATACCATATGTAAAAAATATGAGCTTTCATTATACTCACTGTAAATGACTTGTTCCGTTGCTAACATCAATAGTCAATTCCCAATATCGTGGTCCTTTAACTCTTACCTATTAACACATAATGAACAACTTCATGAAACTCTTTAAGAACATTAAAATCTTCAAACGTGTTGTAAAGAAGTTACTAACCTGTTTCAAAAGATGGAGCTCTGGCAGTAGTGTAGGTGCCATCCGTTCAACTGTAGTTTCCTTGTACCACTGAGTTTCCTTAAAGTTAGTAAAAAAATAATCAAAAAACCTGTTTAAATAATAAACTTCAAGAGTGTTATTTTCAGGTGTTAACAAGGCGTGCTGCTTGATTGTCCACAACACCGAACCGACTACTGGACTTCATGAGTCTTTCATTTCAGAATACTTAACTGCAAGTCTTTATTAAAGATAATGAAGTTTAAGAATATGCAGCATTACATTAGAATAAATATATCTCATTGCTGTTTTTGAGGCTTTGGAAGAAGCCTTGAATGAAGCAGAATTCTGATCAGGACTGATTGCTAGCTACTTTAAAATAATGTCAAGCATGTCCTCTTCAGCCATGCCAGGAAGCTGCTGCATTTATGCCTGAGGTCATTATTCTGTTAACAGACAAGATGTCTTCAAAGAATATCTACATTTAAAATATTGGATTGAATATTGCTGAAATACCTTCAGATGTAATTATATCACCTATACATTCAAAACTAGACATAGCAATGCCAAATAAGATGAAATCCAGTGGTTCAGCACTCACTTAGAATTGAGTACCTGTGCAGGAGGTATTTGATTTTTTTTTAAACTGTCAATTGTACCTTTAGAAGATAATCACATTTTCACTATCCCACACAATTTATAACTATAGTCTGGCATTTTGACTTTGAAATTTTTATAACTGACAATATTTTTGAATCCTTTCATGAACTGTACCTCAAATATATTCTTTCATCAACATGTAACATTTATTACATGCAAATTAAAGACTGCTTAAGGAAACGTGACCAATTTTCCTAATCATCCTTCAATATCTGCTGTTTAGTCAATGACGAATATATAGGCACCATTTCCAAATTCTACCAGTTTTTCCAAATGAATGTAATCCTAGAAAATCAGGAATAGCACTGGGAATTAGGATTTTCAACTAATATCTCAGATAATGAACAATCATCATCTATTTTAGAGGCAATTTAAATTATGCTATCCTAAATGTACCAGGTCCAGATTCTAATTGTGAGTGCTGTTCATAGGCTCCTGGCTCTAGATCATATGCTTTTGGAATACCCTTAGATAAGACTTCACAAGAATAAATGCATGTTTATTCTTCAGATATTTTTGGGTTCAAAATAATTCTTGTAACAGAACCCAAATGATTTCATTACTTGATGAATAATGCATTGTAGTAACTTGCACTGTTTTACTGCCACATCATTTTTACTTTGCTCAACTGAATGAGTAATAATCTACCTAGGATAGCATAATGGGAAAATGAGGTTTTACTTAAAATTAGAAAACAATAAATTCAATTATGACGAAGTGTTCAAAACTTAATTTAGAATTTGTCAATTCATTTACTATATTGTCATTTCATTAAACATATAGAACTTGTGTCATCTTTTTGGAGTATGCATCTCACAACGAATCACCTCATTTCTTGCTCTTTGAAGGTGTTGAGGAAGCAAGGTTGGATTCAGTACAAAATATTTTTAAAAAGTACTACAGGCTTCTGGTATATCATGTGAACATGTGATGTGGTTAATTTGTCAGATTAAGAGTCTACATCAGTATTTTATGTAATGGGGCATACACTTAGAAAACACGCAAAATTCCTATTCTAAAAATATTTACTTAAAGTGTGCAATGAAGAGGAAAACCTACCAGATGACAACTGGCCATAGGGTTCTATGAGACCTGATATACTAAAAGGGTAGATGGCAAAACTGAAACAAGTAGTTGCAAGAATTACCTTATATGTAATTTCCAGAAGTGCATAACAAGGTGTATTTGTATCAACATCAACAGGAACAAGCAGTCGAGGCTCTGCAGCCAGTACATACAGATGTCTTAACGCCTGAAGATGATATCTGAAGGAAGAAATAATGTTTAATTGGCTTCTCACTTGTGTTGCTTAAATAGACAACAACCTAAAAATTGTTACATTTTTTCCAAACTTCTCCTCTTAATAGCTAATTTACAAACCATATAATGGCTTTGGTTTCATTCTAAAACAGCACCGCCACAGAACAATTAACCTACTCAAAAGTAAACCAATATCTAAAATGTACCCTTCTGAAGCCTTTTTCTTCTTCTTTTGCTTGCATGCAGTTTCCATGTAATCGTGCTTCTACATACTGTAGAACTTTAGCACACTTCCTCACCCCTTATATGTTGCCCATCCTTTTTTTGTATATATAAAAGCAGTGCTTAAACACTGTGTATAAACTTTGCCCCTTATTATATTCCTCAAAGAGAAAAGCAATTGACATGTCAAAGGGTCTTTTTTTTGTCGGTTCTTTTATGAAAAAAATATCCTAAACAAATGGGCAGGAAAAAACATGAAAAATCAAATTAAGAAATAGTAGCACCTCTATATCACAGTGTTGGGAGCTCAATTTGATAGATGCTAGAAAAAAGAGTTGATGGCAAATCTTCATGTTGCTACAGACTGTTTTTAAAGTTGATTTGATACTTAACTCATCAACCCCATGGGTAGTTGACAGCGACAACAATATCATAATTGTTGCAAAGCAGCCCAATAAACAAGCCCAATATACCATACACATATAGTATGCTTTTCATTTAATCCCCAAAATAAACTAATCTGATATAACCAGAAAGTACAATTATCTTCAAACTTTTTCCCACAATTCCAGTTTACTGTGCCTATGTTAAAGTATGCAGAGAATTCAATATCACGTTGTCCACTCAAAGCATGATGTCAGAAAGTTTTTCAAACAAGAGGAGAACTTTTTTATTAAGTCTAGTGCAACTGTGAAGAGACTGATTAATCAATTCATTGAACGTAGTGAATGAAAAGTTTTAATATAAGCCCATTTGTGAAATACTTATACTTCAAAATAAATCTGTGTTTAGCAATGGACTTAAACATTACTGTAACATTGGGCATTATCATTTCAATTTATTCTGCCATGTCTGCATCTCCTATGCTACTCTTTTTGGATTATAAGTATTGGATCATTACTGTTAAAGTACAAAATCAACACACAGCACTTTGCCATGTTGTTACTGTTGTGGTTATAGTTTTATGTAAAATGAAACAATACAAGTTTCAAGTAAATTATTTATAACTAACTAGTAGAAATTCCAAACCTGCATAAATAAATCAAAGTGGGAAACAAAAAACCAAATCAGCCTATAATTTTGTAGTTTCAACACATATGCAGTATCTTTGCGCTATTGCATTTAAAAGAAAAAAGATCAGGGTCCTCAAACATGCTCAGGTTTCTAATGTTTTGTTTAAATAAAAGCATTATTACTATCTTCTATCTTTATCTTCTGCTGCTGAATACTTCTATACCAGTGACCAATTTATGGGCACAAGCACAAAGTATTGTCAATGGTAGGGGGATACTGAATGTAGCCAAATTAAATTATTACTATTGATGTTGTAGCCTTAACGTTTATAACACGTCAAGTCACATCTTTGTCTTTTACTGACTCCCCCGTTAATGGCCTTAGTTGTGGATTCCCAAAATATTTAACTGAATGATGTCACAAATACTTTATTTTAAAATTGGCCATCACTACCACCAATTGCATGGATTAGTCTGGTTCTTAGATAGTTCTTACAGGGGTTTATATTGGTGCATGGAAAATTTAAAAATATTTATCCATATTATGACTTTTAAAGAAAGTTAAAAGACATAAGGGTGATAATAAGAAAAAAAAATTACCTTGAGGATTTTAACTCTTCAGGTACATCTTTCAAAAATGTTATGTTTATTAAATATGAACTACAATTAGTTGTATACCACCAACATCTAACAGGACAAGAATCAATGCCATTTTTATAACATTTGTATTGGATTATTGTTATTTTTGAATATGACTCGTTAAAAAATATTTAATAAACAAAATATGATAACTGACTCTCTGATGAATTAACTAAAATATGTAGAATTCTCCTTCTTCCAAATGTGTCCTGGAAGGATGCTATTAATTTTCTTATTAAGTATCTTCCAGTCTACTCATCATTTGTACTTTTCTTTTTAACTTCTGTTTATGTTAACCACACTTGTCAAAATTCTTGTTTTCTGAATGTTGAACCTCCCGATACCATAGCTTCGAAAACTGCCTATTGTGGAGGTCTGTATATAGGCCTGAGATGCCTCATATTAGTGCTGAAGCATTAGCATTCTCTGCTTGTGTTATTCAGCTCCTATTCTAATTCACCTGTTGGAGTTTGTAAGTTCTGCTAGTTATTGGACCATTTGGATCTTGTGGATACTTTTGTGGAATTTTTACTGTTTGTAGTCATTGATTTTGTCATTTGAATTTGTTTGATTTTGGCTGCCTATTTTTCTAGGCAGCATTTAGAATCTAGCTTTGTTATTACTTTGCATTACTTTTAGTAGTGCTGGGCGATATGACCAAAATTCTATATCACAATATTTTTCAAAATTATACCGGTTTCACGGTATTCAACAGTATTTTTTCCCATGCATGAGTGGATGTTAATCACATTTTCCACTGCAATTACTGCAGAAGACTGGCTAAGAATAACCTATTCCACTGTCACGAGCATTGTACAAAAAAACATTTTAATGTGCACACAAGTATTAATACAAGTTTGCATGGCCCCATAAAGTGATGTTTTCAATGGGGTGGCACTAATGAAGAGAATGAATCACACTGCATGACAGCTGCAGTCAAAATATAGAACCTTTTTATTAAACAAATTTTGCAAACAACTTAAGCTAAAATCCAAAGAGGCATTTAGACTTAGTAAAATATTCAGAGATGCTTGTCAGAAGTTGTATTGCACTGAACATGTCTTAGAAAAGGAATAAATAGTGAATATTTTTTGTAAACCAACTATACTTTCTGTTAATGTCAACAATCTCTGTCCACTGACATGTTAATGTGACTTTTTAAACAACTTTATCATCATTAAACTGCAAAATATTTAAACTAATAAATAATAACAATAAAATAAATAATAGTGCAACTTCCAGTAAAATTAATAAACAAAATAAAAATAAAATAAAAGAAGCGCAACTTGGTGAGACATCTTTACCAACTGAACCATCATTAAAGCAAATTGCATTAATATGGACCTTGCTAAACTATATACATAATTAATAAAACTGCAACTTGCATTTATAATGCTATTTGTGGTACAGTCCTACGGAAGCGTATTAGGGACAGAGTGAAGAAAAAAAAAAACCTATATGTCGAGAATAAAGTCAGCATGTTGACTTTATTTTCGACATTTCCACTTTGTTGAGATTAAAGTTGACATTTCCACTTTATTCTCATAGTTTATTTTGTCATTAAAGTAGAATGTCATAAACTAAACTTCATCCTAAAATAAATGTTTAATTTACTAGATTTTCAAAAACCCTGTCATATGTTAATGTAGCACATTAAATGCTTTGTGTTAAGTGTTCCCCGACCCAGTTGTTAATTGCTATGCGCTCCTTAAACTGACTTCCTCCACACTTAAGAGGAGGTGCAGGCAGGGATCACCGCACAGAATACATTCACTTCATGATATTCCTGCTCTCTGAGAATTTAGAATGCGAAGATAAATACTTGATATCATTTTCATGATGAAATGCATTAAAGCAGGTATTAAACATGCATGGTAGTGAGGCGGTAGTGCTGCTCCCTCGCAGTAAGGAGTCCCCAGGTGTACATTCAGTGTAGAGAACTTTATGGCAGGTGTGACGAGGCTTCAAAAAACTGGATGTATGAATGGGTATCGCACAGGTTTAACTTAAATATTGTGTAAATGTTGGGTTCATGATCAGTTGGTCGGAGACACAAACACAGAATTCAATGGATGTTCTTTTCAGTGGGCTTTTTTTATTACATGCATGCTGTCTCTATCCTTTTTCTTTCTCCACATAACCAATCACCACATGATAAATGTCTTTGTGAAATTAAAATTAGCTATAAACTTAGACCACGGAGTGTCCAGAACTTTAAAAAAAATCTTCGTTATATATGTTTAATTATGTCATCCATTCAGGATTGCAACCATCCCAGCAAGCATTGTGTGCGAGGCAAGAGCAAATCCTGAATGAGGCGCCAGCACATCGCAGAGTGAATATGAGCAACACATACTGTACATTAGCAGGGCCAATATAGCACAACAAACCCCACATCGTACATGACATTGAAAGGAAACTGAAGCACACTGAGTAAACCCATCAGAAAAACATGCAAATTCAAGGGAGGAACACCTGGGACCCCCTTGCTGCAAGGCAGCAGTGCAACCTCCACGCCACCGTGCCCCCACATGATTAATACATTCTTTAATGCATTTCATCATGAAAATTATATAAAGTATTTATCTTAGCATTCTAAATGTTCAGGGAGCAGGAATATCAGGAACTGAATGTATTGTGTGTGGCGAGCGCTGCATGCGCCTCCTCTTAGTGCAAGAGAAAGTCTGTTAAAGAAGCACATAGTGATTAACATGGCTTGGGTAACACTTAACACAAAGGATTTAATGTGCTACATAACATATGATGGGGTTTGAAAAAATCTAGTAAATTAAATATTTATTCTAAGATGAAGTTTAGTTTACGATGTTCTATTTACGTCAAATTCTGAGAATAAAGTCAACATGTTGACTTCTTCTGTGTCATCATGTTCAATTTTATCATCTGCTACGGCTTCAGTTTCGGAATGTTCTTTGTTCATTTTCACCGCTCAATACCTCTGCTAACGCATGTACTCTGTTGCATGCATGTTTAGTGGTGCAGCAGTGAAAAAGGTCCCCACTTAAACAGTTTCCCACTGCGCCATGTTCCGAACGTTGTTTAGGCTATTTAAACCGGTGTTGCGGTATAAAAAAAATCCTTACCATAAAAATAAAAAACAGTTTTTGGTATGAACTGGTATACCGCCCAGCACTACCTTTTAGCATCCTTGTATTTTTAAAACATTTTTTCAATTATTAGTGTTTTCTTTTCCTTGAGCCAGTTTTTTCTCCATAATTCCCCTCTCCTTTAAATTTAGGTTGCAGGCCTGTGTAGAGTTTTAGGCCTAAGCCACAACAACATTCTCAGGGTAATATTTGCCACATATTTATACAAAGTACTCTTTGGGATGTCAACAAAAGTGCACCTTAATTACCAAATTTACAGAGTGCGCAATAACAACTTTAACACAACCTAGCAACTCCATCACTTGAGATGTGTAAACCTATCTAGAGGACAATTTTCTTGAAAGTATTCTTTAGAACTGATTGGAATGTGAGAATGGAAAGACTGAAGCCACTCCTGAGATCAGCATGTCTTTTATATGTGAATTTACTTTCCATTCATTGGTGTCTGGTAGATTGAAACCATTCTATTAGTAGCATATTTCAGCATACCAAGATACAAAACCTACATTTTGGCCTTGTCTGATCATAGCACCAACTTAGATATGTCTACTGTGCTTATGTTGATTTTGCTCTAATCTTTCTACAAAAATGTAGTACAGCAAATCAAAACACTTTAATAGTAGTTAGTCATTATGAATCAATTACCATAAATCACTGTTAATTTTAGAGCAATGACTTGATCAGGTCAGTGTCTTGGTATCTGCATTTTCCACTTAACATTGAAAGAACCAACTGTTTCCCAACAGATTTTTTCATATTTTATGTAGTGAATTGGTTACAACATTTAATCAATATCAGCAACACTACATTACAAAGTCAGTTTGAAACAATATTTTGAAAAATTGTTTAAGAGTATTGAGGACTTCTCTGTCTTATTATAAGAAAGGATGATGCATCAAATTCATAATTCAATCCTTATAATGATCTATGTTCCAGAAAGTTTCCTCTTATGTTTCTTGGTAACACTTGGTAGTTTACTTTATATGAACACCTTCCTACATTTATTTATATCTAAACATCACATCCAGAAAAATACATATGAAAGCTGGTGGATGGACTTTCAAATTCAGCATGAACATAAAATAAAATAAAAAAAAATGAAATATGTTTTCCTTCATTAAAATGTTATGCATTACATTCGATAATGTAACATCTTTCCTTTATACCGTAGATCCCGGAATATAAGCCGACTCGGTATATAAGCAGACCCCCTTTTCTACCTACTAAATTACATGTATTTGCCGATGACCGGTATTTAAGCCGACCCCCTTCTCCAAGCAAAATTTTCTAAATTTCCTTAAAAGTGTCTCTTCAGGTATATTTATCATGTTTATCGGCAAGAATTTGAGACTGCCAGCATTTTTGATGGAAACCAGGAAGTGATTGTGGAGAAGTTTGGTAAAATGAAACCTTTTGTATTGAAACTATATATGCAAATACGGTACATCGGCGGGTGGATTTCCGGAGACTCGCTATAAATTTGATTAACTTAAATACACAATACAGTGGACCCTTGACTTACGAACTTAATTCGTTCGCAAGGGCTGGTTGTAACTCATAGTCTTGACTTACAACCAACTTTTTTCCCATAAGAAATAATGAAAATACCCATAATGCGTTACGAACCTCCCACTGCAACACTTACTTAACCTTTTCATAATAAAAAAAGGGTTGTATAATGTGCATAATTTACCAAAACACCAATAATTTTTCTAATGTACTAACCAAAAAGTTATAAAAAGTGCCTAGCCTACCAGAAGTAGGCTAGATTAAGCTATGAGCATGGCAGCGTGCATGGTCGCAGCGGCTCAGGTCTCTCCTTTTCAGTGCACTTTTTTGTTGTTTTTGTACTTTTTTTTTTGCTTGTTTGTGCACGATCGGTTCTGCGAACATCTGCTACACCCGTCAGAACCTTATAGACATCGGTGTCCAGAGCCAGACATCTGTTTTGAGTGTTTTTCATCACACGCACAACATCCCAGACAACATAGCGAGACCAGCGGGCTCTCCGTGGATTGTTGTCGGGTCTAGGTGACAAAGCAGACAGAGGAGGGAAAGAAAGCAGAAGCGGGGCTGCAGATCCGGCGCTATGCTAAGGCTAAAGAAACAACCATACAAGCCCTATACAGAACCTTTTTTTTGCAACTTCTTTGCATCTTTTCGCACTATTTATTTGTTTATTTACTTGTTGTGTTCTACACATACTGTATATCTGCACTGAAGGAGCTGCTTTTAATCTCATTGTGTATTGTGACAATAAAAGGCATTCTATTCTATTCTAGAAACAACAATTTCATACTGTACTCACCATTTAATTTGACATCTTTGGGCTGCAGGAAGGGAGGAGGAGGAGAATGAAATGGAAGGTGGTTATTGTTTAGAAGGAGCCTCCTTATGCAAATCTTTTCTTTGTAAAATTGTCGAGATTGTGGATTTAGACATGCTGTACATATTAGCGAGATCGGTCACAAGAATAGCACTCTCATATTTCCACACAATTTCCATCTTCGTTTCGATTGTGATCACTTTCTTTACCTTCGTTACCTTCTCTTCCTTAGCAATTATGTGTCTTGCTTGCATGGTCTTAGTGAATTATATATATAGGTAAATCACTGCAATGACCGAAATTACATCCACAAACACATGTATATGGGCACCGACTAACGCTTACTAATGCTCTCGGTTGTTTGTTTACAATCGCGCAAGCGGATACACGTGACCGCATTCAGGCCATAACGCAAGATGTTGGTCGTAAATCAAAACAAAAATTTTTATTTTCAACTTCCCGATAATTTATTATAAATTTTATTAATAAAATCAACAACTAAAACACTTTTTTGAATAAATTCTTTATTTAATTTAAAGTACCGGCATGCAAAGTTACTTCTTTATCTGAAAGATAGCACTGTGGTTTCATCATTAATTACTTCCGTATTCATCGGCAAAACCGGCATTGCGCTGGAAATCTTGAATCTGAAACGATACTCGTTGTATAAGCCGACCCCCAAACTCCAAGCCAAAAATCTAGGACGAAATTTTCGGCTTATATTCCGGAATCTACAGTACTCAAAACAATTTAATAACAACTCCTTAAGAATGACTTACTTGAAAAGACCTCTGACATTTTTAACTTTTGCTTGCATATTTAACATGCTGTAGTACATTCTTAGAAGAAAAGATGAAGTATGTTCTAAATGCAAACTAGTATTTGACACAAAGTAGAATAAAAAATATTTAAACAAAGAAAAAAAAAGTAACAGCAAGCCATTTTATTTAAAAAACAAACAAAAAAAACTAAAGCATAAACTCACCTGTTGTCAGTACTGTGAGCTGGAAAATGAGGATATAGTGCACAAAGCAGAGCAGCAATAGCAGAATTGGAAGTGCTCAGTGTGTATCTGCATAAACATACAGATAAAGACAAATGTTTTTATTACTATTGTCTTTATAAGATTAAAATACAACAGTGTATGTCCATTCTAAACAAGTAACATTTAATATAACATTCTTCAATTTGATTAATTTGATTCTGGGTTGCAGCAGCATTTGGTGCATGGCACAAACCAGTGCAGGACAGGATGCCAGTCCACAACACGCATAACATTAAAATTACAAAAATATATAGCTACAGTGCCAAATGGTAAATGCTGCATGTTTAACTTCATGCTATGTTCAATTAATTTTCACAAAATGTTTGTACTATTCAAAAAATCTCATTTATTGAACGTTAAAGCATATACTGGAAATTAAGCAGATACTCAACATTCATGTTTATTATGTATTTATTTACCAACTCATAGAAACAAAGGTTAAAAAACAAAGGTGATTAAATATCATTTTGCTTTAGTTTATCACTGTAAAAATGTTAGCAAAATGTTAATGCATTTTCTAAAATAAACGTATTAGAACTTTTCTAAACTGAGTAAATTCTGTTTACTTGCATTGACATGTGAAAATGATTGCTGTTCAAAGTCAAATATCTTATTGTTCCTTGTTATTTAATTGAATTAAAGAAACATAATTATGGGAAGAAAACAATTTTTTTCTCATTGTCCATAATAGGAAAGTAACCACGTAACTGGACTAAACGTGCGATATATATATATTTTTTAATACAAGTAAAGATTTTAGTTCATTTGTATAAAAAAAAATATTATTGTCCCACAAGAGTTTTATAATGTCAATCATTGCACATAGTAATGAGAGATAGAATCAAGTTTGGATTCACACACAGTTTTGCAAAGCTGATAGTAAAGTTATTATTCCTAGTGAAAATTGGGGCTTTTAATTTTTTGGGGGATAACAAGCAAGACTCCTCTCCTGTCATTACCTAGCAATCACTCTTTCCTGTATCTTGATTCCTGCAGGATAAGACTTGCACTCTCCATGAAGGGGGAGGAAAAAAAAATCCTTAGAATCAAGTCTGACTTATATAAAAAAAGAAAATAATCTTACATACAATCAAGTCAAATTTAACAAACCAGAATTCAATTCCTACCCGAGAGAAAGAGAGGGGAGCCAACAGCAAGAGCAAATCTTAACAAAGAAGGGAGAATACAGTTAGGTCCATAAATATTTGGACAAAGACAACTTTTTTCTAATTTTGGTTCTGTACATTACCACAATGAATTTTAAATGAAACAACTCAGATGTAGTTGAAGTGCAGACTTTCAGCTTTAATTCAGTGGGTTGAACAAAAAAGATTGCATAAAAATGTGAGGCAAATAAAGCATTTTTTTAACACAATCCCTTCATTTCAGGGGCTGAAAAGTAATTGGACAATTGACTCAAAGGCTATTTCATGGACAGGTCTGTCGTTATGTCATTATCAATTAAGCAGATAAAAGGCCTTGAGTTGATTTGAGGTGTGGTGCTTGCATGTGGAAGGTGTTGCTGTGAACAGACAAAGGAGCTTTCCATGAAGGTGAAAGAAGCCATACTTAAGCTGCGAAAACAGAAAAAACCCATCCAAGAAATTGCTACAATATTACGAGTGTCAAAATCTACAGTTTGGTACATCCTGAAAAAGAAAGCAAGCACTGGTGAACTCAGCAACGCAAAAAGGCCTGGACGTCCACGGAAGACAACAGTGGTGGATGATCGCAGAATCATTTCCATGGTGAAGAGAAACCCCTTCACAACAGCTAACCAAGTGAACAACACTCTCCAGGGAGTAAGCGTATTGATATCCAAGTCTACCATAAAGAGAAGACTGCATGAAATTAAATACGGAGGGTGCATTGCAAGGTGCAAGCCACTCATAAGCCTCAAGAATAGAAAGGCTAGATTGGACTTTGCTAAAGAACATCTAAAAAGCCAGCACAGTTCTGGAAAAACATTCTTTGGACAGATGAAACCAAGATCAACCTCTACCAGAATGATGGCAAGAAAAAAGTATGGAGAAGGCGTGGAACAGCTCATTACCCAAATCATACCACATCATCTGTAAAACACGGTGGAGGCAGTGTGATGGCTTGGGCGTGCATGGCTGCCAGTGGCACTGGGACACTAGTGTTTATTGATGATGTGACACAGGACAGAAGCAGCCGAATGAATTCTGAGGAGTTCAGAGAAATACTGTCAGCTCAAATCCAGCTAAATGCAGTCAAATTGATTGGGCGGCGTTTCATGATACAGCAAAGAAGTGAAAAATTCTTGAATGGCCAAGTCAGTCACCTGATCTTAACCCAATTGAGCATGCATTTCACTTGTTGAAAGACTACACTTCGGACAGAAACGCCCACAAACAGCCAGCAACTGAAAGCAGCTGCAGTAAAGGCCTGGCAGAGCACTAAAAAGGAGGAAACCCAGCATCTGGTGATGTCCATGAGTTCAAGACTTCTGGCTGTCATTGCCAGCAAAGGTTTTTCAACCAAGTATTAGAAATGAACAGTTATTCAATTTGTGCAATTACTTTTGAGCCCCTGATATAAAGTGATTGTGTTAAAAAATGCTTTAGTTGCCTCACATTTTTATGTAATCTTTTTGTTCAACCCACTGAATTAAAGCTGAAAGTCTGCACTTCAACTACATCTGAGTTGTTTCATTTAAAATTCATTGTGGTAATGTACTGAACCAAAATTAGAAAAAAGTTGTTTTTGTCCAAATATTTATGGACCTAACTGTATCCTTTCCCCAATATAAATGATTATTCTAAAATTTTTATTAATTAGATCTTGCCATTTTTTTTTACATTTTTGAACAGATCATTGAAGTGGGAAAAAGTATAGACATCAGATACCCAATGACTTATTAAAGGTGAGTTGGGGTTCTTCCAGTTGAGCAAGAAAAGTCTACGTGCTAGTAGTGTGCTATAGGCAATTACAATCAATGTGTCCTTCTCCACTATAAGCCCATACAGGAGTACATCAAACACAGCTGTTAATGGGTTAGGAATAATTCTGACACCAAGGCTGTCTGACAGGTATTCAAAGATTTTTGTCCAGAGTGATGTTAATTTGGTGCACGCCCAACACATGTGGCCCAGTGCAGCTAGAGCTAGATTACAATGTTCACAGGTTGAATCTTGCCCTGGATACATTTTGGACAATTTTAAACAAGATAAAGGTGATTGATAAAAGATTTTAAATTGAATAACTGAATGCTTTGCACATATGAAGTTAGAGTGTATTCTGTGCATGGCTGCCATCTGCTCCTTTTCCAAGATATTAATTGAAAGATCCTTTCCCCGACATACCCTGGGATCTTTGAAAGAAGGGACTTTAATATGTTTTTTATATATTATTGAGATGCTGTCCAAGTGTTCAAGACTGATCAGCATTTCATCTGGAATAAAAATAGGTGGGAGGTAAGGAAAATTGAGCAGGTTCCTTTTAGCAAAGTTTCTAATTTGCAAGTAGTGGAAAAATTGTGTTGATGGGAAGTTAAATTTAAAGTGAAATTGTTTAAAAGATGCAAACACATTATTTATATAGAATTCTCTAAGTGTTTAAATCCCAGATGTTTTCCAAACATTAAATACTGTGTAGTTTTAAGAGGGTAGAAAAATATGTGCACCTTGCATTGGTTCTATACTCCGGGTGAACATTTGGATTATTAGTATATCTAAGATAATTTGTATTTACCGGGGCACAAAGTGGTCACATTAAGTACAGCAAGATTTTATTTCTATTGCAGACCAGGCAAGTTTCTACATTTAATATATCCAGTTTGGTCTTATGCTATTACAGAGGGAAGCACTTTCTCAATTCTTTTAGCTTGAATTTTGGAGAGTATCTTATCATTATTCAGAAGTGAAACTGATCTTTATGATGTCTACTGAAATAAATCCTTATTTTTCTTTGGAAAGACAGTAATTAATGCCTGGCATTTGGCCAATCGTCAGCACTAAGAGTATCTTCTGTGGCATTTGTGGTGCATCAAAACTCATTAGATTTTGTCTTGTCTTCTTTAAACTGAGTGGAATATAAGAACTTATAGTACCCCCTAAATGCGTTGGTTGTATTTCTATGGTCAATAATTTTAACTCCAACTGTGTTGGTAATTTCTGTTATTGAGTTGTAAACCTCCTGGCTTGTGGATTTGTTGAACTAAGATCTTATTAGCTTTCTCTTCGTGCTCATAGTAATGATGTCACAATTTACAGATGAACTGTTACGTTTCTTTTGTCGTCAAGAGGTTAAATTCTGATTGCAAAACTTGTCTGTCTGTAAAGGAGACTTGGTGCATTCTTGATCAATTCTGGTAATTTCATGGATTAATGCCTTTGTCTCCTATTTATTGTTGATATATGTGAAGATATGAAATAATCTGTCCTCTAAAAAAAGCCTTCGCAGGCTCTCAGATTATTCCTGCTGAGACCTGAAATGATGCCCTTTTTTCTAAACAAATAATCAATTTGCTAGGAGATGAATTCTGTATAGTTCTCATATGCTAATAACATTGGGTTAAGATGCCAGCTACGAAATGAGTTTGTAGGGCATAATGAGTTAAGCTCCATGATCAGAGGGGCATGATAAGAGATAACAATAATGTCTAACTTGCAAAATTTGATAGTTGGCAGTAAATTATTATATATAAAAAATAATTCTTGAGTAACTATGATGTACTGGTGAGAAAAAGGGATATGCTCTTGAGTTTGGATTTAAAAATCTCCATGGATTTGATTAAGTTGTTATCCACTACAAACTGTGAGGTTATTTTGCAGTATTAAATGTGTTATTTCCACTGTAGTTGACGACCTATCTAGGTCTGGAAAGAAAACACAATTTAAGACCATGGCCATTATAGTTTTGTTAGTGATCATATTAGGAATACAAGCAAATACATTTTTGGAAAAATTCTCTTATCATACATTTCATACCACATTAGGTACATAGATATTTACCAAATTTACTTTAGATTCAAATAAATTACCCATCAACATGACATATCATCCTTCAGGATCAGATACTATGTCTGTTACAAAAAATGAGATTGTTTATGTATTAAGATCCCCACACCGCTGGTTTTCTTTGTATAGCAGGAGTAAAAGATTTGTCTGATCTAAAATCTCTGTGAAACTGGACCTTACTTATTAAGTCCCCAGAAAAATACTATCATAGCATTTACAGTAGACTTATTAGGTGAGAAAATACTTTTTTCTCTTGAGATCATGACTGAGCCCTCTGACATTCCAGCTCACAAAGTTTACTGTTCTGTCAATAGCTTTAATCAAGGTATCATATTATCTCCAGGTATTATGGCTAAGGAGCCTATTATTGCGCAAGCACTTACAGTTGTGCGTTTTGGTCTATTTGAAGCCATTTTCTCCAGAAAATAAGAGAAAACTATGCTCAATGATGCTCTGCTACACTTTGTATGGTGATATGCTATGCATGTTTGAGAAATTTATAGTTGTTTATGCCCCCTCAGATGTGTCTCATTATATTCATATATGGTCATCTATGTATCGGTGCAGATGTCACATTCACTTGCAGATATTTGCTGTTGTTTTGTGAATATGTGAGAGCATGCAAAAAAAAAACAAAAAAAAAACAAAAACAAAACAGAACAGCGGTGTAATGCTGTTTCCAATTTTCAGCCTGTAGCTCACGTTTGCTCGATTGGTGAAAAGGTTCATCTCATTGGTTGAAATCTATTGTTCGGGTCTTCTGATTGATGCATAACACTTCGGTATACCTTATACAGAATAATTACTATGATCTTTTCAAATATTTTTGACAATTTACACTAAATCACATCCAAACGTGTGCTTTATTAATGGTTGGAAACTCTTACAGACAGGAAATAATTATTCTTGTGTCTATGGCACAAATTTTACAAGAAACGAAATGCCATTTATTTTACAAATGTTTTTGCAATGTGTCGCGGTGAATTCAATTTTGTGCAAATTTTTCCTTCATCACTAACTGCACATATAAAATTGTGAAGTTGCAGCATGCTCTTAGCTAATAATTTAAATAACTTTGAATTATATATTTGAAATAAGGAAAAATGTTTGCTAGCTGAAACATGGGAGCAGCAAGGAGCAATATATGTAGACATGTAATAACTGCACTTCAAGGTGCAAAAATCAGAGACAGGTTAAAGGTTTCCTTGGTGAAAATGCACATCAACTGCTTTATCTAGACACTAGGTCTAATACAATAATCACCACTAACTCACTAGCAAATATTAATGCAATGAGAATAACATTAGTAGCAACTTCTAATTAATACAGTGTCCTAAAAATACTTTTAAATACCATTTTAACAATTCACATAAGAGAGTCGGTAGGTGTGTACATACAGTGCATTCACAATGTATTTAGCCCCTCACTTTCTGCACACTTTGTGTTGTAAATTAAAATTTTAAACGTATAAATTATTTTTTTTTCCCAGCACTCCAAATTCAATAATCCATAATGACAAAGTGAAAAAACACTCCCAGTAAGTTTTTCAAATTTATTACATTTACTTATTTAGCTAATGCCTTTATCCAAGATGACTTGCAACATTTATGATACAATTGGTTACATTTATTTTGATTTTCCAACTGGCGCACAGGCAGGTCAAGTGACTTGCTTATGGTCACGCAGTGTCAGTGGCAGGATTTAAACCCACAACTCAAGGCTTGAAGTCCAAAGTCTTAACCACTACACCACATTGTCTGTCTTATTTGTATCATTAAAACTATTAAAATTATTTAAAAAATCAAAAACTAAAATCTCTTGTTCATATAAGTATTCAGACACCATGCTGTGGTCAAGCACATCTCATTTGCTTTAATTATCATTGAGATGTGTCTAAAAACCTGACTTTGGGAAAATTAAATGATTGCAAATAATTTAGAAAGGCACTCAGGCCTGTATATATCATGTCCCATGATTCACAGTGCATGTCAGGACAAAAATCAAGTATTGAAGTCCAATAAACTCTCTGTAGACCTCTGCAATAAAATTGTGGTGAGGCAAAGACCAGGGCCAGAGTATAAAACCAATTCTAAAGCTATGTGTGTTCTCATGTACACAAAGGGTTAACCAGACAAGAAATACCTAGGCCTAGGAAGTGACCAAGATCCCAACTGTCACTTGAAAAAAACTTCAGAAGTTGTTTGCTAAGATGGAAAACCTGTCAAAAGGTTTTCAGTAACACTCCATCAATTGGGTGTTTATTGTAGAGTAGCTAGATGAAGGCCAGTCTTGAGAACAAGGCATACAAAAGCCCACTTAAACTCTGTAATGATGAGGAATATGATTATCAGATATGAAGAAACAAAAGTTAAACTCTTTGGGCAAAACTACAAACATTATATCTGATGAAGACCAGGCACTGCTCATCACCTGCCCAATACCATCTCTATGGTGCAGCATGGTAGTGGCAGCATCAAGCTATGAGGGTGCCTCTCCGGAGCAGGGACAGGGAGACTGGTCAGAATTAATTTCTCTGAGGGGGTGGCACATTCACACATGTGCCCTGTTAAGAGGGTCAGAATAAGAGGAGACTGCACAGGTATAAGGGGTATGAAAAACAATCAGCAGAAGGAGAGAAAAAGAGCAAGAGGTTAAAAGGGTTGAAGAGAAGTAGGCAGGGAGATGAGAAAGAGAAAGAGAGAGAGAGCTGATGCCTAAGTGGGCAAGTGAGAGAAAAGGAGATGGTAGACAGTCAGGAAGACGGCCCCTTTGGAGGGAGTGTGTGGCCAATGCTTGGGGCTGGTGAAGTGGATTAATCTGGCTGAGCATTTGAGGGGTATAGTGCTCGATGAGGCGACTTGCTGCATAAGTCCGGGAGGGTGGCAGGAGTCAATAAGGTCCGGAGTTGGAGCCTTGTTGGAGCCATGGACAATAGGGACCCGAGCCTGGGAGCCAAGGACAGCAGGGATCTGGACCCATGGTAGGATTGTGGTAACTGTTGATTAGGCATCTTCTTCCCCTGCAAAGTCTGGTTAGGATAAAGGTAGGAGATGCCAGGATAATTGGAAGCACCGGGAACTTGATTTTAAAGGACAGTTTTCCTTGCCTGGGAGTTTTAACCTCAGTTTTGATAGAATAATTTATTTGATTTATGTTAACATCCATTATCACTTTTTTATTGGAATATTAATTTATGGAACTTCTGACATACTGCACTTTGGTTTGAACACTATTTTGTTTGGATTGTGTTAATAAAAGCACCATGGCACTTTATCACCTACCCCTTGCTATGTGTGTGTCCTCATTTGTTAGGCTCCTTCCTTAGATACATTATGGGCAGTAGCAGGTTCAAAAGGCTCCCCAGAAGGACCCGGTAGCGTTGGGCTGACTCACACCGCTACAAATGTATATACTTTAATGCAACAAACATAACTGACAATATTTACTAAAAGTTTACTAAAGAGGAATTTAATATTACATCTGCCATCACTGCTTCCTCTCTGCAGGTTAAAATGCCAACAAGCAGTGGACATAAAACTTGAAATGAAAAAGAAACAGATTATTTTCCAGACAAGGGTCCCGTCTGCAAATCTAATGAATGTGCTGACTTTGGACTCAATCGTAAACTGAATAAAAAAAAACTGGGTTATTTTATTTTGATTTAGTTTTATGTTAGTTGTTTTAACTGTATATTAGTATTTGTTTTCGCTAAGTGTAGGCAGCAGTGAAGGTTAATAATAATGTGTGTCACTGTGCCCTGTGTAAGATTTATACTCCTATAAATTGCTTGCAAATGAGATATTATTCTTTCATATATAGTACTAGAAAAATACTTGCGCTTCGCAGTGGAGAAGCAGTGTGTTAAAGAAGTTATGAAACAGGAAATATTTAAAAAATAACGAAACATGATTGTCAATGTAATTGTTTTGTCACTATTATGAGTGTTGCTGTCATCAAGGATTTGATCATCATTATTTCTTTCAATCAGTTTTGTATTTGGAGGATGTGTTGTGTTCATGTTACATTCCACGTTTGTCAACTTTTGTAAAGATACAAGAGGTTTCATTGATGACTTTGTATCCATGTAGTCAGAGTTGAAACATTCATAAACATCGAAGTATCCACTACCCAAATCGCAACCCATGAATCTAAGATGTTTAACAGGCATTCCCGGTTGTCCAAAGGTGTAAAATATTTCCCCATTTCTATACACATGAAAGCGACAATGAAACAATTCCACAGCAGCTATCAGTTTACATGCAGAACCATAGGTTGAGAGCTTAAGCATTTCACTGCTATGGTGGTCCTGTGTAATAGTAGTAATTGAACCTGTCCCAGTCATTCAGTACATAAGACACAATGTCTCTGCGGATATCAAGGCTGAGACTGATATTGACAGCAATAAATAAACGAGAGAATGGAAGAAGCAGGCGCAATTTTGGGGCATAGAATCCACTGGGTACAGGTTGGTGAAATTGTGTTCGACGGTGATCACTGAAATACACGTTATTCGGGGTAAACTTTCACCCGTTGAGAAAGAAAGTACGAAGGAAGGTGAAAAGTGGTGGAGCAGGGAATGAAAAGCAGAAGTCAGCATCAGGAAGACGTACGTGAGCAAGTAAGGCAGCCCAACAATGACAGCCTTGAAGCGGTGGAGTAAAAGAAAAGGCAGGAGTCACCAGCAGGAAGACATGAAGCAAGGCCAGCAATAACAGGCTTGAAGCGGTGGAGTAAAGAAGAAGGGAGCAGTTAGCATGACGAACAGCTGAGGAGGCACATGAGTGCGGGATGTCGTTAATGTATATAGGCAGGGAGCCACCCATGTGGTAGGTGCGCAGGCAGTGCCCGTGCGGAAAAAGGAAAGGGAACCGGGGACGGCCCTTGTGCGTCTCTGCCGTGAAATAAATCGCCTATTAATGGAAATAAGGAATGAAACTGCCAAAAGGAGAGGTCAGTTCCGAAAGTTCATTATAGCATAATGGTAAGAACCGCCAAAAAGAAGAAATTTTGAAAGTTCGTTACGGGGCACAGTGCGAAACGAAACATACTTAACGTTTTTAAGTACAGTGTAAAGAATGAGTATGGGAAATTTGGGATCCCTACGTATATTGGAAGTCGCAAAAAAAGTGAGGAGGGGTTTCCCCTATCTATATATATATATATATATATATACCCTCCTTAGATGTTGCAATAGGACATGAAAGATACCTAACTTTTGTAAGTACACTGCAAGGAATGAACACGCAAAAATTTCAGCTTCCCACCTTTTCCATATGGAAAGTGGGAGAATTAGTGATGAGACAGTGAGGGCTTTGCTTTTTATATATATATAGATTAAGTATAATATACAGGAATATTTTTTTTTTATTTATGCCTAATACTTTTAACCCCTATGTTACAGTGATCATGTTTCTTTTTTTTTTTAGGATTGCTTTCTTTCTTGTGCCACATAAACCTGCACAAAAGCATTTCGGAGACTTTACCAGGAGAAATGTCAAGTATGTTCTTTGTTTTACAGGGATTTCTAAGATGGGGGGGGGAGTGAAAGTATTAGTTGTTTTGGGTACAGTAAGCTAGTCAGTATACAATATTAAGTTAAAGTTTAAAATAAAAAAAGGCATCTTCAGACCCCGGAAACGCTGGACCCAAGACATAGTAAAGCATCACAGCAGCTGACCTACTTAATCCTAGGGCTTTTCAATGTCTGCTCTTTGTAACCTTCCAACCTCTAACCTTCCATTACCTGGAAAAACAGACAGAACACCAAGAACACCTTGGGTAACTGCTGCTTTCGTATCTCTTTTGACTTTTAGAGTCTGTGGATTTGTATGCTGAAAGAACTTTTAATAGGTGCCAAGCATAAACAAATTATTCATGATTTTATTGTTTTTTGTTGTTGGTGTTGTAATTATTTTGTCTCTATTGTGGTTTTAAGGTGGCATTGTATGCAGAACAACCTTTCCACAACGCATCTGATTCCCAGCACTAAACCTTGTCCATACAAGGGAGCTAACACACCAAGTTAATTGGATTTTAAGAGGTATTGCAGTTAATATATTAGTTTTTTTTAATTAGTTTTACTTTAACTTTTTATTAATGATAAGAACTATCTACAACTAACCACATGATGGGGAGACCAGTTCAATTTCACAAATGACAATTTTTTTTCCTATACTAGGTTGTTTCCTTCTCAGATGCTTCATGTTACAATGTTATAATTTGCAAGTAAATGTTCTCACAGTTTCCTTCATTTACAAATTCCACTGTAGTTACTGTTAATCAACCTCTTCTGTAGTTAAGACAGAACCTGGCAATATAATTTGCTGAGATTAACACCCCTATATGTCCCAAATTAATTGAACAATTCAAGAGACAGGTAAGAGTAAAGGAGTTGGAATGGTGGAAGCCCACTGTGAGAGAAGTCATGAACTGCTGAAGGTTTGAGGACCATTTAAAAATATAAATGAAAAATTGACAGTGGAAATATCTGACTGTTTGTTGACAATTTCAAATAATCATTTCAGGCCTACCTCTTGCCTAACAATTTTCAGCAGTACAACAAGCAGTAGAACACAACTTTACAACACTGAATTTTTTCATATGCCTTAAACTTAAGCCTAAATAACTTAATATGGAAAGGAGATCTAACATTTCTTCCTCTGTATATGCTCTACTTTATTTTTCAATATCCAAAAACTACTTCAAACTGAATTTAGTATTTGCACAGATGACGTTTTAAGAAAGAAGTAGTGGCACCTTTACACAGGCAAGAATATTTTTCCTTCATCATTGAATTATTTAGTATTCAACAAATAACACACACACTATATTGAAACATTTAGAGACTTAAGTGAAAATGTATTTGCATCATTTGAACAATCTTGTAGCTGTGAAGTAATTTTTCACAAAGAACTCAGCTTCACAACATTCAGAGTTCACTAGAAACTCAATCATCTACACTCTCTCCTTCAACTTCTAAAGGTTATTATTGAAAAGGTGAATATTAATCTTATTAAAAGCAATTAGTCAAAATTATACAAATGCATTCATAGTTGCTTATCTCACATTATCAGACAATTAAAGAAAAACAGCCTTAAATGGATAAAGTTTGTTTTTAAAAATATACCACAAACTATTTCAAACAATATAAATGACATGAACTGTAAGTTGTTTCAGTTTTTGTACAATTTACCTTCCACCTCCTAAGAACAGAAGACCAAGTGACATGTGATGAGCCATGTGGAATCCATAATTCATTTCACCACCAGTCTTCTTATGCAAAAAACGACAAAACTGGAGAACAGTTAAATCCCCGGTACCAGCCATCACCATGGCAAGGGACAAGAGTATGACACTCAAGCAAGTCTGCAAGTTGTAATGTCCTGTCTGTTGGATGGGAAAATTAAAGAATTTAATGCAATGAAAGAAAAAAAAAAGTTTTAACTAGAAGTTTGAGCAAGATCCATACTTTTAGAAGAATTGTGAATAATTAATGTGGTCTAAAAATGTTAGTTATCTAATTAATTTAGAACATTACAGCAATTGGGGTAAGAAGAAGCCAGTCAGTCAAACAGAGCTTGTCCATGCTATTCATGTTGATTTTTCGAAAGTTACATCAAGATGTGATTTGAAGGTTTTTAAAGTCCTACTCTATACCACACTACTTCACATTTTATGTATCTATGGTTCCTTGTATGAAAAAAAAAATTCTAATACGTGTACACAATTAATCCTTAACCAATATTCAACCATGCCCCTATGTTTTGTTGAAGAATTTGTTTTAAAGTAAAAGTGAGATCTTTTCCTTTAATACTTCAAAATACTTAAATCAGGTTACGTATTAATCTTTCTTTCTTAAACTGAAAATATTTCTAAATATTTCTTAGCCCACTACGCTTACTTTGTTTAGCCTTTTACGCGTCTTTCTGCTTTCATATGGTATAATTATGCTGCAGCTGTCAGTTTTGTTATGGTAACAAAGGATAAGCAATATCACACTACAGACAATGAACGTTAATTTTTGTCATTTTACTCTGGACATCATGTCAGTGGCTATTCCTGCAACTGGTAAGGTAAATTATATAACTTTGAACTGGAGAGAAAGTCAGACTTAAAGAATGTAGTTTTTGGATTTTGTTGCCTTGAGGAAGTCAGATCACATGATAGTAAGAGTGATTAAAAAGTGTAGTTTATACTGAGCAAGACTGACTGTGTTCAATCAGCTGTCACAAAATGTATTTTGCTGGGGTGATTTAACTATGTGTAGGTACTTTTTCACAACAATGACAACTTTAATCATTAGATCAATAAAATAAAGAAGTGAAAAAGTTTTATTTGTTTACCCATGTTTGATTTATTTAATACTAGCAGAATACCCGCGCTTCGCAGCGGAGAAGTAGTGTGTTAAAGAAGGTATGAAAAAGAAAAGGAAAAATTTTAAAAATAACGTAACATGACTGTTAATGTAATTGTTGTGTATATATATATATATATATATATATATATATATATATATATATATACTAATAAAAGGCAAAGCCCTCACTCACTCACTCACTCACTCACTCATCACTAATTCTCCAACTTCCCGTGTAGGTAGAAGGCTGAAATTTGGCAGGCTTATTCCTTACAGCTTCCTTACAAAAGTTGGGCAGGTTTCATTTCGAAATTCTACGCGTAATGGTCATAACTGGAAGCTGTTTTTCTCCATTTACTGTAATGGAGATGAGCTTGAAACCCGTGGGGGTGGAGTTTGACATCATCACGCCTCCCACGTAATCACGCAGTACGTAGAAAACCAGGAAGAGCCCCAAAAAGCGCTGAAGAATACATGCATTATATAATTGAGAAGGCAGCGAAACAATAAGAAGCGAGCGAGTGATATATACAACCATATTCATGAGTTCTGCTACTTCGGAAACAAAGCACAGTGTAAACCTACACTTTAAATTAAGTTCATAGACAGGCTGCCGCTGGCGTTTGTAATTTACTGCCTGCCCATATAAGGCCGTCCGTCAGCGGCAATCCAATAGCAAACTGCCACGGGTAAATATTCACGGGTGAAGGACTGTGCTTATGCAGAGGAAGATGACATAGTCAGGGTGGTGTTTGGCACAAACTCAGCGAAACTGCGAGAGAAAGTGTTAAGTACCGGGACTTCGGTAGCATTAGATACAGCCATGGACATAGCACGACATGGCAACAGCACAGCTGGGAAACTTCGATGCATGTACACCGAGCGGCTCACGTGAACTGACGCAGTGCACAGACAAAAAGCAACTGTTCCGAAGAGCGCTGAACAAAAACCGAATTACACAATTGAAAAGGCAGCAAAAAAATATGAAGCGTCTGATAAATACAAGATAAGTATGTAATAAGTACAGCTACTGCAGAAACAAAGCACACGGTGGAAAAAGTGAATGTCCCGCTAAAGGAAGACAGTGTTAAAAAAAAACCCGTGCATGCAGTGTGTCAGGTCTCAGATAAAGAAGAAGACGAGCTGTTTATTGATGCAGTAAGAAACGAATCTTTTTCATAGCTTATTTAACACACTGCGTCTCCGCTGCGATACGCGGGTATATATATATGTATATGTATATATATATATATATACACTGATCTACATACTCGAATAATGAATATTATATGAATGAACTTATTGAGGCATGCAGGCAAAACCACATTAGCACGCGGGCTCGATGTACGAAAAAATATATCTTTTCAAGTTCTATTTAGTCCATATGTGTCAAATTCAAGGGCCACGGGCCACATCCGGCCCGGCGTGTAATTATATCCGGCCCGCGAGATCATTTTATATACTGTATTATTGTTATTAATGGCCCGGGTATATGAAGCGCTGGTAACACAATAAACTACAGATCCCATAATGCAGCGCTTCACCTGCCTTGCCGAACACTTACCGCGTTAATCAAGTCTAGCTTGCAAGTTATTGCGAAGCTAGCCCACACGATGCTTAAGAGAAAAGTTGATTCTGAAAATAGAGCCTTTAAAAACCGATGGGAGGCTGAGTATATGTTTACTGACATTGCCGTTAAACCCGTGTGTCTCATTTGTGGAGCTAATGTGGCTGTAATTACAGAATTTAATCTAAGACGACACTATGAGACAAAACATCACGGTAACCTGAAAGACCTGAATGCAATGCAGAAGATACAGAAAGCAGAAGAATTAAATAAGAATCTGACACTTCAGCGGACGTTTTTACCCGTGCACAATCACAAAGTGATTTCAAGTGAAGCTGCTTTTATGGGAGACACAAATTCACCAGTGCAACTTGCCCCACTTTCCCTGTTGCCAAGTAATGTTGAACCAAGTCGTCACTACGGTGTTCCCAAATACGCACTTTGCTGATAAACTGAGCGCACGGCGCTTTAGTGACTTTGAAGAACAAAAAAAGTCCGTCTACATGCGGCTCGAACCTTGTGCATGTTTGGTAGCACATATCTGTGTGAGAAGCTCTTCTCAGTGATAAAGACTAACAAAACAGCACACAGGAGTCGCCTCACTGATGAGCACCTGCAGTCCATCCTGAGAATCTCCACAACACAGAACCTCACACCAAACATAAACGAACTTGTTGCCAAAAAAAGATGCCAGGCGTCCAGCTCTAAAATGACATATGAGCAAAGACAACTGAATGATTTGATTTGTTATTGCTGAAAGGAACACATTTTATTTATATTTCCAGGTTTTGTTATGCAGCATGTTCATATTTGAATTTGTATAATTTTGACAGCATATATTTTTATGCAGAGCAAAATCTTTTGGGATATTTAAAATCTAAGTTTATTTTTTATATAAAATTACATAAGAGTAAAGAAATTTGAATGTTTGTTCTTTTAAAGTTTACTTTATTTCTAACTTGTATAATTTAGACAGGATATATTTTTATGGAGAGCAAAATATTATAAGTTGTTTAAGGTTTGAGTTGATTTATTCAGGAATAATATTCCTGTCTGTTTTTACCATTCCTACCAAAGATATTTCTGTCGACTAAATAAAAATTCCTTCTATTTAAAATTTAAATAGAACTTGAACAATAATATCCACGCAGACTTGCACGTAAGAGCGGGAGTTATCCATTTTAACAAGCAGCGTCTTGCACTGATACGAAATAGCTGTGTGTGTATATATGTAGATATGTATGTATATGTATATATATATGTTTATATATGTGTGTGTGTATGTATATATATATGTATGTATGTGTATATATGTGTATGTATGTATGTGTGTATGTATATGTATGTGTATATATGTAGATATATATATATGTATGTATGTGTGTGTGTATATATGTGTATATGTATAGATATGTATATATATATGTTTATGTGTGTGTGTGTAAATATATATATATGTTTATGTGTGTGTGTGTAAATATATATATATGTTTATGTGTGTGTGTCATATATATATATGACAGCAACACTCATCACTCACAACAGTGACAAAACAATTACATTGACAATCATGTTACGTTATTTTCAAAATGTTTCCTTTTCTTTTTCATTGCTTCTTTAACACACTACTTCTCCGCTGCGAAGCGCGGGTATTTTGCTAGTATATATATATATAGCAAAATACATATCTATATACATATCTACATATACATATATATAAATGCATACCTATCTACATCATATATACACACACATATACATACATACATACACAGACACACACATATATGTAATTTGTGTGTGTGTATGTATGTATGTATGTATGTGTGTGTGTGTGTGTGTGTGTGTATACACATACATACAAACATACACACAGGTATATATAAATATATGTGTATATATATATGTATGTGTCTATATGTGTGTGTGTAGCTTTGATCACTGAGTGCAAGGGAAAAATAATAAAATGTAGTCTATAAGTTATTAAACAGTAAAACATTAACGTTTTAAGAAGTAAAGGTACATTGAGCACTACTGGAGTGGTTGCGGGTAAACTACATTTTAAAGACGGTATAATAGAAGAGGTAAGTAGTACTAACAGCAGCTAAAATGTATATGGATCATCTCTCGGTAGTAGATCCCTTTTGAAAGGCGCTACACGACGGCTGTGGTATAGAAATTACATTTTCTATGTGAAAGTCCAAATTTCTGCCTCTGGTAATGTGCCTTACCAGCAATTAAAGAAAATTAGTTTTGTGTCCTCTGCAGTGTTAAGAGAGAAAGGCTTTGGTTTGGGATAAAAGGAAAAAAGGTGTAAAGAAAGGAAAGTTGCCTTTTTCTTTTATATAGTATAGAGCAGTGATGGCGAACCTTTTAGAAACCGAGTGCCCAAACTGCAACCTAAGACTCACTTATTTATCACAAAGTGCCAACACGGCAATTTAACCTGAATACTGACAGGTTTAACCTGAAAACAACTCATACATTAACATCTTTTGTCTTAAAAGAAAAACATAATAACAGAGCTTTCAATGATACAAACAACTTTTTATTGAAAGGTAAAAGTCTGCATTCGGTATGGTTTTGAACAATTAATGTGATTTTTGCTGTTGTATGCATGCTGATAATTTGTTTAACCTTGGCTCACACTTTGTAAGTTTGAGAGCAACACATGCAGCACTCAGGTCATCTGTTAGTCTGTTTCTGGTGTCAGATTTGATAGAATTCAGCGGTTCTCAAACTGTGGGCCACGCAAAGTAACAAAAAAGGGGGCACGAATGTTGCCATATGTGGCGTAAGTTCGGTATTCGTAGGGAAATTTTAAACTTGTAGCGGTGTATTGGCAGCAAAAAATATAGGAATACATTTTATTAGGGTTTCAAAAAAAAGTTTGGGGGTCGCATTTAAAACTGTTATGAAAACTTGGGTCGCAAGTACTTAAAGGTTGAGAAACGCTGATATAATTCAAAGCATGAAAACAGCTGCTCACAACCATAAGATGTTCCAAACAAAGTAAGGAAAGCAATCCCAAGTGCCTTCATTGACTTAAAATTATTTGGCAGAGAATTCCACACTTTAAGGATTCCATTTTCAGAAGTAACTGTGCTGTCCTTTGTCATCCCTTCTATCTTCTCAAGTGTTTCACGCAGGTCTTTCCCATTAACCCTGTTTCCATTTCCATTCCCTTTCCCGTGTGCGCTCTCTCTCTCTCTCTCTTTCTTTCTTTATCCCCTTTCCATCCACCTCACGTTTCTCTTATGTATTACGGGGTCGTGGATCAGGTGTGGCGATTAGCATCTCCCGGCAACAATTACAGATTGGGACGACTCCTCACCTGTGCGCTTAAGCGAGGACCGCCCGCATCACAAAGCTCCCGGAAACCGCTCCGGCCACTCTACCATAACCCCCTTTAAGCCGCGAGTGCGGCGATTATCTATTAAAACTGGCCTTTTCAATTTTGAGCTGTGGACCAGCTATACCACATCCCCTCCAACCCCACCACGGGAATCACAGACTCAACAGGCTGCAGTCCGTGCCGCACCCTCACGCCGCATGTGAGCCGCCCGCCTTACCCCAGACAGGAGAGGGTGGAAGCGCTCCCATTGGGCTGCTGGGCAGAGGGGCAGGTGATGTGAGAAAAGTCCTCCGGCGCACGTGAAGAAGGGGAGCAGCCCGGTCCCGCATCCCTCTGGCTTTATAGTAACGAACTTTGTGCTGGGTTGAAGGCGCGCGTGCCCACAAAGAGGGCTCTGAGTGCCCCCTTTGGCATGCGTGCCATAGGTTCGCCACCACTGGTATAGAGAGATTTGTTCGCTGACGATATGAGCGCCTTTTGGGGACAGTCGCGGTGGGTCTTGTGCAGACTGGTGAGACGTCCCAGCTATTAATTGGCTGTGATGGCACTGTCAGTCCTTCACTCCTGTGCGTGTCTTCATAAGAGCTGACGACCTCATAATCGTATACGTGCAAAATAAAGTGCGAAGCGCCTTAATATTATTTTGCCGCAGAAGCGCAGTCAGCGTTTGAAAGGCCGGCACAGCTATGCGCGCGCGCCGGCTGCTCGACTTTTGTAGGGCAGGAGATGCCAGTTTTTGCAGACACGTTCACATGATCAAAAGTCTCCGCGCTCTTTGGAGGTCATTCATATACAAAATACCCGCGCCTCGCAGCGGAGAAGTAGTGGGTTAAATAAGTAATGAAAAAGAAAACATTTTAATAATAACGTAACATGATTGTCATGAGTGTTGCTGTCATATATATGCCTGCCTAAATAAGTCACCCTCGCTTCGCTCTTACTTTTTTACCGTTCATTTAATCATGGCTAGTGGCGGAAAAATTATAAAATGGAAGGAGGATTACACTGAGTATGGCTTTACCAAAACAAATATTGATGGCGAATCGATTATTCATAAAGCTTGAATTGGTGATCTGTTTTTGTGTGTTAACCTCATATTTTTTCATACTTCTTCTCAAACCAAGGTGGTGCGAGGCTAAAATGAATTGGGATGCGCTGATCAATGTAATCGGTGTACCAGGAAATCATGCATTGACAAAAGTTCCCCTTTGATTGTAATGCAAAGTGTGATTAAATGCATTATTTTTTAACGCGTTATGGAGCACATGCATCGAAGCTTCTCCGCTGTGCTTGTGCTAAGAAAATTAAACATTTTAAAAATAACGTAACACGATTGTCAATGTAACCTTTTGTAAGTAGTGCCTGGAGGATTCAGTGTTGAGAAAGTCTAGAGACAGCGTGTGTATTAACTTGGTGGCAGTGTGACGAAGTTGCTTCGGAAGACGGCGTTAGCCGCGGAGCTCAGCTCAGAGCGAAATGAGGTAAATGGGAGGGGATATGATAACGTGACTCCTCCACCCGCCTTAACTGTCAATCCCCCACAAACACAGTCTCTCGGAATTTGCATAAGCACACCCCTTCACCTGCAATTTTAACTTAGTTACAAAGTGATCAAAACTCTCGTTTATATCCTGCGTTCTCTCATTAAACTTGTATCCCGCATTACCCGTGGGCATGGAAAACACCAGCGGCAGCCTGTCTATTAACTTAATTTAAAGATTAGGTTTATACCTTTCTTTGTTTCCGAAGTAGCTGCAATGATGAAAATGGTAGTATATGTCACTCGCTCGCTTCTTATTGTTTCGCTGCCTTCTTAATTATATAATGCATGTTTTCTTCAGCGTATTTTGGAGCTCTTCCTGGTTTTCTACATAGTGCGTTGACAGTCAGTTAACGTGATTACGTGATGATGTCACACGAAACTCCGCCCCCACGGCGGTCAAGCTCAACTCCATTACAGTAAATGGAGAAAAATACCTTCCAGTTATGACCATTACGCGTAGAATTTCGAAATGAAACCTGCCCAACTTTTGTAAGGAAGCTGTAAGGAATGAGCCTGCCAAATTTCAGCCTTCTACCTACACGGGAAGTTGGAGAATTAGTGATGAGTGAGTGAGTGAGTGAGGGCTTTGCCTTTTATTAGTATAGATTAAAATTTTAATGAAGACCTCAAAACATTATGTGAAAAATTTGTAATAGAGGATATCATGTTTTTATGACACTGTACCTTTCATTGAAAACTCTAATCTTTTAAGGTAAAATCTATTAAAAAACAACAATTAAAAAAATACCATGCAGTTGCATTAAGTATTTACTTTTGAATATTCAGTTGCACCTCCTTTTTGTACAACAGCAACTGTAGCCTTCTGGGGTAGTTATCTACCAGTATACAGTAATCCCTCCTCGATTGCGGGGGTTGCGTTCCAGACCCCCCCGCGATAGGTGAAAATCCGCGAAGTAGAAACCATATGTTTGTATGGTTATTTTTATATATTTTAAGCCCTTATAAACTCTCCCACCCTGTTAACATTATTAGAGCCCTCTAGACATGAAATAACACCCTTTAGTCAAACGTTTAAACTGTGCTTCATTACAAGACAGAGATGGCAGTTCTTTCTCACAATTAAAAGAATGCAAACATATCTTATCTTCAAAGGAGCACCGTGAGGAGCAGAGAATGTCAGAGAGAGCGCTCGCTAAGAAAAGCAAACAATCAAAAAATCAATACGTGCTTTTAAGTACAGTAATCCCTCGCTATATCGCGCTTCGACTTTCGCGGCTTCACTCTATCGCGGATTTTATATGAAAGCATAACTAAATATATAACGCGGATTTTTCACTGCTTCGCGGGTTCTGCGGACAATGTGTCTTTTTACTTCCTGTATATGCTTCCTCAGCTGGTTTGCCCAGTTGATTTCATACAAGGGACGCTATTGGCGGATGGCTGAGAAGCTAACCAATCAGAGCACGCAGTTAAGTTCTCCTGACTGAGAAGCTAACCAATCAGAGCACGCAGGAGCTATGCAGTGTTAACCAGGAAGTCTCATCTCGCTAATTCAGCATCAACGTGCTTCGCTGTGTAAAGAGTTGTGCTCTTTAGTGTTTATCTTTGTGCATAGTCAAGCCCTTCATTATGGCTCCAAAACAATCTGCTACTGCTTCAGGTGCCGTGCCCAAGCGCAAGAAGAAGATGTTAACGATTGCCGAAAAGGTAAACGTTTTGGATTTGTTGAAGGCTACGATTCTTTTTATTTAAAAAGTAGGAAAGGAATATAAGATCTACGGCTGCAGCGTCCTTTTAACCAGGGTGCAAAACGAGTTGTAAGTGGATGTAATAAGGCAGTAGTCTGGATGGAATCTGCTTTAGGGATTTGGATTGAAGACTGCCAGAAGAAGAACAACGGCAGTGCTACACAATCGCCTGAAGTGGCTCCTTTACAAGGGTTGTAACGCTCTCCTTTGTTGTGCAGTAAAATTAAACTCATTGTTATCGGACAAGTCATCGTGTCATTGTTGGTGAGTAACCATAATTAATTTTCTTCTTACAGTGTTTAGTACATGTACGTACGTTTAGTGTCACTGTACATACATTTACTGTATACTATTTTTCTTGCAATGTACGTATTTATTGCTGGTGACCTGTCTATCGTAATGGCTGTAACATATGTGATATCGGAGACACTCAATATCTTTAAAATAATATTTAGGTTTTACTGTATATAAACAGTGTGTGTTTATATACATAATTTCAATGAATCTTACCTAATATCTAAGAGAATACAAAGGGATTATGCTGTATAACGCTGCGGGGAATATTTATAAACAGTGCGGGAGAGTTTATAAGGCCTTAAAATATATAAAAATAACCATACAAACATATGGTTTCTACTTCGCGGATTTTCACCTATCGCGGGGGGGTCTGGAACGCAACCCCCGCGATGGAGGAGGGATTACTGTATATAGAAGCACCGCGATAAAGCGGCATTTTGTAGAGGAGCGTCCGTATCTTCTAGGCAAACAGCCACTGTGTAAACAGCCCCCTCTGCTCACACCCCCTCCGTCAGGCAGAGAGAGTGAGAAAGATAGAGAGAAGCAAACAAAACAAGCACCACGCAGGAAGCATATCTTATAGCATTGAGGAGTTTTAGTTAATATGTAATACATGCTCTGATTGGGTAGCTTCTAAGCCATCCGCCAATAGCGTCCCTTGTATGAAATCAACTGGGCAATCAAACTGAGGAAGCATGTAACCTAAATTAAAAGACCCATTGTCCGCAGAAAGCGGCGAACCAGCGAAAAATCCGTGATATATATTTAGATGTGCTTACATTTAAAATCCGCGATAGAGTGAAGCCGCGAAAGTCGAAGCGCGATATAGCGAGGGATTACTGTATTGCATTTTTTAAGAATAACTGATGATATGATACGTCACTGTTGGGGTATGCACTTTACTGTTTACAATGAAAAGCACTATATGAAATAAATACTGAATGATCTTAATGGCACATTTGAAGTTTGTAAAATAAACATCTGTATTGATAGTTAATACAGGTAGTCCCCAGGTTACGGACATCCAACCTACGACTTATGAACGAGGCCACAGCTGCAACGCATGTGCCTCAGTAACTGCCGCTCCGTCATCTTCGGCCTGGGGATGCTGCAAGCGGTGGCTGGAGCGGGGTGATTTCGCTGCTCGCACAGTGTAGTGTCCCTTGGTGGTCCATAGTCACCGGAGCCACAGCTATCGCTTGTGTGCTGGATTTTAGTCCGCTGCCTACCCACTACACCGCTGCAGCTACTGCTCCTGACTGGACGCAGGGTGGATGGAGTGGAGGGGGGCATTTCACAGCACACACGGCTGGTAATGCTGCAAGTGGTGACCCGGTTGTGGTTAAACGGAGGCCACTGAGGGTGAATGGGGTGGCGGGGGTAGCATTGTAGTGTGCCTCGGGGGGGCTGCTGTTGAATTGGGGTTGTGAGATTCACTACCCGCCTTTGGCTGCACCGTGTTCGTTCTTGGTGGGCGGACGCTGCAGGCAGCATACTGGCCATCGGACCTTATTCTTATTCTATGTTAATTAGTGTTGTCTTATTTTAATTCTTACTTTGTCTTTTATTTCTCTTTTCTTCATCATGTAAAGCACTTTGAGCTACATTATTTGTATTAAAATGTGCTATATAAATAAATGTTGTTGTTAGTGTTGTAGTGGAGGTGACTGTGTGGTGGGCGAGTGATGAACACCCCCTCGCCGCCGACAGTCATTCTCAATAGTAAGCCTGCTTGTACCGTTATGCACATAGCAGGAAGTTGTCTCTTGTCAGTACATCAGACGTGTTGACGGGTGCCTGCCTGCTGCGATAGCATGTATAGCACTGTGCAGAAGAACTCATCTTAACCTTTTGTCTTTACCCTTCAAGAATGTCTCTGAAACACAAATTGGATGCAAGTGCTGGTGATACAGTAAAGAAGAGAAAAACCATCACCATTGAAAATAAAGTAGAAATAATAAAAAGATCAGAAACTCCATCATTCATTGGCAGAGCACTTGGTTACAGTCGGTCAACAATAGCATTTATTAAAATAATGTACCTGTTCCGACTTGCATACAAATTCAACTTAAGTACAAACCTACACTCCCTATCTAATACGTAACCCGGGACTGTATTTAATTTTGCTTTTAATGCATAAACAGGCTTGAGTAGCAAGGTAGCTACCATAATGACAATATGTTTCTTGGAATGTAAAAGGCATTTAATCTTTTTGTGCCTGTTTCTTTTAGCCCATTATACTTACTCTTTTTAGATTGCTATTTTTTTATGTGTCTTCTGCTTCTGTACAATGAAATTATACTGCAGCTGTCAGTTTTGTTATGATAACTTAAAAGATAAGTACTGTATCACAAAATAGACAATTAACATTAGAACATTTGTCTTTTTGCTCTGGAAATCATGCCAGTGGCTATTCCTGCAACTGTTAAGGTTGGTGACAAGTTACATAACTTTGAACTGAAGAGAAGGTGAAACATAAAAGACTGTACTTGTTGGATTTTGTTGCCTTGAGGATGTCAGATCACATGATTAGATAGTGCAGGAGAAGGTATTTTACACTACTGCCTAATTACATTTCAGGAGTTTAAAATTTCAGAAGTATCATAAACTCTTTGCATTTTGAAACCCAATAAACAAACATACTGCCTTACAATGCTGGTGGCATTAAGAATGTTTCCCAGGTATGTTGACTCTCAGCCCATCAGCATCCGTTCTGTGTTTGTACTACTAATATGAGACATTAGGCAGATAACCCCCACTTTTATTCCTTTAGTGCAAATCTCCCATTGTTCTTCTTTCCTTGCTTTCACGCTGTATAGATTTTACTTCAAGGTGAGTGCACATTGGTTGTCAACTGCCATACACATGAGAATAGCTTGTGAGGCAGACAAATGCAAAATCCTATTTGATATAACTTTAATGGCACTATACTAGGAGAAAGGTCTAATCTTGGTTTGCTTACAAGAAGTTCAATTATAAACTCAAAAAGTACCATTTTATTTTGCAATTTGGAATTTTGAGTGGGTGATAGGACCAAAAGTACTTTAGTCGCTACAGATTTCTAAAACATACCCAGAAATTCTATCTGCGCTAGACACCTTTATGGACCATAACTCTCTACAAATCCTCTTTACGGTATATTGTTTGCTGTTGATCAACACAAAATCTCTACAATGTTAAATCAAAAACAAATTCTACAGGTCCTTTTAAACTATTATTTTTATGTTACTATATTCTATCACAATAAAAATATGAAAAGTACAATGAATTTAACACTCGATCAGGTATTGCCAATGGCTTGATGATCAGACTGAACATAAGAAGTTGACCAATAATAGGAGAAAGTCTAACAACCTTGTTATATTTAGTTTTCTCCCCCAATATTTAATCCATATTATTTTTAAAAGTTATCAGGGTTTTGGCTTCACAAAAGGCAAAAAATAATATATGCACTTACTATTGTGGCTGTGGAAGATGTTAAACAGTGCATGAATTCTTTAACAAATTTGTGCTGAAAGAGAGGATTTAAATTTTTGTGAAATTAATGTAAATATATTAACATAAACATAAAAAAATGTTCAAATTGGTATTAATGATCATACCAGACAACTGAAGGCCTTCTCATTTGCTGATCCTGCAAACCGAAACCCTAAAGCCATACAAGCACCAGCAATTATGTAGACATGTGCTTGGCTGTACAGAATAAAAAAAAAAGAAAGACAAACATTAGGTAAAACAACAGTACACAGTGCGTACTGAAAATAAGCATTAACTTACGCCAGTGTTTCCATATTCAAATCTTCTGATGTGCGTATTTCTTCTGTATGAAAGGACACACTGTTCTCACGTATTATCTGTAGAAATAATGTACAGCACATGCAAATGAACATTTATATTAATTTCTCTTTAGATAAAACTTTAATTTCCACTGAGCACTGTAAGAGTAACTAACAAATATTTCTTAAAAAAAAAACATTAAAGTTTTAGCATTTATGCTTAGCACAACACAAAGGCAGTATTCCAGTATTGAATTTATATACCAGATTTAAAATTTTTGAAAAAAAAAAAAAAATTATTTCGAAGTTTCAAATTTCACAATGCCTTGCCATGTCAGTACGTGGTACTTGTATTAATTTCCTTGATTTATAC
>JANRMT010027041.1:108203626-108234422 GCA_026402145.1 Polypterus bichir lapradei
ATGAGGAGGTGTGTCCAAACTTTTGGCCTGTACTGTGTGTATATATATATATATATATATATATATATATATATATGTATGTATGTATATATGTCGCCTGATTGGGGAACAGGGGTTGCCAGAAGAGACTGTTGAGGCAGCACGCCAAAACAAGAAGGAGTGGCAGAAAGAGAGACTGTTGAGGCAGCACGCTGAAACAAGAACGAAAGGGGGTTGCCAGAAGAGACTGTTGAGGCAGCATGCCGAAACAAGACGGAAAGAGAGAGAGAGGCGCTGTTGAGGCAAAACGCCAAAACAACACATAAAGGAGAGTGAGAGAGAGGCGCTGTTGAGGTGAAACGCCAAAACAAGACGGAAAGAATGAAAGAAGAACTAACTTTAGCAAACGGCTAAAACATAAAAAGAGTTCGGTGATAAAGGGAAAGACGGCTGGACACCAGTGCAGAAATGGCGAGCAGAAAGTGTGTTTGAGAAAGTGGGAGTCGAGAGGTCTAAAGGAGGTACCCAAGTATAAAGAGGAATAAATAAGACAAGGTCGGGATTTGTTTTTTTTGTTTGTTTTAAAGTGGCTTGAGTAAACTTTCAAGTGAAGGGGCCAGTTTTTGTTTTTGTTTGTGTGGCCACTACGCACCTGAGCTACATTTGCGGCCCCCAACGGAGCGAGTAATATTTACTAACTGGGTAAATAAGTCCTGGGTGAGCTCACCAGTAGTTTCGGACACATAATATATGTACTGTATAGTTGCAAATAATTTAGTGTTTGTGTTTTATGTATTGTGTATATATTTGTAAATACCTTAAGTTTTGGAAAACTTCATGTTCCAATTAAGTAAAGAGAGTTTTGTTTTATTAATATCTGAGTAACAGTGCTTGGATTGGGTATTACCGGGCTTAAAGTGGGCAAAAATGAACCTGCCAACAATAGAGGTGGCGACACCGTTATAAAGAGCTCAGGCCTTTGCCTACCGATAAAGGATTGGTGGTGCAAGGGGGTTACACTTACTTGGGGCACATTGCTGTTGACCCATTCTGAATCTGGAACAATTTCATCCCACATGATAAGACATCTTGCAAATGTCTAAAAGAAGAATAATTAAACAAAATAAACTTATAATAAGCTTAATGCCCCACAATGAGTTTGTAAAATACACAAAAAAAATTCATTGCCTTTGAATTGCAAATGTAAAATGAAATGGAAACAAATGCACAACAGATTTTTAACCTCACACATTTAACAGTAAGGATTTTTTGCAGACACCACTTGGTTGCAAAAAGTCTCAGAATAAAATATTATGACATGTTTTATGCACAGGCAATGTGTTTATATTAGAATATTCATGACAACAAATATTTCTATGGTCTTAAACATTAAAGTAGAATGGTCATCTTCTGACTGTAATGGACAGAATACAATCTCAACATTGCCTCTGTATTCTGTACCTAGGGATATTTTGCTTTGAGCCCTTTTATTATAGTATCAATTTTAGAATTATCAATACTTCTAAAAAAAACTATTTACTTGAACCCCTTAATTCATAGATTTACAAACACATAACTCATTATATCATGGTCACGGAGGCTGAAACCTATCCTATCAAAATGAAGAACAAAGTGAAACTGAATCCAGGACAGACTCCATTCCATCACAATACACAGACATACCCTGACAATCATTCATGGTAGGCCTGTTCAAAATTGTCAATTAATATTGCCAGCACATATTTGGAAAACCCCACACTAACACAATAAGAAAATGACAACTTTTAACAGTAAATGGACTGGAATTCTAACTTCTGTGTCATAGTGTCTTCCAGTTTCTGCAACATGATATACATTATTAGAACAAGTACCCTGAGGAGAAGAAATTCCGGCTTAATGAAATCCAACAGGAACAAAGTGTCTGGTGCACGTAGCCATTCAGCAATTGACCTGCAATGTAAGAGAAAAAGATTAAGAAAATGTTAAAATAACAATTTGAGATTATGGCTGAATTAGATATAAACTTATACTATTCAGCATTTTATGTGTCCTACTAAAATTCTTACAGGGTATGCTACTCAAATTTTAAATAAACAATATGCTATTATAAAATGACAAATTCAAGTACATTCAAGACCTGCAACAAGGGGCAAGATCACTGGTAAGTATTATACACTATTGTAAAAAAACAAAGTTGGAAATATATCTGAAATGAAAGTAACAGAGAATGAAAAGTGAAAACCTATGCTTAAAGTAAGCTTACATATATTATATTTACCTTTATGAATGTAGTTTTAAAGATATAAATTAAACATATACCCAAAAAAAGGTCAAAGTAACAGCTAAAAAATGGTGTTAATATTTAGCCTGAAACACAAAGTAGGTAAAAATTTTAGTCTGGCGTACTGGTTAAGGCTTTGGACTTCAAATGCCGAAGTTGTGGGTTTGAATTCTTTGTGACCAAATACAAATCACTTCATCTGCCTGTGCTCCATTTGGGGGGAAAAAATGTAACAATCTGTATCTCTCAAAAGATGCAAGTTCCCATAGATAAAGATAATCAGCCAAGAAATAATAATAACTGAAGTGTAAAAATAATGTTAAAAAAAAAACCAAAACAAACATTTCAGAGATATTTTTAAAGTTGATTTACATGTAATAACTAATTGCCACTAATTCCTTAGCAATACTTAGTCATTTTCAGATGTACAGTAGTGTGAAAAACTATTTGCCCCATTCCTGATTTCTTATTCTTTTGCATGTTTGTCACACAAAATGTTTCTGATCATCAAACACATTTAACCATTAGTCAAATATAACACAGGTAAACACATAATGCAGTTTTTAAATGATGGTTTTTATTATTTAGTATTAGTATTACTGTTGTCCACCTCCACATTGTCATTAGACTGGCAATACTAATCAACAATCACTTCTTTTTGAAGTTAAAAAAAAAAAAAAAAGGAGAGAGAATAAAAAAAATAACACACAGCAAATTAAGCGATGAAACCATGCCACAACTGAACAGTATGAATCAAGATTTTTTCTAAAGCTGCATTCTCAGAATGTGATAAGAGAATGGGAAGGGGCTTTTGACTGAGTAAATGTAGCTTTTTTTTTTTTCGGTAGATTTATTCAAATCCTCTGTATACTGAGGCAGTACTAATTTTAGGCTTTGATGCTAATAGAAAGACAAGATTTTTTTTAGCAATTTTTAGCTTTAAATATTATTATATTACATTCTCAGGCGCCGCCGCAAGTGGCAGCCTTTCAAGCAGCTCCGTGTACAACTTTATTTTTCTACCTTTTTCTCTATTTTACTGATCACTCCACTCCTATCACTTTCTATTACGTGGACTCGTTCCCTGGACACTTTTTACTACTTGGACATGGATTTTTACACGCCGAGACTCATCTATTCAAGTATTCAACATCCAGAACTGAGAACATATGCCCACACCGGTGTGGTTCCGTATTTACCTGACGAGGTAAGAAGGCAGTATCATGGCAGCAAAGCAAGAGCTAAGTTAAAACCCAAGCGACTAGCGAGAAAGTGGTGCTGCAAACCTTCGGTGCCTTCTGTGATCCTGGGAAATGTGAACTCACTACGAAATAAGATCGACGATCTGGCTGCGCTGTTGAAAAATGTCAGGACCTACAGAGAATACACTTTGTTGCGTTTTTGTGAAACATGGCTAACTACTAACATCCCAGATGCTAACGTGGAGCTACCCGGGTTTAGTACAGTTAGAGTGGACAGAGACACAAGTACCAGCATGAAGCGGAACGGAGGAGGACTCGCTCTCTATGTGAATACAAGGTGGTATAACTCTGGACATGTAAACGTTGAAATCTCCACTTGCTGCAGGGACATCAAACTTATGGCCGTAAATCTGTGTCCCTATTACTTGCCCAGAGAGTTTGGACACGTCATTGTTGTTATTGTTTACATCCCGCCTCGGGTGGACGTGGAGATAGTGGGTGACATCATCCATTCCGCTGTTGCTAAACTACAAACACAGCACCCTGAGGCGCTTGTGCTAACCTCTGGAGATTTTAACCATGTGACGCTGAACAAAACATTATCTGCCTTCTCCAAGTATGTGGATTGTAACACCCGGGGAAATAGGACTACTGTATTGACCTACTGTATGCAAACGTTAAAGACGCATACAGCGCCACCCCGCTGCCTGCACTTGGAAAAGCAGATCATAACCTGGTTCTGCTTGAGCCTCACTACAAACCAAGAGTGAGGAAGCTACCTACAACCACACACTCATTCAGGAAGTGGTCCCCTGAGGCAGAGCAGGCTCTGAGAGACTGCTTTGGAACTACGGCCTGGGATATCCTGTAGTCCTGTAGTATCCTATAGTGAGAACACTGAGGAGGTTGTTGACTGCACTACTTACTGACTACATCAACTTCTGTATGGACATTTAAGTTCCAGTAAGAACAGTACGCTGCTATTCTAACAACAAGCCATGGATTACAAGTGACATCAAGGGCCTTTTGAACCAGAAGAAAAGGGCTTTTAAAGGCGGTGATCAGCATGAGCTCAAGCTCATACAGAAGGAACTCCAAGTCCAGCTCAGGGCGGCGAAGGAGCAGTACAGGAGAAAGCTGGAGCAGAAGTTGTAGAATAACAGCATGAAGGAAGTGTAGGATGAAGATAATCAATGGCTGCAGCTCGAAGTGGGGTGCCACCATCGAGAGAGACGTGGACAGAGCAAACCAGATGAACAACTTCTTTAACAGGTTTGACCACCCTAACCCACTCTCACCTCAGAGTACTGCGCCCTCCACCCATCCTTCTGCTGATACCAGCATAGGAGAGACATCCCCACCCACAATTACAGCAGCCCAGTTAAGCAGAGAGCTGAGGAGACTTCGTGCCAGCAAAGCAGTGGGTCCAGATGGAGTATCGCCACGACTGCTGAAGGCCTGTGCGCTGGAGCTGGGGAGTCCTCTACAGCGCATCTTCCACCAGAGCCTGGAACAGGGGAGAGTCCCGAGGCTTAGGAAAACATCTTGCATCACCCCAGACCCAAAGGTATCACGTCCTAGTGAGCTGAATGACTTCTGGCCTGTCACTCTGACGTCACATTTGATGAAGTCCATGGAGCGGCTGATGCTTCACCAGCTGAAGCCAAAGGTCCGCCACGCCCTTGACCCTCTGCAGTTCGCATACCAGGAGAAGGTGGGAGTGGAGGATGCCATCATCTATATGCCACACCGATCCCTCTCCCACTTGGACAGAGGCAATTGTGCTGTAAAAATTATGTTTCTGGACTTCTCTAGCACCTTCAACACCATCCAACCTCTGCTCCTTAGGGACAAGCTGACAGAGACGGTAAGAGATTCATACCTGGTGGCATGGATCGTGGACTATCTTACAGACAGACCTCAATATGTGCATCTCGGGAACTGCAGGTCTGGCATTGTGGTCAGCAACACAGGAGCGCCGCAGAGGACTTTACTTTCTCCGGTCCTGTTCAGCCTATATACATCGGACTTGCAATACAACTCGGAGTCCTGCCACATGCAAAAGTTTGCTGACGACACTGCTATCGTGGGCTCCATTAGAAGTGGGCAGGAGGAGGAGTATAGAAACCTAATCAAGGACTTTGTTAAATGGTGCGATTCAAACCACCTACACCTGAACACCAGCAAAACCAAGGAGCTTGTGGTGGATTTTGGGAGGCCCAGGCCCCTCATTGACGCCGTGATCATCAGAGGTGACTGTGTGCAGACCTATAAATACCTGGGAGTGCAGCTGGATGATAAATTGGACTGGACTGCCAATACTGATGCTCTGTGTAAGAAAGGACAGAGTCGACTATACTTCCTTAGAAGACTGGCGTCCTTTAACATCTGCAATAAGATGCTGCAGATGTTCTATTAGACAGTTGTGGCAAGCGTCCTCTTCTACGCGGTGGTGTGCTGGGGAGGCAGCATAAAGAAGGACGCCTCAAGCCTGGACAAACTGGTGAGGAAGGCAGGCGCTATTGTAGGCACGGAGCTAGACAGTTTGACATCTGTGGCAGAGTGACGGGCGCTGAGCAGGCTCCTGTCAATCATGGAGAATCCACTACATCCACTGAACAGGATCATCTCCAGACAGAAGAGCAGCTTCAGCGACAGACTGCTGTCACTATCCTGCTCCACTGACAGACTGAGGAGATCATTCCTCCCCCACACTATGTGACTCTTCAGTTCCACTCGGGGGTGGGGGGATGGGATCTAAACATTAACATTATACAAAGTTATTGTCTGTTATACCTGCATTTTTATCACTCTTTAATTTATTATTGTTCCTTATATATGCTGCTGCTGGAGTATGTGAATTTCCCGTTGGGATTAATAAAGTATCTATCAATCAACTTTATTTCACCATTGTAACATTACCGAATACCCTAATTTAATAAGAGTTCTGCAGCAATCTCTTTCATACCAACACCACTAAGGACAGTTTTGTAGCAGATCAAGTGAATCACTATTAGCTCCTGGTAAAAATAAATAAATAAATAAATAAATAAATAAATAAATAAAACACAAACATTGCATACAGAAATGTACTTTGTTACATAGTACTTCTGATACACCCAATTAATGAACAACACAATAACTGAGGCCCACTGATTTCCAGGGCAAACCCGGGAAACATAGCTAGTGGTATAAATAGTTTTTTCAATGGCTTATTATTTTTCAGAAGACTAGATGGGTGGCATGGTGGAATACTGGTTAGCCCAGCTGCCTCATACTTCCATAGTCCTGGGTTTGCATTCTGGCCAAGACATTACCTGTAAGGAGTTTACAAATTATCCCCATGTCTGTGTTGTTTTTTTAAATCAACATCTCAAAGAAGGAATGCGAGTCTTAATTGATCCAGTATTAGTTAAAGTCACCATGTGTGCAAGTGTGCCCTGAGGAGAGCAGTTTCTGCTTCCTTGAACTGAATAAACAAATAAAACAATGAATGGATGCATATATAAAATTCTCTCTTTTGTCGCTTAATTTTGTGCAGTTATTTATATGGTTTACTTAATTGCTCATTTTTGTATTAAGCAGAGTGAGAATAAATACATCATGATTTAATTCATTTTTAAGCATCATAAGACCACTTTTGGAAGAAAAATAGTTTAACCGACCTGATTCTTGCTGAGTTTATGGCACATATATACAGTATAAACAAGGGTGTCTGGTAATGGACTACAAAGTTCGATGTATTAGTAGTAGCACTTGTTCTGGAGTCAATTATCTCTGTGAAAGTAGCAGCAATAAAATCACTACCCATAGTATAACAAATATCTCAAAAATACTGTACACATGCATTCATTCGAGAAAAAAGGGAAAAATTACATGATAAGAAAAGTTTAAAACTATAGCACAGAATAAGCAAGAACAATTTTTAAGAATGACAAACTTCTCTTTGTAAAAATAAACGGTAAATGTTCCTCCACATTTTCCTCTCTTGGAATACACTACATATCACAAAGACTATAAGTCTTTGGAATTTCACCTTGTAGCTCATACTATACAAATCATAGAATGTCTTAAGATTTACAAATGTATACCTTACAACTTCTTTCTACAAAAAAAGCCTGATTCATGCAGAGAAACCTCTACTAAATTTGAGATCAAAAGCATATTAACTATAAACAACACCATAAAACAAGACAAGAGTAGTTAAGGGAATGGAGTAGTGACATTAAAAAGAAAATATCCCTGGCCTAAATGACTCATTTTGAATTTGAAACAATATTTAATTTTTACAAAACTTTATTTTTAAATTAAACTGGGCTTATTGGTAAATCAACCTAGAACATGTTTTCTATCATTGAATAATGAATCTACTAGGTATTTATCATAGTTCCACTGAAGCTTTGTACTACACACTTTAGGCAGATGCAAAAATACCAACTGTAAATATATGGAGATATGAAAAGTCTAAATAAATGATAAAAGAAATCTGTGAATCTGTGCCATTTTCTTGAATAACTGCTTCGATTTAAAGTTTTGTTCTTAAAAGCATTATGTCGGCTTGCATTCTCATATGACTTCTCGTTTTAATAGTAATAAAAAAATTAAATCTTAATTTAAAAGTAGAAAATATGCAGCAACTGGGATGATAGAAAGTCAGTCAGTCAGTCATTATCCAACCCGCTATATCCTAACAGAGGGACACGGGGGTCTGCTGAGGTTTATTTTAACAAATAAAAGAAAAGCACTGATTGTACAATGGTTGAATAAAACATTCAGCAATGACTAAGGACAACATTCATGATTTTAATATTGTTTTTGCTAGTTCTGATCACTAAGTTTGAAGATGATTATTCCATCACTGGGTTTGAACAAAACTTTAAAATTGTACGCAAGAAAATCAAAATTTCTCAAAAGAAAATATAAAACGTAAAGGACCCATACTAATTGAATTTCTCCATAATAGACCAAGTATCATGTGTAACTACTTTAAGTAGCATAATCAACTAAAGCTCAAGATTAGTGTCTTTCAGCAAATTTTGCAGCATTCGTCCTTGTTCGATGAATTATCTACTGGTAATTCGGCTGGTTAAGGAGATTTTTTTTCAGCATTCCATAATTCTTTGTGAGTCCAATGACAGACAGACAGACAGATAGATACTTTATTAATTCCATGGGGAAATTCACATACTCCAGCAGCAGCATACTTATATGACTACTTATAAGATAATATTAAAGAGTGATAAAAATGCAGGTAAAACAGACAATGTTAACATTTACCCCCCAGGTGGAACTGAAGAGTTGCATAGTGTGGGGGAGGAACGATCTACTCAGTCTGTCAGTGGAGAAGGACAGTGACAGCAGTCTGTTGCTGAAGCTGCTCCTTTGTCTGGAGATGATACTGTTCAGTGGATGCAATGGATTCTCCATGATTGACAGAAGCCTGCTCAGCGCCCGTCGCTCTGCCACAGATATCAAACTGTCCAGCACCGTGCCTACAATACAGCCTGCCTTCCTCACCAGTTTGTCCAGGCGTGAGGCGTCCTTCTTTATGCTGCCTCCCCAGCAAACTATCGCGTAGAGGGCACTCGCCACAACCATCTGATAGAACATCTGCAGCATCTTACTGCAGATGTTAAAGGACGCCAGTCTTCTAAGGAAGTATAGTCGGCTCTGTCCTTTCTTGCACAGAGCATCAGTATTGGCAGTCCAGTCCAATTTATCATCCAGATGCACTCCCAGGTATTTATAGGTCTGTAACCTCTGCACACAGTCATAATCATGGGGTCCAGGAGGGGGTTCAGGTGTAAGTAGTTTGAGTCGCACCATTTAACAAAGTCCTTGATTAGGTTCCTATACTCCTCCTCCTGCCCACTCCTGATGCAGCCCACGATAGCAGTGTCATCAGCGAACTTTTGAGCCAACATTGGATGAAACCACCCTCCGAGTATATAATGCTGACCATTTGCACTATAGACTGGTTACGAAGGTTCCACATCTCTCACTGAGTTCTTTCTTCTTTTGATCTCTCTGAGGCATGGTCGTGCAGTGGTCGGCACTATGAAGAGCACACAGTTGTGCTCACAATATCGCTAGTCTACTGGCTGATACACCGCAGATTTGAATACTGGGAGAAACTCATGGTTGGCAGAGAAAACTCATGCAGATATAAACAGAACATGCAGGCTTTATGGAAACCAAAGATGCTAAAGCAGCTGGTGAACTACTACAGCATCAGTATTCATACCAGTTTTTTTTACATTTTCCATAAAAACAAATACTGTAAAATGGAAAGCCATAAAGGCACATTAATACTGTCTACAGTAGATTAACTCAATTTAAGGAGCTTATCATTTAAGTAAATAAGGCAGGTTCTCAAATTTTATTTTTATGAAACATATACGTCATAAATGAGTTAACTGTACTTGATGGCGAATGTGCAGGTCAAGCTTCGGGTTCCACGTCAATGGAAGAGGAGGTGCGTGCCCCATTGCATTCGTAGGGCAGAAAGAAATGAAAGACAGAATGAAAACAAACTGTGATAGAGCCTGATGCAACCCCAAAAACCAAAGGAGACTATGAAATAATAATAATGAGCTGTTGCCGGGCTGTTTTCTAAAAAGCACACAAAGCAATAGTTTCTCATGTATATCTACATAAAATGACCTACATATTTCTCCTGACTGTTGACTATAATTTTGGCATTTCCTCTTTGTTTTGATGAAATATACGTTTGAGCATCTTCACCTGTGTTCTTTTTTCTTTGATCTCAGTGAGGCATGGTGGAGTAGTGGTTGGCACTGCTGCTGCACGGTTCAAGTCGCCTTTTTAGCCACAATAATTGGTCTAGTATAGTTGGCAGATGTTTCCCTAGACCTCATGGATACTTTAAAGATGATTGCACCATTATAATTCAGTCAAATCTACTTCAGTTAGTCCATCCCCATTGTTTTTAATGCATTTTGCCAAGTTCGGCAATATTCGTGAACACTTCCGTGATTTCTACTAACTCAAGGTGAAGAGAACACCACAGAGTTCGCTCATCACTACTTAAGATATCATTTTTTTATGAATATTTTTCTTAATATGGAGTTTTACAATGGTAAAAAAAAATTATCAATAGTACAAAAATAAGGCAAGTGTTCTAAACATTAAAAATATACCTGTTATTTGTTTTCAGATAGATCAAAGCCAAAGCCAAAGTTGCACCAGGACAAGTAACATCTGTGTTAATGGTGTCTCCTTCCTGTTAAAAAATACATTTAAATATAAAAGAAAAATATAAAGTGCCCACGCACACAATTTACAATCAAATATAATAAAACAGGTCAAAAACGTTGGAACCTTAGAAACAGGAAACAGTACTAACAGAAGAATCTGCATTTATTTATTTACTAGCGGTGTTCTGAAGCTTCTTTCTCTTGAACATGTTCAACACAATTGTCTTTGAGTAAAACATTCCAGAATTACATCAATTACTAATTTTGTCTGCTTTTCCTAGTGACTTGGCTTTTGTTGATGGTCATTGCAAAAAAAAAACAGTTTTAAAGGAAAGTGTATTCTTTTGAAATGAACCAGGTAATCAGTAGGAACAGTGTGAAATTTGAATATATATTATTATCATTATTAGATGTTTACGCTATTAACTCAAGCATACTGTTGCTTTTTGTGTTATATGTAGCCCTCTTTAAAGTGGGCAGATGTGAATGCACTTGAGTATTGTATTTCTTTTTGTGTTGCATGTAGCCCCCCTTTAAAGTGGGCAAATGTGAATGTATATATTAAGAGCTGGTACCCTATGTGTTACACTGAAGTATTAACATAAAGAGAGGGGAGTATGGACAGTTTAAGTAAAAATTAGAAAGCCACTGTCTAAGACCAATGTTTCTGCCTTAACGAGGATTCTGGGGATTGATTTAACACTATGACTGAGGGGCTGGAGATTGATAGAGTAAAATAGATAAACAACATGAGAACCATATCTACGGGTGCCAGTAGTCAACAGCAAAAACAGAGCTTGCTAACCACTGAGCTTTGCATCTTCCTTGAACTTTGCCAAACTTTCTCTCTCCATTTCACAACGTGATCATGTCTTTTTTTTCCTGTCCAGGACACCACCTCTTTATCTTCAGTTATCCATCCACCTAACTGGTTAGTAGTGCTATGCACATGGAATCATGTCTTCTGTAACCTTCATCTGCTTAAAGCACAATCTCAGTGAAGAGCATGCAAGTTAGTATGACATTAATAAATATCAACAACTTAAACAAAACAAAACTGTCGGCTAATTTTCTTTTTTGTCTATAACATCACCAAATTTTAATCAAATATGTCATGTCAAAGCATTTTTGAGATTCTGGGGCATTTAATTTTTCCAATGAGGGGTTACTCCTAAACACTGATATATCTAATTGTCCTTTCTTAGTGAATACCTACTGACCTAGATGTACCATTCTACCAAATTTCAGCTCTTTTAAATAAATGGGAAATATTGAATGGTCAGTGAGTGAGTGAGTCAGTCAAGATTTTAAAACCCGAGTAATTATATTATACAAAATGAATGTGTCTGTAAAAGTAAGTGGTATTAGAACAAGTCATTAATATAAAAAAAAGTTTACAGCGTATATTATTTACATTTATTTACAGATGAAAGCTAACACTTCCAAAAAATACATTTCCATTTAACATATTGCGACTGTGGGGGTCAGCTCCTTGCTCCCTCTTCGCTTTTGGGAGCCTCTTTAACACAACACCATCACTACTGTAACCGAGATGAGCATGGCAGATGAGTACAAAACACACCCGAAGCAAGGGGAAGGTGCAAAGTGCTCAGTGCCTTTATTAAAACAAAATCCAGTGTTCCTAAAGTGAAGTGCTCAAATATTAATAAATAATCCATAAAAATGTCCAAGTATTACCGGAGGTTACAGGAGGTTAAAAAATGCAAACAAATAAATAATCCAATAAAATCCAGGCTAAAATTCAGGCAGATAATTTCTTTAAATTCTCATCCCAGTGCTTCACTTTTAAAATCAATGCCTCTCTGGCTTATCATACTCGGACCTCGCAAAATGGAGAGACATCCACCAACAGGCACAAACATTGTCCACATCTAGCCCGTGTCCCTGTTGCCTGATCTATGGCATTCCACAGGGAGCCACTGGATCCTGCTCCCATGTCATCCTCCCAATGCTGCAGATAGCTAAATACCTACCGGTGAGAGGACACTCCAGAGCGTAATACTCACTCCTGCACCTGGTTGCTCAGCAGGAGCGATCCTCATGTCCCCTCTTGAGCACTGGCCACACGATACCTCCTAGGACACCATTCCCGTCTACCTGCTTCTCTCTAAGCAATGGCTCACTACCGCTCCTGCCTGTTTCTCCATCCTTTAACCTCTGCTCTTTTGTTCTTTTTCATTTCTTCTCCCTCTTGTCCTGTGCCGGCTCGTTTTAAAGGTTCTGTGGGCACAGTATCCCAATCGCGCACCGCAGGAAGCTGATGAAGCAATTGATAAAGACCGCACCTTCACATGCAGGTGCATCTCACCCAAATTACTCCACCAACTCCCCACAACTGTACGAGCGTACCCACTGAAAGGGAGCCGGCCAACTGATTATTAAAAGTCAGTTTTTTTGAGTCGTGGACCTGCTATACCACACATGATTACTGTAATCTCCCATACACTAACAATATAATATTTTTTACCCATTTACCAACAGAAAATCTGAAATCCAGAAATTAAGTGTTTATGTGCATATTTTCATGACAAAAGGAACCGCATTGACACAATGCTTATTGTGTAAATTGGATCAGGCTACATTTCTGCAAATGGAGTTGGTGATATTGTCATAATGAAGACTAGAATCCCTGAAGCCTACAAAAAAGACATAATTCCAGGCCACCTTAAATTACCTTGCACCTCGTCACCAGTGTCTTTGTTTTGCAAATGTGTCACTCAGCACAAGCAGCCTGCTATCCTATCCTCCTACCAACGCAGCTGAATTTCTCCCAGCTGAAGTTTGTTTATCTGGGTGTGAGGTGCCTAGAGTTGTATTGGGTAAATGTTATTTGGAATACATACATTTCATGTGTGTTCCATGTCTACAATGATCTTGGTAAATGTAGGATGACAGGAAATGCAAGGCAAGAAATGTTGAACACATACGTAAAACAGAATTTCTTTTCATGTTATAATAAAAATTAATGTGTGAAGACTTAAGTCCAAATATCAAATAAGCACTTTTACAAAAGGTATAACAAAACAAGTGCACGTTTATTCAAGAATATAACCTAAGTAAAAAGAAATCATTCAATTTACATGTTGCTGTCAGTATGTTAAAACCGAAGTTCAAATATCAATTGAGTGGTTAGTGTAAAGGTAAGAACGGCTGCTTCTAAATCAAGAGGTTGTGTATTTGATCCCGGGTCTTCCCTGCATTTACCATTATGAGCAATGAGCTGCAATTATTTTTACTATTCTATAATAAAACATACATTTGCTTTGAGTATGTAACAGCCAGTGTAAAGTTTTACTAGTTGTAAAAGATATCGCTGAAGGGATATAAGCAGACACACAAATGCTGGTGAACCATGTCTTCTTGGTATCTTGTTATCCCAATTTATTTTAATTCAGTTTTATACTTGTATAAAAGTGCAGTTGTTTCATTATACCTTTGCGAAAGTGTTTAGTTCATATCCAGTAACCACTCTGTCTCTGCCTCTCTCATGCATGTACACAAACTTCCATGAATGAAAATGCAATTATTTGAAAACGTTATGTCATTTGAACATTGGACAAGATCGAGAAAAAAAAAAAAAAAAACATTCTCCATGATATGGTGCATGGTATTGAGAATGCAGACAAACTTCTTTTTGGCCGCATACACTGTCAGCATAGTACTGCCAGATCTAAACACTAGCGTGGGGAATTGCATGTGTACTAAAGTTCCCATCCCACTTAATGGTGCCAAGCAGAGTTGTGCTGCAGTACAGCAGTTTATTAGCCAGCGAAAGCGACATGAAGAAGTTGTCACTTGTTACGGTTCTGCCTTTGTCCAGAAACAGCTTTATGACCACAGTCTCAATGTCCGTTATTCAGTTTTATCCTAACTTTTACAGGTACTGTAGCAAAAATGTAAAACGGGTGTCACAGACTCAAATCAAATGTATGTTTTTATTATATGATAGTAATAATAGCAGCTCACTACTCAAAATGGAAAATTTGGGGACCTCTAAGTCACCCATGCAGTTGATAAATGGACTTTGGTTTTTACATGCTGACAGCAACATGTAACTTGAATAATTTATTTTTCTTTGGTTATATTCTTCAATAAAGGTACACTTGTTTTGTTATACCTTTTGTAAAAGTATTTGATATCTGAACTTCAGTCTTCACACATCATACATTTTACGTCAACATTTAATTAATTTTTACTATAACATGAAAAATAAATTATTTTAGTTATGTGTTCAACATTTCTTGCCTCACATTTCCAGTCATCCTACATTTTGTTGTAGACACGGAACACACATGAAATGTACTGTATGTATTCCAAATAACGATATACTTTATTATTTACCTTATACAACTCCAGGCACCTCACACCCAGAAAAGAGACTTCAGCTGGGAGAACTTTAGCTGTGTCGGTGGGGGATGGGATAGCAGACTGCTTGTTATGGTGTATAAAATCTGCAAAATATTCTCTATATTTTCTATTTATACTGACAGCCAGCCAGCCAATCAGGTGCAGTAAACAACATGTGTTGTGAAATTTTATGATAAATAAGCCTCGTCTGAAAGCAATGTCAGAAGAGAAACAGTGACGATGGAAGAGTGACGTCAGTAGAGAAAAAACAAAGACACGTGTGACCACTTTTCATCCAGTCGTCAGTTAACAGCATTTTCATGAACACCGATTGCTAAAATAAACACTGCCCTGGGACATTCATCCTTGACATCACTAATTCCTTTCAGCAAGCTTTTTTTAAAGACTATTTATCCACACTTTATTACCTTATTTTCTATTACTTATTATTGTTCTTTAATAAATATTAACTTGTTTTCATCTTTCTATACTTTGTCTTTATATGCAGAGTGATTGAAGTAATAGTTTTTTTTTTTATGAGCACCTTGAGCAGCCAGAGGTTTGCCATACTCTCTGGGCTGTGAGATTTATTAAGGCTGAGGGTCAGAGCTTTACCCAATAGTAGGGAACAGTACGCAAATTAAGACATCTTTGGTTGATAAATGGCGTATAACCAAAGATGCTGAGCCTTTGTATGTTTATATATATTCCTAGTATTTAGGTCTGCAATATATATAAACATTGTATGTTGTTCATGATGATAAAAAGTCTCTTGAAGTGCTAAGAGAGTGATAAGTTATGTTATTCTTGTAGCACTTGTATGGTTTAAAGTGCTAGAAGTCAACCAGCTGTGTGTGTGTCATTCATAGGGCACTGTTGTGGTTTGGGTCTGAGTGTATGTATATATCAATATATGTGTATGTTATTATTAGGGTGCAGGAGTAGACCAATCCAATAACGAACCTGAAAGTGTAAGGAGTAGACAGACAATAACATACTGCTTGTGTTGATTGACACATTTGCAAAACAAAGACGCTGCTGACGAGGTGCGAGGGAATTTAAGGTGGCCTGGAATTAAAACGTTTTTCATAGGCTTCCAAGGATTCTAGTGTTAATGGATTCCTCAATGCTAAGAAATACACACATAATGTTATCCACCACACAATATTATCAGGGAGCTGTCTGATCCGTCTCACCTTCAACAACACATGGCATAAGTATCGAAGAACTTTTCTCAGCAAAAAGCACAACAAGAATTTCTGCAAATGATGTTATGGCATCTACAAATCTATGATCCTAAGATCATTGAGGCTGTCTGGGATTACCTGGAGAGGTGGAAGCAAGCAAGAATGCAAAAGTATGCAAAAGAACTGTGATAAGTTTTTAAAGGAGCTTGGAAAAAGCCACCAGCTTGTTCCAAATGCACAACAGTGTAATTCACAGACCTAATGTAGTTTTAAAGGCAAAGGATGGTAACTCCAAATATTAACTTGATTTAGTGTGTAGCTCTTAATTGCTCTTTACAGTAAAGTTTATAATATTTAGAAACTTGTCATTTGAGGATTTCTGAATAAATTTTCAATATACTGAATTTTCTTTTTAATGTGTGTAAGACTATTGCTTAGTACTATAACTGAACTATACAACTAACTATCCTAGTGTGCAAAGTCAGGTTTACCACAGGTAGACACTTCAAGGATTTAGCTAGATCCATTACCTTATGGGGCATGTGCAAGCACCATAATCCAAGCCCTAGTTTTAACATCTGTTGGTTACTGAATTTGATTTTGGCTTGCAAAAAAAAAAAAAAATATATAATTAAAAATCCACCTTTCTCCTTCAAATATGTGAACAAACAAAAGAATTAACAGAGCTTACGAAAAAACTTGTAGATCTGTCCCACCTTAAATAGCTTTGTACCTCTCCATCAGCGTCTTTTGTCCTTTAAATGCGTTGATAAGCAGCAAGCAGCCTGCTATCACATCCCCCCACAGTTTTCTCAGCTCAAGTCTGTTTACCAGCATGTCAGTTGCTTGGAGTTGTATAGAGTGAGAAGTCAAGCAAAATCACACCTTTTATAAATACTATATTGTTATTTGGAACACATGCATTTCATGTGTGTTCTGTGTCTACAACAATCTATGTAAAGTAAACACATCATTAAAACAAACGTTTTTCATGTTTTAGTAATAATTGACAAAATGTAGACATGAAGTGTATAATGTGTTAAGCCTGATTTCCAAATATCAAATAAACACTTTCAGAAAAGGTACAAATATAACAGAACAAGTGTGCTTCTATTCAAGAATATAACTGCAGAAAAAGAACCAGCGTTAGGGTGCAACATTGACACGCATTTACTACGACAGCTTTGGTGGCGCAACGGTATCAACTGTTGACTGGTAGTCAAAACTGCAAGGGTTGATCTCATTTTGAGAAGTGAACTGCTCTTATTCTTACTATTTTAGAATAAAAACATACATTTGATTTCAGTCTGTAACAGCCGGTGTAAATGTATGATACTTGTAAAGGTTAGATTTGTGTGTTTTTATTTTTTTTTTTCAGTTCTATTCTCTCAGCTTCGTTCACAATTCTATCCCCCATCTGACACTGCTGTTTTCACATAAAGACGCGCTATAGCTCTGCACTCTACTTGTGACTTTAGGCTGTAGGAAGTAAGTAAATAAACCAAAGTAAATAAGTAAATAACATTTGATCTGGCTCTTATATAAAAAGCACAGCGACGGCAGCTTCCACCTGCAGCTATAGAGTCTTCCACGCTAGTGTTTAGATCTGGACGGTGCATGTGCCCAAAACATTAACATTTATATGTTACTTACATCTTGCCTGAAGAAGGGGCCTGGGTTGCCTCGAAAGCTTGCATATTGTAATCTTTTTAGTTAGCCAATAAAAGGGGTAATTTTGCTTGACTTTTCACCATGTTACTTACATAAAAGCCAGATAGAATGTTATTTACTTATTAAAAAAAAAAAAAAAAAAAAGCTAACCTTTACAAGTATCATACATTTACACTGGCCGTTACAGACTGAAATCAAATGTATGTTTTTATTCTAAAATAGTAAGAATATGTCAAGTGTGCCACCAGAGGAGCTAACACATTGGGTAAAGTCTACACAAACATTAAACAGGGCTACACCACTACCCTACCTGGGCCACTCTGACCACACGTCACTGCTTTTAATTCCGGCATACATCCCACTCAGGAAAACTGCCCCTAACAGCACAAGGAAAGTTAAAACTTGGCCAGATGGAGCTTCTCAGCAGCTGCAGGACTGTTTCAGTAGGACCAACTGGGACATCTTTGAACACCCAGACCTTGAATTGTTTATTTATAGAGTGTACTGTGTTATATTAAGAACTGCACAAACACAGTGGATAAACGTATCCAGGTCTACCCCAATCAGAAGCCCTAAATGACCAGGGAAGTCCGGAGGCTGCTGAAAGAGAGGATCACTGCCTTCAGGTCTGGTGACAAGGTCCTCTACAGCACAAACTGTGCCAACCTAAAGAGGGGCATCCGAGAGGCCAAGTCAGACTATAGAAGGAAAATCAAGGAACACCTGGATAGCAACAATGGCAGGCAAGTGTGGATGGGTGTCCAGCATATGACCAACTACAGGACCAGTCCCGGAGCTGTGGGAGATGATTTATCGCTGGCTGAGGAACTGAACCACTACTTTGCCCGGTTTGAAGTGGGTCCACCAGAGACAGCCAGACCCCATCTTCGCAGTGGGGGAGCACGAGGTGAGACGCATACTGTGGGCTGTCAACCCATGGAAGGCAGCTGGACCTGACGGCATCTCAGGACGTATGCTGAAAGACTGTGCAGACCAACTGGCTGGGGCCTTCACCAGCACATTCAACCAGTCTCTATCTCAGTCCACTGTGCCATCCTGCCTGAAATCCTCTGTCATTGTGCCTCTGGCCAAGAAACAGACAAGCACTGACCCCTGTGATTATGAAGTGCTTCGAGAAGCTCATCAGGAACCACATCATGTCATTCATTCCTCCCATGCTTGATCTGCACCAGTTTGCCTACAGAGCAAAAAGGTCTACGGAGGACGCTCTGGACACTGTTTTTCATGTTGTTCTGTCCCATCTGGAGCAGCAGGGGAGCTATGCACGACTGCTCTTCATAGACTTCAGCTCTGCCTTTAATACCATCTTACCCCACAGACTGGTGACCAAATGTCAGACATAGGACTTCCACACTCCACCTGCCTTTGGATCAAGGACTTCCTGAGTGATCACACTCAGAGGGTTAGAGTGGGCCCCCCTACTTCTCCACATCCATCAGCCTCAGCACTGGCTCCCCACTGGGCTGTGTGCTGAGCCCCCTGCTCTATAAGCTCTACACCCATGATTGCATTCCTGCCCACTACAGTAACACCATTGTTAAGTTTGTTGATGATACCACGGTAGTAGGGTTCATCTATGGGGGAGATGAGTCCGCCTACAGGGATGAAGTGGAGCGGCTGGAAACGTGGTGCAGGAATAACAACTTGCTCCTAAATATAACCAAGGAGCTCATTGTGGACTTCAGGAAGAAGGTATACAAATTCCAGCCACTCATCATCAATGGGGACAGTGTGGAGAGGGTCTCAGACTTCCGCTTATTGGGAGTCACCATTAGGGAGGACTTGACCTGGGGAACACACACTGCTGAGGTAGTGAAGAAGGGCCAAAAAAGACACTACTTCTTGAGGGTGCTCATGAAGAATAACATCCCTGAGAAACTGCTGGTGTCCTTTTACCGCTGCACAGTAGAGAACATCCTGGTCTACTGTCTCTGTGCGTGGTTCCCCAGCTGCATAGTAGCACAGAAGAGATCCACAGGGTCATTAAGGTCACCCAGCAGACAGTCGGCTGTCCTCTCCCCTCACTAGAAGAACTACAGAGTTCCTGATGCCTCAGGAACGTCAAGAAAATTCTTCAGAACCCATCACACCCAGGACATGCATTGTTTGAACGCCTGCCTTCAGGCAGACGTTTCAGATCCATAAAGACTAAGACAAATAGACTGAGAAACAGTTTCTATCCTTCAGCCATCACCATGCTAAATGCTGCTAAGTGGTCAATTTGACCTAGTGCACCTTCATGTTTACAATACAATACATTCTCATGTTTACAATACAGCTCTAAGTCAACATTGGCTAAGGGACAAGTGCAATATGATGTATGTATGAGTGCAAAACATTGTTCTGCTGTTATGGACTATTTTGGTACTTATTTTATTCCCTTTTTATTTTAGTTTTAACTTGAGTAATTGTGTTTTATTATTTTTTTTGCACTGGAAAATTCAACCTAAAATTTCGCTGTACAATGTCTCATTGCTACAATGACAATAAAGATTTTGATTTGTTTGATTGATTATTTCATATTGACGCTGCATAATGATTAGAATTTGAAACTGAGGAATCGAAGGATTTACATCCAACAGCATTCTACTACCAGGGTATGAGTTTCCTATAAGTGCATACACATTGACATTAGGTAGATAATGCATATACATTAACATTAAGTAGATCATAATAAGGTAAGAAAATTATTTCCTTCTTAATTTCCAAAAGGAAACAGATTTGCAGTACTGTGTTGGTGCTTTTGCTGTTAATGTAGTCCAAAGATTATGCCCTTTTAAATGTACTTTCATAATGTAAGTAGTTTTCAGTACATAAGATATTGTAATATGAACTCGCACCAAGTTTGGAAAATGACTATACAACAAATCTACTGATAATGAATATTAAAACTCAGTAATTTAGCATTTTGGGTGTGGTATGTTTTTCATTTCATAAAATGCATGAGCTACATCATTTTAACTGCTATATAATGTATACTGTAATAGTGTAACACAGACATAACTAACAATATTTTAACAAGTAAAAAATAATAAACAATAAATATTCCTCACCTTTATTTGGTAACTTGGCGATTTATGTTTTTCCCTGTTGATGCCAGTCTGAGAGCGTCTGTGTCCTCCTACCATATACTGATATAGTTGCTCGGGTACATTCAGATCAGACATACCAATCAAGTTGCTGCCATGCTAAAATGGATACCAAAAAAACCCCACAGTAAATTCTAGATTTATGTCCACATTGATGAACTGCATTTACATAATAAACTATACCCAAATGCCTTCTAATCAACAAAACATAAATTAAACACATCAAAATGGGAGTTTGTTTACTTATCTACCCAATTTAACTTTACACTTTCAATTGAAAAATATGCTAATACTCAAAAAGAATGCACAAAGAATACATTTTGAATGTAAAGTCTTTTCAGCTGCAACACAAATTACCGACATTTAGCTGCCAGAAAATACATGATTACTGCAGTGGTGAATGTACTTGTTGTGCAAAAAAGTTTTAACACTAATTGTATCATACGAGTATAACTGCATTTAAATACATCTCAGTGAGGACCGGCAAAAACCTGATGACCAAAGTTTTTTTCATATAACAACAAGGTAGGCAACTAATTTCAACAAAAAACATTTTAAACTTACCCCCAAGCAAACCATACCAAGAGCTAAACCAGCTGCCAGAGAGTATGACTCCCTGTCGGTGCAGTACTCCATTTCAGGACCTGGAGGACGACCTAGAATAAATATTTTATAAGATAGTTACAAATAATATCAATTTAAGTTTTATTTTCAACAATAATTTAATGTTACTTTGGTCACAAGTATATCACAAATATATAAGGCCTTAGACAATAATATAAGCCATTCCCTTTATGCTGTATTAAAATGCATTTTCTCTTTGTTTAAATTTGACATTTTATTTTCTTAAAGCAATAGTCACAACTGATTTATTCTACAAAACTCAAAGGAAGTAGTAGTAATAAATTTCTGTTGATATTGGCTGGATTTACAGCTGCTGCATATTGTAAGTTGTATCTTAATGCTTATAAGTTTGATATTTCTGAAGTTACTTCAGTTTTCATGTTTTCACCTGTGGCGTACAACTGAGACAAATGATTCAGCAAAAAAAAAAATAAAAAGAAAAAAGAAATGAGTCTGTACTTTTTATATTTCAAAAATACCAGTAGATATTTATTTTCAATAAAAAAGCCTCATCATAATAAACACTATGAAATAAACAATAAGTCAATTACTTGGGCTACAAGTACATCATATTTATTATTTTAAAAGAATTCAAAATTTAACCAACCTATTTCTGCCAAAAGAACTTCTGCGTTGTGTCTATGACCTGTTCCTTGATAAACCAAGCCAAGTCCCACAACAGAAGCCACTTGAACATTATGAGGTACGTCTAATTCGGTTGAAGTAGGTGGTAGCAATGCAGGAATATGAATACTCAAAAGTCTAGTGATTGACATGTCCATGGTGCCTAACTTTGCAGCAGAAACACCAAGCAGTAATCCAATACTGGTCATTTCATTACCCTGAAAAAAAAGCCAAATAGTTAAAGACTACACTCTATATTAGAAGTCTGCAAAATGTGCTATCATATACTGGGAGAAATTCAGACAATCATGCTGGATTCACTGAGGGGGACCCAACCTCTTCCTCTCCAGTGGCTTGCAGACAGTAATATGGGGAAAAAGTGGGTCACGGCACCAGATAGGTTGAGAAAAACTGTAGTATACTAAACTGTTTTTGCAACTCTGTGTCAACACGTCAACCAGTGAACAGATAAGGGAGGACATATGCTGTATTTAGACATTGCTAATCATTATTTGTATGAAAATGTGCTATATAAATAAATGTTGTTCTTGTTGACCAGTAATCCTGGAAATAAAGGCACAGTATATCAAAATCAGTATAAAGATTGAATTATTTTACTTTGACTAACCTTGGTAAGGTAGTCATGTATGTTCAAGGTGGCTAACTTTGTAAGATGTTCACTGAGTCCCAGAGCCATCAGGAAACCAGCATATTCATTAGCAAGCTCTGCATTCTTAGGCTTGTTATAAGCTATCCATGCTGAATCAATCTGGGAAGCTGGTGCAATCTTTAGTCCAGCAGCCACACCATTATGGAAGCTAGACCAGTTGGCCATATTGGGAGGAATATCAATATTTCCACTATTTAAATCTACTGTTGTATTTCTTGGAGAAGCACGACCTGAAACAGAAAAAAATGTATTTATTTTATTATTATTTATTTTAAGTAAACAGTTTTTGCTGCTATGAGATTCAACACAATACAATATTTAAATAAATGTATATATTAATGGCAAAATATTTAAATCATTTCAACATACTAATTAAAAAAAAAAAAAAAAAAAAAGTTCATATCATTTCAAACCGAGACCTGAGCAAAAGATCAGTTTTTGTTGTTAAATACTAGTTTTTATGAAACAAACATTTAACAGTAAAAATGTAACACATACTGGGCATGAATAGGAAATGAACTTGTCATTTATATGGTACTGTATATAGCGTGGTGCAGTAGTTAGTGGTGCTGCCACATATCTCCGGGCATATGGGTTTGAATCTCAACTCAATTAGTATATGTGCAGAATCTGCACAGTTTGTAAGATTTCACAAGTGTTTTCTTCCTAAATTTCAACAATGAGCAGGTAACATGGTTATTGTAAGTTAACTAAATATGAGTGTACTTGTTAAGTGCATCAGGTCACAAAATTACATTCCATTAAAGGTTTGTTGCTAATTTGTGATTCATGCTACTGTAACAGAATCTAACTCCCCACAAACAATAGGCTTACAAAACGTAATGGAGTGAAACAATGACAAAAATAGATAGAAAGTACAAGAAAGTACAAGTACCTCTTAAAAGTAGAGGTAGCCCTTGGTTTTTGAACACATTATGTATAGTACCCTGATTTTGTATTTAAGTTGGAACTTGTAATGAAAATGTTCATTAAAGGAAATAAACAAAAATGTATAATACTGTGAATAAAAATGCAGAATTATTACTTTAAAACACAAATAATTTAAAATAAACTGGTTATGTGAAGTGTATTGTTCTTGTGCTTAAACATCATATTGTTTTTAAAAAAAAATACAGTGGCTTGCAAAAGTATTCGGCCCCCTTGAACTTTTCCACATTTTGTCACATTACAGCCACAAACATGAATCAATTTCATTGGAATTCCACGTGAAAGACCAATACAAAGTGGTGTACACTTGAGAAGTGGAACGAAAATCATACATGATTCCAAACATTTTTTACAATAAAGCCGGAAAAGGCATCATGATGGAACGAAATATCACCAAATGATGAGTGATCTCTTTGTTCATGATTGCTAAGAATATCACCTCCCAGGATATACACACAGTTTCACTGGAAATTACATGCAGCCAGTTCTACTACTTAGGTAAACATTCAGCTGCTGATCAAACTGCTCACCCATGACTGAGCCTACTGCAAGGCTATACATGCTACCAAATAACATTTGGTGAAACATACCATCTTTGCTGAGGGTTAGACTCCCAGCGGTACAAGTCCTGAGGTGACAAAGGCCCTGCAAAGTTTTGAAAATGTTTGGCACAGGTCCTCTAAGTGAGAATTTGATTATTTTCCAATTTTAGGTAATATAGAACATCAGTTACCCACTGACTTAAAAGAGGTGAGTTTGCATTCCTCCAGTTGAGCAAGAAAAATCTACATGTCAATAGTGAAGTAAAGCCAATTACAGTTTGTTTGTCCTTCTCCACTTTAAGCCCATCTGGAAGTACACCAAACACAGCTGTTAGTGGATTAGGAGGGATTGTCACACCAAGGCTGTCTGAAAGGCATTTAAAGATTTTGGTCCAGAATTATGTTAATTTGGTGCAGGCCCAAAACATATGGCCCAATGAGGTTGGAACTTGACTGCAACATTTGCAGGTTGGATCTTGCCCTGGAAATATTTTGGACAATTTTAAACAAGACAGATGGGCTTGATGTATACATTTCAAGTTGAATAATTGTATGTTTTGCGCATACGGAGCTCGAGTGAATTCTATGCATTGCTACCTTCCACTCCTTTTCTGAGATATTGAGTGAGAAATCCTTTTCCCACTGTACTCTGGGGTTTTTGAAAGGGAGGGACTTTAAAATGTTTTTATATATTACGGAAATGCTGTCCGAGACCTGAAGAGTAATCAATATGTTTTTCTGGAATAGAGGTAGGTGGGAGGTGAGTGAAATTGGGCAGGTTTTATTTAACAAAGTTTGTAATTTGAAGGTAGTGAAAGACATGCATTGCCAGAAAGTTAAATTTGGAGAGTAATTGTTCATAGGATGCAAAGATGTTGTCTATGTACAGATCTCTGAGTGATTTAATCTGAATGTATTTCAGACATTAAAAACTGCATATGTTTGAAAGGGTGGAAAAAGGTAGTTCTCATGCAGAGGCACCACAGATAAAAGCTTCTCTATCTTAAAATACTTCCTACATTGGTTTTATTCTGAGCGAGTGAGGCACAATTGGGTTGTTAGTATATTGGCAATGACTTGTACTTATTGGGGTACAAAGCAAGGAATATAAAGAAGTACAGCAGGACTTTATTTCTATTGTGGACAAAGCCTGTGTTTGTTCATCTATTTGTGTCAATGTCCAGGTTTTTATAGCTTGTGTATATTTGCCATCCAGTAATAAATCTGAAAGTTAGGTACACCTATGCCAACTTCTGCCTTGGGTCTTTGTAGAGTCACCCTTTGGATACATGGATATTTTGAATTCCAAATAAAGTAGGTTATGGTTGATTCTAATTTCTTAAAAAATGATTTATCGGTGTATATTGGAATGCTTTGAAATAGAAAAAGAAGCTTAGGAAGTATATTCATGTTGACAACGTTAATTCTTCCAGCTAAAGTGAGATGGAGGGTAGACCACCTATGCAAGTCTTGCTTAATTTTTTCCATGCAGACAGCAAAATTTTGTTGATAAAAAGCTTTATGTTTATTTGTGATATTTATATCTAGGTATATAAACTGATGTACGATGATAAAAGGGAAGATGTCCAATCTAATATTGTATGCTTGAGAATTCACTGGAAAAAGCACACTTTTGATCAAATTAATTTTGAGAACAGAAATCTTTTGGAATTCTGTTAGTGCTGTTAGGACTGCAGGCACAGTGTTTTGTGGATCGGATATATACAGTACCATATATTCTGCATATAGAGAAATGTTCTGTTTAAGTTCTTCTCTGATAATCCCCTTTATCTCATAAGTATTTCGACAGTGAGCTGACAGTGGCTCAATGGCAATTACAAAAAGCAGTGGTGACAAGGGATATTCATGTCTAATACCATGATCTGGTTTAAAGTAGTCTGAATTAATGTTGTTAATACAAACTGAAGCTTCTGGACTGGTATACAGTAGTTTGATCCATACACAAATGTTCGTACCAAAACCCAAATTTCACAGAAATGGTGAAAAGTTAGTTCCATTCAACCATATCAAATGCTTTTTCTGCATCCAGCGATAATAATCTCTGGGGTGTTAGACTTTGTGGGTGAATACAGTCAACCCTCGTTTATTGCGGTTAATCCATTCTGGTCTCTGCCGCGATAAATGAATTTCCACGAAATAGGATTCTTTATTTATAAATCGAATATTTTCGCATTTAGAGCATAGAAAACCTGTTTACAACCTTCTAAATACATTTTCTAACATTATTAGAGCCCTCTAGACATGAAATAACACCCTTTAGTCAAATGTTTAAACTGTTCTCCATGACAAGACAGAGATGAAAGTTCCATCTCACAAATTAAAAAAAATGCAAACATATCTTCCTCTTCAAAAGAGTGCGGGTCAGGAGCAGAGAATGTCAGAGAGAGAGAGTGAGAAAAGCAAACAATCAAAAATCAATAGGGCTGTTTGGGCTTTTAAATATGTGAGGCACCGCCGGACAAAGCAGCAACAAGGAAGGTAGCAATGTGAAGGTAGTCTTTCAGCATTTTTTAGAAGAGCGTCCGTATCATCTAAGCAAACAGCCTCTGTGTAAACAGCCGCTTTGCTCACACCCCCTCTGTCAGGAGCAGAGAATGTCAGAGAGAGAGAGAGAGAGAGAGAGAGAGAGAGAGAGAGACAGAGAAAAGCAAACAATCAAAAATCAATACGGGCTGTTAGAGCTTTTAAGTATGCAAAGCACCGCACGGGAAGCATATCGTATATCAACTGAACAACTGAGGAAGCATGTACCATAAATTAAAAGACCCATTGTCCGCAGAAATCCGCGAACCAGCAAAAAATCCATGATATATATTTAGATATGCTTACATTTAAAATCCGCGATAGAGTGAAGCCGCGAAAGTCAAAGCGCGATATAGCAAGGGATCACTGTATATTACATTAAACAGGTGTTGAAGATTGGAAGCTAAGTGTCTGCCTTTAATAAATCCAGTTTGGTCTTGTGATATTATTGAAGGAAGTACTTTCTCAATCCACCTAAGACTTTGGAGAATATGTTAGCATCATTATTCAAAAGTGAGCTTGGTCTGTATGATGCACATTATAAGTAGTCTTTATTTTGCTTAGGAAAGAGGGCAATTAAAGCTTGACAAAATGTTTGAAGTAGAATTTTATTGTCTCTAGCTTGTGTAAATGTTGCTGATAAAAGGGGAGCTAGCTTGAGTTTTGTTTTTTTTTTTATAAAATTCAGCAGGGTAGCCATTAGGGCCTGCTTCTTTCCCAATCTGAAATGTGTTTATAGCATCTAGTAATTCTGATAGTACCAGAGGTTTATCCAATCTAGTTGTGGTATCTGTAATGCATCCAGAAATGCATTAGGTTGTGTCTTACCTTCTTTAAACTTAGTAGAAAATAAGGACTTACAGTAATCTCTAAATGTGTGCATTATATTTTTATGGACAATGATTCCGTTTCTGTCTGCGTTGGTAATTTCTGGGACTGCATGGCAAATTTCCTGCTTGTGGATTTGTTGAGCTAAAATCTTATTAGCTTTCTCTCCATGCTCAAAGCAATAATGTCTTGATTTAAAAATGAGTTATTCGGTTTCTTTAGATGTGAAGAGGTTGAGTTCTGAACGCAGAGCCTGTCTTTTCCTATAAAGTGCTTTATTTGGACACCTGGCATGTTCTTGATCTATTCTGGAAATTTCACTGATTAGCTCTGATACCTTCTTAATTTCTAATTTAATTTATGTGGGTAAGATATGAGATAATCTGTCCTGTTAAGAAAGCCTTCAGAGTTTCCCAGCGGATTCCTGCGGAAACCTCCAAAGATGTATTTGTCTCTAAAAAAAAAAAAAAAAAAAATCGATTTGCTTGGATTTAAATTCTGTACAGTTCTCGTCTGCTAATAAAAGTGGGTTAAGATGCCATCTGCGAGATAAGTATGTGGGGCATAATGATTTTAGATCCACGATCAAAGGGGAGTGGTTAGAGATAACAATAGTGTCACACATACAAGATTTAATCGTAGGCAAGAAATTATCTATAAAAAAAATAATCAATTCTTGAGTAGCAGTGATGCATTGGTGAGTAGGAGGAATATGCTCTTGAGTTTGTATTTAGAAATCTCCAGGGATCTAATAAGTTGTGATCAATTACAAACTGTGTAATTGTTTTTGCAGTGTTAGATGTCATTGCCCCTGTGGCAGGAGACCCATCTAGGTCTGTATTTAAAACATAATTCAACTCCCCAGCCATTATAATTTTAAAAGTGTTCACGTTAGGAATGGATGCAAATACATTTTGGATGAAGTCCCTATCATCGACACTGGGTGCGTAGACATTTATCAAAATCACTTTTCAGTTAAATAAATTACTCAGGACAATCACATATCTCCCTTCAGGATCAGATACAACATCTGTTAATACAAATGAGTGTTCTATATATAAGAATTCCCACACCTCTAGTTTTATTTGTAAATTTGAAATGGAATATTTGGCCAATCCAGTCTCTGTGTAGCCGAAACTGATCCTTGCTTAATAAGTGGGTTTCCTGTAAAAATAGTATTTTATCGTTTAGACCTGTTAGTTGAGAGAATACTTTCTCTCTCTTTAATTTGTGATTCAGCCCTTTGATTTTTCAATTTACAAAGTTAACTGTTTGGTCTGGAAGATATTGCTTCTGAACTTTTGTTGTCATTTTGTAGTCTTACGATAAGACAGCTTTGACCTTAATTTCCAGTTTTCCCAGGAGTTATTGCCATGAAGCTTAATGTTATGTTGGCACTTGTAGTTAACACTAGAATTACCAAAGCCTACGAAAAAACTCATAAATCCGGCACACTTTAAATCCTTTCGCACCTCTCCGTCAGCGTCTTTTGTCCAGTAAATGTGCCAATAAAGACAAGCAGCAAGCAGCCTGCTATTCCATCCCCCCACACCTCAGAACGTGCACAAAGTTCTCCCAGCTCATGCCTTGATTATCTGTGAGTGAAGTGCTGGAGTTTCAGAGTGGAAATAATAGATTGTTATTTGAAACACATGCATTTCATGTGTGTTCCGTTTCTATAATAATCTGTGTAAACACATTGTTAAAACAGAAACTTTTTTTATATTTTAGTAATAAACTAGCAAAATACCCGCGCTTCGCAGCGGAGAAGAAGTGTGTTGAAGTTATGAAAAAGAAAAGGAAACATTTTAAAAATAACGTAACATTTGCTTTTTACTCGTTTGCATAAGCACAGTCCTTCACCAGCGATAATTTAATGTTAGCTCAGACCAGGCACTTAAAAGTTTCTTTTGCACTTTTGCTGAGTTTGTGCCAAACACTATTCTATCTCTGACCATCTCATCTTCGTTTACATAAGCACAGTCCTTCACCAGCAATTTTAACTCAGTTACAAAGTGATCAAAAGTCTCGTTTATACTCTGCGTCCTCTCAGTAAATTTGTATCTCGCAAATATCGTAATCGTCTTAGGCATGACAAACGCCAGCGGCAGCTTGTCTATGAACTTAATTTAAACTTACGGTTTACACCGTGCTTTGTTTCCGCAGTAGCTGCACTTATGAATATGCTAGTATGCATCACTCGCTTCATATTCTTTTGCTGCCTTCTCAATTGTGTAATGCGTTTTTTGTTCAGCGATCTTTGGAGCTCTTCCTTGTTCTCTGTGTACTGCGTTCACAGTAAGTTCACGTGAGCCGCTCGGAGTACATGCATCGAAGGTTCTCAGCTGTGCTTGTGTTATCTCATGTGATGTCCACGGCTTTATTTAATGTTAGCTAAGACCCGCCACTTAAAAGTTTCTCTCGCACTTTCGCTGAGTTTGTGCCAAACACCACCCTGACCATCTCATCTTCGTTTGCATAAGCACAGTCCTTCACCCGCGAATATTTAGCGGCAGAGTGTTTCTATTGGCTTGCCGCTGACAGACGGTCTTATATGGGCATTCAATCAATTACATGGGTGGCGTGATGATGAGGGACGCAACTCCGCCTCACACGGCGACCGAGCTGCAGGCTATGGCCGTATATATGTACACTAGCAAAATACCCGCGCTTCGCAGCGGCGAAGTACTGCATTAAAATTTTTATTAAGAAGAAAATTTAACCTTTTTAAAGTGAGGGAAAATATGGCAATAATTATTTGTTAAGGATCTCTTTGTATACCACGTTGTCAGTTCGGCCCTCCGGTTGTAATATGACCAAGCTGTGCGCTGAGCTTACTCTTGAGCATGCAACTTACAGTTGGCCATGTGAACAGTAATCTTGTCTCAAATCTCACAGCTTGGATTGCTGCTGTCATAATCAGTTTGAGGTTCATGGTTTGTTTCAATTACGACAGTATTTGCAGGACTTGTGTTGAAGTGACATTCGGCATCTGTCAAGC